>JARHVA010001138.1:3045000-3495000 GCA_037957365.1 Torreya grandis
ATATAAAATTGACCAAGTAAAAATCAACTTGGAAGCCAATTTTTAACCCTATTCATTTTTCACATGGGAGAGAATTTTATTTTAATTATTTTACCCACACATTATTCCCACATTTGGCTGCTATAATTTGAAATTTTAAGGTGATTGGACTTCATTTGGTTATGCATAATGGTGTTTGAAAAGTGTTGCATAGGATGATTTGGTCATTGGAGACACATAAAAATCTATGCACTGGGCAATTTTCATGACTGTGTTATTCTCAAGTGAAGAATGATTCTCTATGACTAAATTCACTATTGTATTCTCCTTACATTTAAATACCATAATACAAGTTTTGGAGATAAATGAGAATGATTTAGCCTTGTGAAATTGCCCCTAAAAAGTGCTATGCAGGTTGATTTGGCACTGAGAGTTCTAAATCTTCAAACTTGCAAATTTAAACCTCTCTACTTTTTACTTGAAAATTTTGATTTAGGAAAGTATATAAATGACATATACAAGGCAAAAGTTTAATGAATGGTTTTGGATAATGGCATAGTCCATCTAGGTAAAAGTTTTGTATGTAGGCCAATTTTGGCCAACAATTCCATCATCCCATGTGGTAGTTCTATCACTAGGACTAGTAGTTTCATAACTTCCCCCTACAAATAGGGGAGATCCTATCACCTCTAGTCCATTTTTTTATTTTAGCTTTTGAAACTCAAGATTTTACATGTTTTGCTTGCTTATTTTTGAATTTATTACCTTTATCACCTTTGATTCACTTCCATACTAGCCCATATCACTCCCTCTTTTTAATGATTTCAAAGTCTTTTCTAAGGTATACTCCCAGTTCAACTCAGCTAAAATGACCCTTACAACTTTCATTCCTCTCTTATAAGTATTCTATTTTTAGATGAATTTTGGATCCAAAAATTTGCATTAAATTTTGAATTTTTAAAGTTTTCTATAGCCACAAACTACTTAACATTTCTTTTTGAGTTTTGTCTTTGATCACTTTCATTGTACACTACATAATTTCAAGCAAAGAAGGCCATTGAATTTGAAACTAGATCTTTGTAGTTAGTACACTAGCTAGCCACAATCAACTACTCTTTTGTTTGGAGTTATGTTCCTCTAATATTCTTCCTTTCTACTACTCTTTTATCATTCTACTTGGTTAGATAGTTCATGCAATCTTTGTTTTGAGTGGAAGAGCTAGCATGTTAAGGACCATATCACAAATACATCTCTTTCTTTCAGCACGTCTACATCTTGATCACATTTGAGGTTTCTAATTTTTATTTTATTTATTTATTTAGTAGATTAAATTAATTTAGTTTCCTTTATTGCAATAGATTAGATCTCTATTTTGAAAATGCAAATAGATATGAAAAATAATTCTTCTCTCTTCTCATCTTTGTGTTAAAAATATTAGTTAGTTTCCTTATTATTTGCAGCCATATAATGGATTATTTCAAAGCACATCGATTTTAATTTAAAACACTAGGTATATATTAGAAAATAAAATTAAAAACTTTAAAATTAAAAAACAATAAATTTTAAGTTTAAGACAAGCTCTTATTCATGCACAAATAAACACACTAACAAGTAGAAAACTCTAGCCAAGCCTAGGAGAGTGAAAGGTAGCATATTGATTTTGATTTTCCTTGTTTGAGTAAATTCAAAACTTTTTTTTAGTTTATTAAATAAAAAAATCAAAACTTAGATATTCACATTCATTTGAAACAAATCATTCAAAATTAGTGTGCATCATCTATAAATACCAAAAAAGTAGCTCTAGCTTGCATATACAAAGGAATATTTAGATACTTGGTAGTATTTATGATTAGGGTCTAGATATGATTTTATATTTTATTTCATATTGGAAAATCTCAATTTGAATAATAGATTCATTCATTCATAATCTGAAAACTCAAAAATAATTACATTTAGTTTTCACATAGAAAGTCTAGAAATCACAATTTGCATTGTTAGCCTAGATTTTACATTTTAGTATTACATACACTTAAAAGTGAATTTAAAAATACTAAAAATAAGCATTCTTCCATTTATTTATATTTATTCATTTATATTTATTTTCATTCATTTAATTTTATCAAGTAACTATATTTCTTTTTAGCCAAAACATTACCAAAAACCAAAAATAAATCAACCAAAGCCTTGTACCAATGAACACAAACATCCCTAACCTTTATTTCAATATAATAGTAATTCCTTCCATATACCTTCATAAAAATATCTTACGCTTATACATTTATACACATATCCTCTTGGATGACACTCTTTGAGCATCCATACCTCCATAGAGAAGGTGTTTTTCCTAGAGTTAGAGCATTATGTCCTATTATCAACACCCAACCAAATATCAAAGTTGAGCCTAGAATTGAAGTTTTATATTTCAAACATACCTCATCTCATTACCAATAATCTAGTACCCTATAGGAAAAATATCATATCCTTGATCCACCCATCATCATCCTCCCCCAAAACTAAGGCTCTCACTATAATACAATCCAAGCCTAGATTCTCATCTCCATCCCTTTTCTTCTCCTTGAGTCTAGACTCATCATATATCATTCACATTTGTGTATCACATTGATAACACATATTTATAAAGACATATTTGACCATATTCCATAATTCATTCAACCAAAGCATTCCCACCTTGATGTGTCCAATATTGATTAGGAGCTTCACCTCCTCATCATCACCAATACTGAGAGACCTTGTAGTTATATTTTTTCTCAATTGGATGTTTTTAATGAGTAATGTGACACAGTATAAATATTTTGGTTCCATAAATATCATCACTTTACAATTTTCATCATCAATCTCATTCCATTAAACAATCATCCCAATTCGTAGTGCTACCCATCATCTATGCATTATGTCAGTTGTCTCAGCAAAACCTCAAGAAGTTTAGTGCATAGTTTAGTGTGTGATATTCACATGAATACATATATGACACATGATTTGGATTCATATCCCACATCACTCCCATATGTTGGGTCCTTCTCATAGGAGGAGGATCAAAATTCCTAGACACTCAAATTCTAGAAGGGCTCAGCCTCCAGTGGGACCTTAAGATCACTATTGTGTCTCATTTTTTGGCTTATTGAGATATTATATTTAGTTACCCTCTACAGAGGATATTTTTAATAAGATATGATGTATACAAGCTTGACATTTACTATATATATAGAGATATATTTTTACTTAGTTTAGCGACTCAACATTATGTATTATCTTTTAATTTAGTGTTACTTTTCAGTTTGTTTACTTTAGATGACTAGAAAAATGATGAAATACCGTGTATCTCTATTGTTACAATGTTATGGACATGTTTATATATTTTAAATGTGACAAAAAAAATGAAAACATGATATGATAGATGTTTATAGAATTAAAAATGTGTGAATGTCTAGTTTATAAATGATGATTGAGATATTTCATGCATACATCGTATGACTTTCAACTTTAATAAAATGGGGTGAAAGGGAAATATGATATGCGAGATAGTGAGATTGGAAAACCATACATAAAAATTTCACAAGGAACATGAAGTTGACCTAAGCCTTATGAGCAAAGGGGGAAATTTTACTTTTTACTAACTTATATAACACTAATTTTTCTCACTTTTTTATAGAGGTGGCTAATCATTACATATTTGGTAAAATGGATAAGATTTTCATTTCAACATAGACATATAGACAAGATATTTTTGCTAAATTTAATAATTTTTAGATGCCTTCTAAATTGACTTTTCTCTTTCTTTGCTTTTATGACCACCTACACTTAGTCTCATGTGACTATGAAAATGAATATTCTCATAACCAAAGGCTATATGTAGCTTAGTAAGGACATCTTCAACCAATGTTAATTCCATGCATCTAGTAAGATGCAAGGGCTACACATTGAGGATTAACAAAGGGAGAGAGATGTGAGATTCAATTTGATTTACATAAGCCTAAGTTTGTATTAGTGTCTCTCTATTTTTTTGTGTGTGTGGGGAGGGGGATGGGGGGAGATATTACCCCAAAATATTCAACTCATGCAACTAGTAAGATGAAGAGCTCATCACCAAGGACCAATACATGCAATTAAGGTTACCTATTTTAAACATGTTAGTACTTTTCTTGGAGGGAACTGTAAGAGGATAATTTATCATGGAAAAACATATATATTAGGTTGTGTTATGCATAAAATTTTCACCCTAAATTAGGTCTATTACAAACTCTTTAAATCTGATGAAACATGGAAACATCTCTCAAGTTTTGGGTGGCTTATGAGAGATATGAGTCTCTATATTGAAGGGCTAGCTCCCTTGATATACTTGTTTAAGCTCATCACCTATGCCAATAAATTGTTGGGATGAAAAGGGAGAGAGAAAACATGAAATAAATATAAATTAATGACATGATGCACAAGGTTTAACTCCACAAGACTACCATTAATTTTCACTATGAAAGGTGATTCACAAAACTAATCTCAACATCTAAGGTTTCTCTAACATAAGTATTTCAACATGGAGGTAAGATGAAATGCATTTCTCAAGGTGGATGAATAATAGGTATGACTATAGACACTATTACTCTTTCTCACACTTAAATACATACAAGAACACTAAATAAACTTCATGTAACCTATTAGAGAGTAGACTACTTGCACAAAACATGAAAGAGTAGGGTGAACACAAGGAGAGACGACTATCACTTGTCGTTCAACTATGAATTACATCACACACTTAGACAATAAGTTGAGAACTCAAAAACAACTTGAAATATTTCATTCAAAGGAAAAATTAGTAATCAAACTTGTAGGGCTTTGTCATACCAGATGTGGATTGATTACAAATCCAAAAGTGGTTGTTTATATAGAGAATTTTAGAGAGAGAGAGAGAGAGAGAGAGAGAGAGAGACGTAGTATAAGAGGATTGAAAAGTGTCCTCATGAGTGAAAATAATAAATTAATTTATTTAATAATCATAAAAAAAATTCCAAATCCATGTGTCTCACTCTTGAAGATGCTCTAACCCTCCATGTGGTGTAGGATTTAGAACTTAGCTTGACATCTTGACTAACTTCTTGAAAAATGCCCTTATTTGCATAAGAAGAGTGAAAAATGGACTTATAAATAATTAATTAACAATGATATGATATTATAAAACTTATTTTACACCTACCATGCATTAATAAAATCTTTTGATTTGACATTCCATCATTCATATGCATAGGTGTCTTTAAACTCTTCATTTCCAATGCCTAACTTGGTCCAAGTGGCCCAAAACTCAAGTTAATATTTTTCAAGTCACTCTTTATCCATAAATGGCCTTCAAATATCTTATCAAATCTGAAAAAAAAAAAAAAAAAAACCATTTTGGTTCCTATACCAACTCCTAAGACTCCATTTTGCTCCCTGAGCTCTCACTAGGCTTATTTTCCTTGTAGTCCTAAAAACCTATAAACCTCCTTGTGTAGGATAATGTACAAAGGATAATGAAAAATTAAATGTATATTATAGTACTCAATATAGAATTATATCTTCATGTCAAATTTCATGTTCTGACTTTGAGTGGAAGTTACATTTTGTTTGTCTTTCTCTCTCTTCAATTAGGCCTCTTTGCTTAGAACCTTATTTTATTGATCCAGACCTCTCCCACAGCTGTGAAATAATTAAAAATAATGTGATTAATTTTAAATATTATATCAAAAACCTCCATTTCAATTTGTATATCCTAATTCCCTATGTAATTATGAGAACCATGAAATGACCTTGCCACCTAATCTCATTTTAGGCTTGTTTGAGATTGCCTTGAAAAATAAGCTTTATTTGACCATATAAATAATCTCTTGTAAATTTTTTTGGATTTAATAGGTTTAAAACATCCCAAATGACCTCCTATAATTATTTTAAAGTTATACTTTGGTCAAAACCCCTATAAAACACCCCAAAAAATGAAAAATAGGGCATTTATTATAGTTTATACAACTACAAGCATAGAAAAAGTACATGTGGATAACCTCCTTAGATTCCTCAACAAAATACAAGAGTTTTTAAGAGAAAAATATTTCATTAAATGTGATTTAAATGTTCATTTGACTTCACTGGTCACTATCAAAGTTTAAGGAGGATTTTAAACACATTTTGTTCTTAAGGATTGTTCATAAAAACATATATTATTTATCTCTCCTAATGCCATAAATTTTTTTTTATGGGACTCTTACATCACCTATAATAACCATTGGGTCTAATAAAAATCTTCATGAAATTTTTGAGTGTGAGAAAGTACTCCTCGGGTTAGAAATAAGCTATTTGAGAGGGGTCTAGACTCTTAGTCTTTGTTCATGCAGGTGTTGGACATAAACCATCGAATGATGACTCAATAATTTTCTTTGGAGACCCTGATAATTAATCATAAAATCATTATTCTCTATGTATAAGGTCAATGTCAAACAAGATGGAGAAAACCTACCTTGAAATGCAGTCTTGATTGAGACTCTTTTGAAGAAGGGTTTAAGGCCAAAATTAGCATTTATTTGCTTTGATCTATTCATGGATGATATTGGATAATACTTACCCTCATATTTAACCTCTCAAATACATTCATACCATTACACCATTCTCAACTATCCACCTACACATGATTATGTTTTATGGTCTATACATGGTATTAGACCTATAAGGCCTGAACAAGGTCTTATCTCCATTCTATATTTTTGTCATTGGGTATAATGGTTATATGAGATGTTCATGACATTTTCAAAACATTTTAAAATGGATTTAATCACTCAATATTTCTCCTTTTCATGCTATGAAAATGGCCCTTACTCAACCAGGTAAGTAGACTTGTGTGTGGGCTATGCTCATTAGGTCTAGACTGAGTCATGAACTTCTTCCCATATTATTATTAGGTATGAGGATTAGAGGAGATATTTATGACACCATGAAATAATTTTAAAGTTTTATTCATCTCCTTAGACCTATTCAAATACCTTTCCCTTCTCAAATCAATCAAAACCTTCATGAAGAGAAGGTAGACCTATAGGTACTATAAAACTATGTATAGATACTTTAAACTCAATTTAACCAACCTTAATTATCATTTTAACATGTTTCATTTGGTGTTAAAATAACCACATGAATTTTTTATCAACTGAGATAGACCTCAAAACTTTCAATATACCTCTACCCCTTCTTGAAGCTTAAGACCAATATGATCTTCATTAATAACCTTTAGGTGACCCTTAGGATGATTGAATACATCTAGGGGACTCAAGGTATTCAAATTCCAATTTATGATCATCTCAATGGTTCTTGACTAGGTTATAGTCCTAATTGGGATTAGATCTCTTTTCAAACATCTCTACCCATTCTTTCTTTAGGTCTAATGTTGGATTGATTCCTCAAGTCTGTACATACCTATATATGACCTTTAGGGTAGTTTTAGTATTAGGTTTGAAAGATAAACTCCTCACTGTCATGGTGCTTGAAGGAATCTAAACCAAAGGAATTAATTTAATTATATATCAAGGTCGAGAAACTCCTTTTATGTCATTTTCAAGCCACTTATCTTTTGTTTTCATGCACAAGCCTATAGGTTGATATTTGGGTTATGAACTTAGTCCTTTAGTTATCCCTTCATTTACAAGTGACTAAGTACTCTTAAATAGTTTTTGTCTTGTTTCATCTTATCTTACATTCAAGTTTCCTATTTTTCTTGTTCTTGTGTTGATTTTATATTGATTTGATCAAAAATGAGGACCTAGAGGCTTAGGGCCTATGGGTCACTACTTGCTTGTTGAGGGATACAAATCCACTTTGTGAGTTCTTTAACTTCTTGGCATTGTCAAACCACTTCTCACTTCCTTTTCATCATTTAAATGGCTAACAAAGGTTATGACCAAGCATCATATCACCTTCAACTTACTTAACTAGTATGTCTTGACTTTATGCATAATCAACTAATGTATAAAGTCTGTGTGTAGAAACTTGGAGCATCTAGTCAGTTTGTATCACTTGATGATAGCAATGGGGAAATCAAGGCCATATGAATGTATGAGGAAATGTATCAAGTGTTCCCAAGATTCTAAGCATCTTCAACCTACTTCTACAATTTGTACAAGCATGTCAATGAAAGAAAAACTTGTGACTCTCAAGATGGTGTACTTGTACTACCATCTTGATTTGATCATACTTATAGTAGTACAATGTTATCTAAAAACCTTATACTAATGATATACCACTAATATTTGAGCCAAATTGATAATCAAACATGTAGTGGACTACATAACACAGACCATGCCCCCAAAGAGCATCACACTTTAAGAATGTGGAAGAGAACCACATCTCAAAAAATACCACATGAAATCCATGAATTTTATGGATATTCCTAGAGTGATGAAGCATTTAGAACCTCTAAAAATGATAAATGTCTTAGATAATACAAAACTTGCAACAAGATTGACTAAAACACCTTGTACATCAAGACACTTTTCCTCCAAGTGAAGACACTTCATGAAGATCATTTAGATAATTGAACCACCATATAAATGAGATATTTACCTATATAAACATCACTCAAAACCATTATTCTCCATAAAATTATAAAGTGGTGAAATAAATGCAAGAAAAGACCCTATTTGGATGGATATAACATAATGAGCTACTATCACTCTTAGTGACTGCTCATAAAGAAGAGGCCATTAATATGAAAACTAATGCCATTAATATACCCAATAAATATTCCTTAATTCTTCCCAAGTCCCTATCATAACCCATGTAATCCCATTGAACCATCACTTAAACCCTTTAATCCTACCCAACATAATATTGCTAATAATGAATTAGCCCTTACCCGTGATAATGACAATATCATGACTCAAGTTGTATAGTTTTACATAAATATGAATATAATATCACATTTATGAAAAACAATGATTCACCCCTTATGGTATTATGATATCACTAATCTTTCCTTATGGTATTGTAATACCACAAGTTGCTTGTCATGATATTGTAGTACCACAAATCATGACCACAATCTCATGATTCAGAGGAAAAATATCCCCATTGAGGGATTTTCCCTCATTTTTAGTATTGTACCTATAGAACATAAAATAAAAAATGAGGAAATAAATTCTAACTTATAAAAATCATAGGGTTAGGGATTGACTAGATACTAGTGGTCCTACGTTGACTGGCCTCTAAAACTCTCTAACCCTCTCTCTACGATGTGATGTGTGTGGGATGTGGTCCATGGTTTTAGCTATAGAAAACCAAAAACACAAAGGTTAAAAGTCAAAATGACCCTTTTCAACCCACTTTTTTCTATTTTTACCCCCCTCCTTTAACCTCTGTCACCCATTTGACCTTTGCTAAACCCATTAGCCTATTATATCCACTAATTTTAATTCCTAAATCATCTTTCACAATCTATTATCCCATTTAATGATCAATTATCATTCCTATGTCTACCAGGGCATGACCTTTCTTTCTCCTTGTTAACTATATCAATCCTAAGTCAGAACTGCATCATCCTGAGGTCTCATAAGACTATGTAGGAAACACCTAGCCATGATCTTATGCCCAAAGATATCTCATCTAATATTAACCTTTAATAATGTCCCATCCTATCTGAGTCACATGACTTTATTACATAATTTTAAACTATGCAACTCCCATAAAGTGGATTATTATCACTTGTCATCTATTAAATGTCCTCTGTAGTTTTCTAGTCATCCCTAACATATATCCTTGTTATGGGAATTATCATTGACTTATAGCCTAACCAATATCTCTCTACCCATACAATATATATGTCTCAAAATTCAGATATTATCATCAATCAATGTCCTTTCAAGACATTGATCATTTAATAGACCTCATCTTTCAAGGCGTATCCACTTTATCCCCTAACACTCATGCTTGGGGCATATCAATAATATCTACATCCACACCTGGGTCATCCTAACCCCTTATCATTATATTGATCATATCTCACCCATAAGGATTTATGTTCGAGTGACCATCCAGGTCATTTCTCTTGCATACTCCCTCAAGGGGACATCATACCCACTAAAAACATGCTTATCCATGAAATGGTTTTTCTTTGAAAAACCATTACTTCCTCTAATTTTATCTAGTCACAATACCATTTCAAAGAGGGGCAAAATATATGCACCTAAATCTGCTCACTTTAATAATCCTATTAAACCCACTAATTTAACCCATATTCCTAGCCAATTAACTAATATCCTAATTCCTAAACAAAATTCCCTACATCCCATGAACCTTATCATACCCTTGCAACCAATTAATCACTCCATTAACTTACTAACTATCCTATAGCTACTAATCTACCCATTATCCCACTTAACAATCTAAAATTCCTTTTATTCACCTACCCCCTAACTACCCTACCACCCTAGCCTCTTCTACACCCATATCAACCCTAAACCTCATGAGCTCCCACTTAAGCCTCTATTATCTTAAACTAATCAAAAAACCTCTAGAACTAGGGAAGCTCCTCCAAATTTCTAGAAGTCTCTAAACTAGAGGCTTCTAAAATAATTTAAAAATCCCCTAAATTATCCTCCACCATCTTATATAAAAAAATATTGGGCTATGACCAAGCTAACTTATAAACCCACAAGCTTCCATTATACTCTCATTACCAGTTGTTATTCAAGCATTCCTACACTCTTGTCAAGCAATTGAAGCCATTTGGAAGCTCAAGTCAAGCAATCCATAATCCAATCATTTTGCATTCAATTCATTTTGGAGATCTTGGAGAGGAAATCTAAAGGACAAAAAGATGGTAAGAACATAATTTTAATTATCTAATTATTTTTTTATCCCCTCCTTTGATGTTGTTTGTATACTTGGGTTTTTATTACTAAATATATTAATTTTTTGAATAATCCAAAATACGATCACACATTTGGTGGTCATGGTGGTTCCACTTGGGACTAGGGGAGATACCCATTTAATCTAACCTCTTTTACTTTTTAGAATTGATTTGGTGACTTTCAATCTTGACTGGATGAATAACAAGATCTAAAATTGATCAAAACATCACGTACAGGCAATAAATAATATTGACCTACAAATAGTGATATTACAGTAGAAATTTTGACTTTATTTAAGTAGAATTAATTTAAATATTAAATTAACCACTAACTATCTGTCTTTCTAGTAGGTTTTTAATCTTAGGTAATACTGCTACTACTTGAATAGTGATATTGTAGTAAAATCAGTTATATTGTCCTTTTAATTATGATTTTGCAAGTTTTAATGTTAAATTAAAAATAACTAGTTTTTGCTTGTTTTTTCAATTTTTATGCATTTATATCACCTATTTCTATATTTAAAGAGTGGGTTTTTCATTATTTATGTGTAAGAAATAAGGACTAGTTATAATTTTAGTGCCTAATTGCCAAAACACAATACTCCCACTTTGAGAATCATAGCTTTGTCCTAAAACTAGCAATATTACAATCAATAATCATGATATTGTGTTTACATTGAAATCTTTTAAACTAATTTGTTAAAATTATGACCTACAATTTATCTATTTGTTAAATTGCTCTCTGCCTGTAGGAAAATCATTGATCTTATAAAAACCCCTTTATACATCTTGTGTAAATTATCTAAATACTATGGTATTTTGGGCTAATTGAGTTTTTCGCTGATTTCTGTGTGGATTTTTAATAGGGGGGAGAGAATAGGCACCTTTTAAGGAAATACCCAAAGACTTCCATCCCTATCTTTTTTTTAATTTTCTACAATACTACTACTCTCGAATCTATGGTTTTATAGAAAAATCAGTGATATTGTATTTATTAGTCTTTTTTGATATTATCAAGATCTAGTAAATATTTTAATTGATAAACACAATTCTAAGGACCATTATAATAGATAAATATCCTTCTATTTTAGAGTTTTTGAGTGTTTTGTCTATTTTGGCATTAATTCATAAAAGGTTAAAAGTCCTATATTTATGTCTTTAAAACAAGTTTTTGATTCAGGCAATTAAAAATAGGCTTGGAGTCTATCTTCAATTAACCCTGATATAGACATAGCCTAGTTTAAAAATCCAAAATTCCTAAGAATTTATTTTTTTCAATATCACTACGTTTGAATTTATGATTTTATAATAAAATTTGTATTTTTGCCTAACTTTCTATTATTTTATGGTGATTGTATGATTAACTATTATGATTAGCTACTTATCTTCAATATCACGACTCGTAACAATTTTTCATAAAGTTTGTAGTATTGTAGTCTTTGGAAGTGATATTGCATTGCACTAACTGTGTTTGTAAGGTTTTACAGGGAATTAATGGTTTTGCTTGAAATTAGAATACTAACCCTTTTCTTACAGGACCTTTTAAGGCAAAGGCACTAAATTTTATTTTCTAACCCTTATGTTTGTAGGAGTGCCTAAATTATATATTTTTATCATTTTTCTTGTATATATATTGTCTTGTGTGGCTTCATTATTCACTATTCATTTTCTTCACATGGGTAATTAATTGGGTAAATTAATCTTTCTTACCTATGTTTTAGCCCATTGAGTCTAAGATATATTGTGACATGGAATTCATCCCCACACATGATCTTAGTCATTAGGGGTTGGTGTTGCACATTTCATCATTGTGCATTCAACTAAACATTTTGTTCTAGTGGAGTATAAATATCAAGAACATCTATCATTAGGCTAAGCAGTTGACCCCATACAAGTCATCCATGAATGGGAAGAGCTAATTATTTGAACTAGGCATTAGATAACACCCTATATATATTTGGGCCCCATGTACCTCTATGTATCTCCTGGACTCCCTTAGAAACCCTTGTTTAAACCTAGCATATGACCTATTGGCTGTAACATGCATTTTGTTGATGGAGTCAGGATTAACTCTTATGTGACCATCAAGTACATATGAGGTTGAGAATGTCTAGTTGATTTTTTAATAGGTCATTGGCCTATAGCCTCACCCATAAATTCATTACATGGTATAGATGTCAGGATACAACTCATTCAATTGACTAAATTAGGGCTTGTGATTGAGTGTGTTATTTATGTGTTGTGCAAAATTCCATATTATTTGTGAACTGAGTCAACCTATCCCATTTTTGTCATAACACACTAGAGACCCCTAGGAAAAATCACATTTTATAATCAAATAAACCACAAATTCCATATTCACTATTCACATGTTTGGATATAACATTAGTCCTAAAATCAAACCTTAGTGGTCCCCCATCACTTTCTATCCTGATCATCACCTTTTGACTAAACATTTTTGACGTACATAGCCTTGTCAGGTTTTTATTCTAGTAATCATCACTTCATCATCAATACCTCTTCATACCTAACACCCATCTAATCATCACTTTGCTAGTGTGAATGGTATTTAATCACTTCATCTTCTTAATCTCTTTACTAGATTAAATCCCTATAGGGTTTTGGATTTGGTCAAATTTGGTCATTCTAGTCTTCATATCCCCCCAAATCCAAGTCCAAGTCATATCTAAATCATCTCTCTTGACCACTCTTAGTGTCATTTTTTAGACAAAATTAGTATCTAAAGTCACCTTCTCTCTCATTACCCTACATTAAAAACACATCTAATCACTTTTGTTGCATCACCCCTATCATCCACCATGCCTATGTGAACCTATACAAAAATTCTTAGAATGGGATAAGGATCTAATCAAGAGAATGACTTATCTGGGAACCTAGGTGACCAAACTTAAGATAATGATCATATGCATAGTGACATGCTTAATCCTTAGAGAGGAAGATCAATTCACAAGTGATTTATTCCATTAAGATGAGTTTAGAGAATAATTTGGTCAATATATTTATGAAAACTATCACCAAATCTTAGCTCAATTCATTAGAATTGGGGGCACACTACCCCCTAGCTTTGATTGAAACCTTTTGTAACACCTAGTCCACCCATCCACTTGGCCCAACACTCCCCATCATCATACCAATACCAATCAAGAGCCTGAAGAGGATAAGATTTTGGATCATGAACAAGATATTGAAGAGTAAGAACAACAAGAACCACTCTAAAACAATCACATTAAGGATAAAAGGAGATAAAAAAGCCTTGGAGGATCGATTAGATTAACTAACCCAAAAAATCAACTCCCTAGCCTCATAATTTTTAACACAAAATCAAATATCCTCTTCTCCAAGGAACAATGTACACAACACTAACCCTGATCATTCTGTACCTCATACTAGTCATGCTCAAACCTCCAATCCTCTCATGGACTCATCTTTTGATTAAGAATGAAAACTAATGAAGGAAACTCTTCAGCAAATTGATCCTCATACATAAGAAATGAGGTATAAATCAAATATTTTTTCACCTCCCATTTGGATATGAGAATTCTACAAGTACCTTTCCCACCACATGTTGAGGTTCTAAAATTTGAAAAATATAGAGGGAAAGGTGATCCCTAGGATCATGTTCAATAATTCTATGTAGCTTGAATGAGGTTGCCTATGATTATTTTTATCTCCTTAGGCTTTTCCCTAAAAGTCTCATGGGACCCATATTAGAGTGGTTTATACATTTTCCAAAAGGTTCAATATCTAAATTTAGAGAGCGAACTAAAAAAATCATGAGACACTTCTCTTTCAATATTGAACATGGTATATCCATCATATATCTTTACAACACTAAACAAAGAAAGGGGGAAAGTCTAGCCTCTTTCCTGCAAAAATGGATAAGTTTGTCAAATAGATTCCATTTTAAAGTTTCAAAAAAGTAATTGGCCAAGATGTTCATTGATAACCTTAACACTAAATTAAAATATCAATTGAAACTATAATATACTAAATGTTTTGATGAGATCATTGAAAAGGGGGTCCAAATTGATAAGGCCTTAATTGAAAAAGTAATGATAAAATTGTATACCCAGAATGAACAAAACCATAATTAAGATAGCACCTTTTCATGTAAACCAAAAATATTTAATAAAAATAAAAATGTTGTGGGATATGGAGTCATGGATTCTAAACAACATGTCCAAATAGTATAGAAAAGGACTCCTACTAATCATCAAATTATCTTTGCCATCAAAGTACCATAGGGAAAAATAAAACCTCCAATAAGAAAGAGCCATCTTACTAGTCTAGGAATACCTACAGAAGTGGTCCTCCAATAATTAATAGTTACAAACATGATTACTCTCTGTGAAATTCAACCTTTGGATGACACAAACCTCAACCTTATTGGTACCATGAGGATGATTTTTTCTTATATTATAGAGTAAAAGGTCATGATACTAAAAAATGTATGCAATTGAAACATTATATTTAATATCTAATTTAAAAGGGGGACATTGGATTTAAAGGGGAGAACACTACTAATCAGTCTAAGAATCATCAACTTGGCATCTATTAGGACCCATTTCACAAACATAATTAGAGGCAAATAAAACCACCCAAAGACTGAATTCAAGCATCCACCTCCAATCATACTGATTACCATGCCATCTCATATAATTATGTCAACAACATCAAAATCCATGGCCCCTAAGAGCCCACATCACCACCAACCACCATTCTTAAGATTAATCAGGCCACAACTGATTATGTCATAACTACATGATGAAATAAGATTGTAGTTCCTGGAGCACCACCAAAATACCCATCCACATCAACATCCTAAAGGTTTAATGTCTCTAAAAATGTTTATACATCTTCTAATAATCCTTATGACATAATCCAATAGATCAAGAAGACCCCCACCAAAATCTCACTTATGGATCTTCTCAAAATGTCATCAATGCATCGAGAGATTCTCAATCAAATCTTGAATGATCTTAAGGTCCCTTGAAATATTGACACTATTTAATTCAAGTTTTGGTGGATCAGTTTTATCCCTCACAACAAATAACTTTCAATGACCAAGGCATGACTCTTATTGGCACACATCATAATTATCCACTGTTTATAGAAATTTCCATTTCCAACCTCATAATCCTTTGGGTACTCATAGATGGAGGGTTTGTATTGAATTTTTAAAATATGTATTTTCTATAGAAGTTAGGGTACTTTGAGGCATCATTAGGGCCTATTTTAATCATGATCAAGGCATATGATGATAATGAAAAACCATTTATAGTCACAATTTATCTTACTATTAGTATGGGACCCATCATCCATCAGACCTTAATTCATGTTGTGGATGTTGATCTTCCATATAATCTACTTTTAGGGAAATCAATCCCTTTCACTCTCTATTAGTGTTTAAAATTTCCTCATTTTGACATGGAGGTCACAATCCCTAGGGAAATAGATAATTTTTGTAGTTTTCATATGCATCAATCTCATCCTACATGTTATTTATCTAGAACCCATAGTTACACTCCTAATCTAATAGCTAAAAAATATGTCCACCTAGATGATCTAATACCTACTTGAAATCCATCCCTAGATGTCACCTATCTCAAGATCACATCCATAGGTTATGGGGAATATAAATACATGACCTTTTGTGTAGGAGATTTGCCTCTCTCCCCATGTAGATATAGGTCCCCAACTATGAGGAAGGATAAACCTATCAACTATTAGTTCAAACCAATGGAATTTATTAGTGTGGGTCTACTATCATAAGAGTACTTTGATGAGCTTGATGATTTGTGGCTTATTCTAGACAATGAGGCCCATGCATTCCATAGATAAAATTACCCCCAAATTCAAAATATGTTGAAAAATATGAATTATCAAAAAAAGGACTAAGGAGATATGAATAAGGCAGGATTGAACCTATATGGGTTCAAGAACACCAATAACATCTTAGTCTGGGGTAAAAAGCTCTTGACACTAACTTAAATAATATAATTTTGGATATTTATTTGATGATTGAGGAGTCTTCTTCTGATGACAAAGTCAAAATAGGCTCCATTTATAGTATTTATGAAGATCTTGTTTCCACTAACCTATTCCATGACACCACCATCTCCACCATTAATATATCCCCATGTTATCCTACCTTAATATACTGGGATCAAAAACTTGAGCCTTCTTTTGACATTTTTTAGAATGATGATGCTATTATAGAATATTTGGGAGCCTGAGACTTCATTCCATCAAGTTATCATAAGAAAGGATTCTCTATGAATCTTAACAAGTTAGGCCTTAAATATGAGGATATGAAGATGAAGATGAATAGGAATATGAAGAATAGGACTATGAAGATAAGGATCTCTCTAAAAATTTGGTAGACTTTCCACCCACTCATGATGAATCAAAATTATATACAAAACTATATACATATCTCCCAGATGATTTTACTTCAGACATCCAGGACATACCATCACCCCCAACCTATCTTTAGGATCATTCACCCTCCCTCATTGGGGAGGTTATTGAAGTCAATATCAAAATAGAATAAAATCCTAAAATTTTCAAATTAGGGGCAATTCTTACACTTAAGGAACACCAAGTTATTATTGAGCTTCTCAAATATTTTATAGATGTCATTGCATGGTGTTATTTAGACATATCATGACTTGACCCATCTTTGGTAGTGCATAATTTAGTTGTTCATCCTAATGCAAAACCAATCAAGAAGAAACTTTGTAAGATGCACCCTAAGGTGTCTTTATTAGTTAAGGAAGAATTAAAAAAAATTATAGAAGTGAGATTTATCTGACCTATTGATTATTCTAATTGGATATCTAACATTATTTATATGGCCAAACCACAAGGAGGAATCCACTTTGTACTAACTTTTGGAATATTAACAAATCATGTCCTAAACATGACTTTCCCCTACCAAATATAGATATGATTGTGGATTCTACTACAAGTTATGAGATGTTATCCTTCATAGATGGATTTTTGAGATATAATCAAATAAAAATTGCACATAAAGATTAACACAAGACAACATTTATTACTTCATGGGAAACCTTTTGTTATCAAGTAATGCCTTTTGGTCTCAAAAATATAGGTGCCACCTACTAGAGATAAATGACTATCATTTTCTATAACATGATGCATGACATTGTTGAAGTTTATGTATATGATATTTTGGGGAATTCAAAACATCAATCAGAGCATCATGTGGTTTCAAAAATAATCTTTGAGTGACTCCATGAATATAAGGTCAGATTGAACCCAAAACAATGTGTGTTTGGAGTCACCTCGAGAAAAATATTAGGGTTCATAGTGTCTAAGAGGGGCATTGAGGTTGATCTAGAAAAATTCAAATCAATTATGGAAATGTCTCCTCCTCATAATCTAGAGTAGCTCAGGATCCTACAAATAAAATAACAAGCCATTTATTGGTTCATTTCCCAATTAGTATATAAATGCCACCCTTTCACCCATATTTTAAAGAATGGGACTCATTTCAATTAGAACTATGAGTTTCAATAGTCCTTTGACAATATTAAGCAATATCTGGTCAAGCCTCTAGTATCATCACCACATGTTATGGGAAGGCCTTTATTTTTACACATATCTGCAACACCTTGTGCAATAAGGGCCCTTATAGCACAACACAATGATAAATGGAAAGAATGGGCAATCTATTATCTAGTTCAAACATTGATTTCATATGAGCTTAATTATACCCCTATCAAAAATGTTTGTTTATCTATTGTCTTTGTATCCCAAAAACTTTGGCATTATATACTCAATATCCAAGTTCAACTCATAGCTAAAGTTGATCCCCTTAAGTACATGCTATTAAAATTAGCTCTCATTGGTAGTATGGCCAAGTGGATAATGTTGTTAAGTGAATTTGATATAGATTACATTAATCAAAAGTCCATCAAATGACAAGTGATTATGGATCAAATTATAGATGACCCCTTGTAGATACCAAGCCCATTATCACAGTCTTTCTGAATGAGTCCATCTTGATCACTATAGAATCCAATAACTATAAATTATATTTCAATCTCTCTTTCACCAAACATGGGTCAGGAGTGGGTATGATTTTGGTAATGCCATAAGGTGACCTCATCCCTAAAACTTTCCATCTTACTTTCCCATGTACCAATAATATTTTTTAATATGAAACCACAATTTTTGGCCTCCAATTATCCATCCAATGGAACAACTATCACCTTCGGGTATTTGGTGATTTACAATTGATTATTAAACAAGTGAATAAGGAGTTACAAACAAAGGATGAGAAATTACTTCCCTATAAATAGTTGGTGGATAACTTAAATCAAAACTTTTAGTTTATCTAAATTGAACAAGTACCAAGGGGAAGTAATAAGGCAGCTAACTCTAGCAACTATTAGGTTTTTAATCGACCTTCCATAATATTTCCTTGAAGTTAATTTTCTAATTGAGAATTTGATATTATTTTCTCATCAATCCATGGCTCATTTCCAAATTTGTGCCATTCCTGATCCTAGTCTACCATGGTATCACTACATATATACTTATCTCCATGATAATATCCTTCCACCAAACCTAAATTGTTACCAACACAAGGCCTTTATCCATTACACATACTGTTACACCATATTTGGTAGCATGTTATATTGGCAAGGCTATGACAGGACCATATTGAGATACTTGACCTTATAAGAGGCTACTCTTCTGATCAAGGAGGTTTGTGATGGTATCCATGATGACCATGTCATTAGAATGGCCCTAGATAAGAAGTTACTCAAAATTGGATATTATTGGCCCATAATGGATCGATATGCCTGCCAATATGTGTAAAAATGCATAGCTTATCAAAAACATGGTAACCTTATTCATGACCCCACACAAGAGATGTAACCTATAATGAGCCCATGGCCATTCTCTATATGGGGATTATATTTAATTGTTAAGATAAATCCAACATCAGATGGTAACAAGTTTATAAGCATAACTATGGATAATTTACAAAATGGGTTGAAGTTATGCAATTATATACATCATAGGTCTCCAGTTATCAAAGTTCGCCATCAATAAGATAATTTGATGTTTTGACATTTCAACCAAAATCTTATCAGACAATGGTAAAACATTTAAAAATCAATAAGTCAAAGACATGTGCAAGCACTATGACATAAAATATAAATTTTTTGCCCCCTATTATACCCAAGGGAATAAACAAGCAAAAACTACTAATAAGACACTTCTTAAGATTCTAAAGAAAGTAATCAATGATGTAGGCACAAACTAGCATTTACAATTATACCCTACACTTTTGTCTTACAAAACTAGTGTTTGGACACCTACTGGAGCTACCTCATACTATTTGTTATATGGTACAAAAGTGATCTTTCTTGTAGAAGTATAACTCCCCTCTTTATGTATCTCTTTGCAGGGCATCATTACTAAACATAAACTCAGACAAGAAATGCTACAAGAGCTATAAATTTTAGATGAAAAACATTAGAATGCCTTAAATCACCTTCAAATGTATTAAAATAAGCTAAAAGGCTAATATCGCAAGAAAATTCAAACTTGAAAATTTGAATTTGGTGATCTATTCTTGAAGAAAAATCAAAGAAACACCAATGCAAATTGGGACAAAAATGGCAAATTTTAAGTAAATTGGCTTGGGCCTTATGTAATTACTACAAAATTTGGATGAGGAGCTTAAATATTAGCCACACTTGAAGATGATGATCTCGATGAGCCAATGAATATCATGTATTTGAAATTTTTTTATACTTGAAAGGCTCTAAATACCTCTATTTATGAGTCCCCACTCTTAGGGGCATATCTATTCCCATTCTTCTATCTTTCATTCCATCATTCTCCAACTAACCCTGGTTTTAATAGTGGGTGGATATTACATGCTTAAGTAGAATAAAGAGATAGGGACTTCAAGTTGGGGCTATCCATTGGTAATCATGAAAGGGGAACATTTGTTGAGGATTATTTCAAAATATTTCCATCCACTTTTGATATATCACCCTATTTATGACACCCTAATACATATCCCAATCACATCCTCCTTAAAAATTATGTCTCCTACTAGCCTCAACTTACATTCATCCTTGTCTATCCTTCTCCATTATTAATCATTGATCCACAAAACCCCACTAATCTCATCATTATTGAAAGGTCACATAATAATATTACTCCAAGATCTATCATGCACTCTACAACTAAATATTGATTGTTCATTCTAGACCCTACCAATAGTTGTTTATGATTGGTTTCGATCCTTGTCTCAGTCATGATTCAAACACTTTTGGGAAAAAATCACCCCATGTACATATTTCAATTTGTTATTAAGTCCACTATAATTAATCATTTCCTTAGGATATTTATTAAAATCACATGTATATAAATTAACCATCATTACCCTAGTCTATTTTTTATTTTATGATGTATTGTTTTTATCTTGTGTGTGTGTGTGTGTGTGTGTGTGTGTGTGTGTGTGTGTGTGTGTGTGTGTGTGTGTTATTATTTGATAAGTCATTACATTTTGTGAATATTTGTCATAAATAGTAAAATGGTCTTGTTATCTTTTATTTTTATATTTTGTTTTTTTATCAAATGGGAAAAAGGATTATCTAAATGGCTACCCAAACTCAATAAATTAGGTACATCACCCAAAATAGAGTTCCCATGCACTATGATTTTAATGTGCCCTTGACTACTCTCATGTCATTTATCACACTACTACTCACACATGCAATATTAATTTGGATTGATACATATCTAATAGATTCATAATTACCCCCATCCCACCCCCCTAATCAAACCACTATCTGACCTAATCATCCTAACATACTTTCCAATTCCCACCCATATCCTTAGCGTAGGATGATTTTTTTCCAACAATAATTTGTGAGACACAACATTAAAATAATGGACTATTTTATTAGCACATTTATAATAAACATTACATCCATAAAATCATTTCAAACATATCATTATTAGCATATAATCACATCACATCAATACATAATTACTCAGCACAACATAATCACATAATAATCATATGTCCATCACATCATTATCATATTATCAAATGTATAAGCATCTAGCATCAATCTCTAAATAAATCACTCATATAACATCATAATCAGATTCATCAAATCACATAACCATCACATAAATCACATATGACTAAAAATCACATCATCTATCCAAGACATGCTACAAATACAATAAAATCACAATGCATCACATCATATATCACAAAAAACTCATAATCATATGTCTATAATAGTATATAATGTCCACATAAAATCCATATCAAAATATATGGATAAAAAATCTGTGATAGAATCAATGTGATATAATATATAAATTTCCATCATAAAATACAAGTCTCATCTATCCTGACTATAATCTAGGTGGGCCCTTGGGACACTAGTGCATAGACTACAAAGAACTAGCTCTGAATGTCACTACACATCACTCAGGCAGCACTACTACCTCATATAAGTCTCTATAGTTTTGAGCTTCCCATGTTAGTTGCATGATCTACCTCATAACCCCATCCATCCCACCCACCATCATAGTCGCATCCCCCTCCTCCTTGGCCTTCTCGACCACTTGTACCTCTCTAATCAAATCCATCAAAAAAGATTGAAACTTCCCAATTTGACCCTATAAAGTCATGATCTATGCATCCCGGCTCTAAATTTGACTCTATAATACCACTATCTAGGCCTCTCTGCTTTGAATCTAGGCATCTCTACTATGGATGTGTCCTTTCAAAGTAGTCACTTGCCCCTATAACCCTGTGATATGTCCTTATACACTGGCCCACTAGACATCCCTCTATACTAGTTGTCCCTATAAATGGGTCTTAATCCCATCCTTCTCTACAGTGATCCCTTCAATCTCTAAGACATGGGTTTGTAGCTCTCTCTTGATCCACTCTCATAATGCTTGGTCATACTCTATCAAAGGTGGCTAGGATGGCCCTACCTCATCTCCACTTTTACTCCCTCCAGCCTATACCCCACTCCCCCTAACATATCCTACAACCACTATCTAACCCCCATATGGGCTTCCCTAATCTATCCCATCTATGTCTATGGAATCAAGAACCCCTTCCTATCCTTTGGATCCTTTACTAGGGCATGTACTCTTCTCCCATCTCCTCCCAAGTCTCACCTGTGCAAGTATAAGTCTTTACATAGCCCCCTCCTCACTCTAACCAAACATATTGATAACCAAGTGTCCACCTCTATGTCCATTGAGTAGTGTTTACTAATGTAACACTAAGATCTAGGATCAACATTTGATAATCCCATGTTGTCAAGGTAATGCTCTCATAATCATCACATGCTAGTTCTATTTCTACTAGTATCCCCCTTTATAGCCTCTCCTTATCACTCTAGGCAAATAGGTGTTCCCAACCCAATATATCATGTGGTCTCCCAAATTGCCTTTATAACTTATCAGGTCTATAACACTCAATATTATAATCCCTACATCTTAGGAGGTAACACTCTATCAACATATATTGGGTAACATCTACCTCCTTTACCCATCCAAACTGCACCTATCTATAAGGCATCCATGTGATATACTCTGGCCTCAAACTATCTAATGCCTACCTATAAAATTGGATCTCTCCTACATGAGATATTTATACCCTTAAAATGATATACTAGCTAAATATTATGGTATCATGGGGTTTTCTATTTACATGTGTACCCTTAGGATGTTATATAATTATATGATCCTAGCTCCATATCTACAATAGTATATATGGACCCAAGCTCTCAACTCCCCTATATGCTCTCATGTGTGACTCCTGATATAAGTGTGCCAATTCTACTAGACCCCAATCAAATACTCTATAGTCATATACCATATCTAACACCACATCCCCCTAGTCCAAAGTGGAACCACCATCTAATCTTATCTAACAAGAGTATGCCAGTCATAAGAGACATCAACACCAATGTCAACCTATTGATAGTGCCATCCCTCAAACACCTATCAATGTCTACCTATGTATCTCTAACTCTAATCCAAAACCTCCTTGATATCATCTACACTATCACACTGAGGGTATGTGACCACTATGAGATCTTGTGTCCTCCCATAAGAAGCCAAAAACTCTAAAACACATCCTCCAGGGTGATGGTTATCTCTGCCATCAAAAAGTGAAAAGTACTCATCTCTGAGTGCCATCTCTCCACCAAGATTATGATCAAAGCTTTGTCAATCCATACTATAGGCATGGTCATGATGTAACATAATCTAATCAACTCTATCATGCCATAATACTCTAGTGTCAATAAGTGTATCTCATGTAGGATATAGGAATGTCATAGTTGGGACACCATCACTCCTAACTCTTCTTGCACCAATCACATGACTTATCACCATGGTCTCATCTCATCAAATTTTATCCTTAGCCTATCATGTCTAATAATCCTAATATATTATCCAACCCATATATTCATTCCCTTACCCATCTACCCCATCACCTTTAACCCTCCATATATCCTTCCCCTAAACCCTAACTCACCTTTACCTAATACCATCTATCCCCCTATACCTTGTCCCTAAAATAACAATCCCTATAACCTATCTTACCCTACCCTAGTTTAAATTACATGACCCTAATCCACCCTAAACCCTATCCACTCATCTACCCTTAAGCCCTTCAGTCTATTCACTTGCCATTTCCTAACCTATTTCATGCAAATCCCCTATCTCTTTAACCTCCATCCTCATATCCCTTAACTTACGCTAACTCTAAACAACTCCCATCCTGACTAAATCACTCCCTAACTCTAACTAACTCACTCTTATCCATCACTAATTCCTCCCACATCTTTACCCTATCCACTCACATCATCCTATCTACCCACTAACTATCCCTTCATTTCCCCTGAGTCCCTAGCCTAACCCATGTAATCCCATCCAAACATCACTTAAACCCTTTAATCCTACCCAACACAATATCACTAATCATGAATTATCCCTCACCCATGATAATGACAATATCATGACATGAATTATTTAGTTTTACATAACTATGACTATAACTTCACAATTATACAAAACCATGAATCACACCTTATGGTATTACGATATCACTAATCACTCCTTATAGTATTGTAATACTATGTACTCACTTTTCATGGTATTACAATACAATAGATCATGACCATAAAATCTCAATTTATAGGCATAATATCACCACTGAGGGCATTACCCTTAGTTGTGGTATTTTACCCATGGAATGTACAATCAAAAAATTAGGAAATAAATTCCAAATTATAAAAATCATAGGGCTAAGGATTAACTACATATCGATGGTCTTACATTCGCTGGCCTCTAAGCCTCTTTCTACAATGTGATGTGTGTGGGATACGATCCATGATTTTAGCTATAGAGCACCAAAATCACTAATTTTAAAAGTTAAAATGACCCTTTTGGCCCTTTTTCTATTTTTACCCCGCTCCTTTACCCTCCATCACCCATTTGACCTCTATTAAACCCATTAGCCTACCCTTTCCACTAATTTAATCCTTGAATCCCATTTCAAAATATATTATCCCATTTAATAATCAATTATCATCCCTATGTCTATTAGGACATGACATTTCTATCTCCCTATTATTCATCCCAATATTGAGTCAGTAGAACTAACTTAGCTTGAGGTCTCTTAAGACTATGTAGGTAGCACCTAACCATAATCTTGTGCCCAAGGATAACTCAACCACTATTAATCTATAATCTCATCCCATCCTAACTAAGTCACTTGACCTTATTACATCATTTTAAACTATGAATATTCCTTAAAATGGCTTATTATCACTCATCATCCATAAAATGTCCTTTATAGGCTTTCAGTCATCCCTAACATGTGTCCTTGCTATGAGAATTATCATTGGCTTGTGGCCTATCTCATCTTTCTTTCCTTGGAAAATATTTATGTCCCAAAAATTTAATCTTATCATCAATTACCCTCATTTCTATAAATTGATCATTTACTAGAACTCATCTTATGAGGCTCAACCACTTTATCCCCTAACACTCATGCTTGGGGAATCTTAATCATAGTTACATCTACACTTGGGGCATCCCAACCCCTTATCATCATCTTGGTCCTATCTCAACCATGGATCTTTCTATTCAAGTGACCATCCATCTCATTTCTCCCCATATTCTCCCTTAAGGGGGAATCATACCTACGAACAACATGCTCATACATGAAATGGTTTTTATTTGAAAATCCATTACTTCTTCCACTTCACTCCACTCGTAATACCATTTCAAAGAGAGGCAAAATGTATGCACTTAAATTTTATTTCTCTATTAATCTTACTTAGCCTGCTAATTTAACCCATATTCCTAGCCAAATAACTAATATCCTAATTCCTAAACAAAATTTCATAAATTCCTTTAATCTTACCATACCCTTGCAACCAATTAATCACTCCATTAAATTACTAGCTAGACTACTTAACTACTAATCTACCCACTAGCCCACCTAATAGTTTAAAATTCCTTTTGTTCACCTACCCCCTACCTAACCTACCACCCTAGCCTCTCCTACAACCCTATGAACCATAAACCTCATTAACTCTCACCTAAACCTCCATTATCCCTAAACTAATCAAGAAACCTCTCGAACTAGGGAAGCTTCTCCAAAGTTCTAGAAGTCTCTAAACTAGAGACTTCTAAAATAATTTAAAAATTCTCTAAATTATCCTCCACCATCCTATATAAATAAATTTTGGGACATGACCAAGCTAACTTAGAAATCCATAATCCTCTAATATACTCTCATTACCATCAATTATTCAATCATTCCTACACTCTTGTCAAGCCATCAAACAAGCCCAAGAAGCCATTGAAGCCATTTGGAAGCTCAAGTCGAGCAATCCATAATCTAATCATTTTACATTAAAAGCAATTTGGAGATATTGGAGAGGAGATCTAAGGGATAAAATGATGGTAAGAATATCATTTTAATTGTCTAATTGCTATTTTATCCCCTCCTTTGATTTTGTTTATATACTTGGGTATTTATTACTAAATATATTAATTTTTTGAATAATCCAAAATACGATCACATAATAGGTTTTGTTCATATATTTAGTCTTTGTAAATTTTTATGTTATTTGTACATGTATTTGGCACTTATGTTTATCACAAATTTCATTTGTAACTCTGGCACTTTGTAACTTTTACACTTTGGCAAGTGTTCAACATTTACACTTTGAGGAAATGTTTAGTGCTTTTTTTCAGAATTAAATCTTTAGAGAAATTGTTTGGAAGTGGGATTCAAAACTTTTGGTCGTAGGTCTTATTCAGGATTTGGTCTTCAGTAAAAGTGTTTCGAATTTTAATTCAGAACTTGATTTTAGCATCTTAGTCTTCAGATAAAATGTTCAAGAATTATGTTTCAGAACTTTTGTTGAGAATTTTGTCTTAGTAAAAAGTGTCCTTCACGGGTTGTGCAAAAAGTGTCCACCATAGGTCTTTGAAACTTTTATTCAGAAGATGTGGTTGCATCACAAGAATTTGTGTTGACCCTATTCTAGCATAACATCTAATACCCAACTCCTGAAAGTCTCCATGACATAATTAAATTTGATCAAAAAATAAATAAGGTAAAACTTATCAAAGGAAATGATGCGTCATTATTCTAAATGTATAGAAAGCCTATGTGGCATACCTACCAAAAAATATGGTAAAGTTCAAATTGAATGAGCAAAAAAATCTAGGAGACATTGGGAATTAATGGTGCATGAACTAGAATTGAATACTAAAATCTATATCAAAAAACTGAAAATAAACTTTGTGCCTATTGATTACTTATGATCCCAAACAAATTTACTTCCCTAAAAGAACTCAAAGCCAAATTGTGAATTACTTCTAAAAGTACCAACCCATTAAATCAAAGAACTAGAACTCTATGGGCATAACAGATTAATAATGGATTCTTCATCCAAGATATTCATGGGATTATATACACCTTCCAATTTTTTAATCAAAGACTCCATGGAATACATAGATAGAGTTTTTTATTTGACATTGTTTAATGGTGAGTATTCTAACTATTTAGCTCTATAGGATGTAATTAGGAAAGTAGATGAGCATACATGTGAATAAGATATAAAACTAGTGAAAAATAAATTGGTAGTATATTTTATCACACTCAAATAATAATGATTATACTTTATAGTATCCAAGCTTGAGGTGATGCCCTGCATCGACCTACTATAGGATTTATTCTTTGTAGGCAAGGTAACTGGTGGTGGTTTTCTACATCACATGGACCATAAAACTATCATTGCCTACATTTTAGGAGATATTTTATAGAGGTGCCTATGTTTATGTGTTAAAAATTCTAAATTTGACTTACCTAGAGATGTATTATGGAAGAAGAACAACATAATTGTAAAAATGTTTAGCAAATGGATTATCCCTAGGGAGATTATTGCCCTCAAAGGAAAATAGTTGGTAAATATCACCAAGTTTTAGATGGGAGTCCACATTGAAATATCTCTTCTAAATAGATTATATGGCTACCCTATCATCCACATTATTCACCTAGAGTGGGTACCATTGCTAGATTTATTAATTGTAGACACCTAAAACTGGCCACAGATAACCTCCAATTAGCTTTTGGCCAATTTCCACCTAAAATGCACAATTTGGCCTAAAAACACCAAAACATGCTAAATGATGTGAAACTGACATATTCAAGGGATGATTTTGGCTAGGGTATCCCTAAATGGGGAAATGTAATTTATGGGCTAGCTAACTTTGATCAGTTCATTTTGAGTCAAAATGCAAAATTTGTACCTAGGTTCTCTAGATTGCTCTTTCCTATCAAATCTTTGGAATGAGACACGTGCCTTTTTTATTTATTTTTTATAACATCCTAAATGGAAATATGGTTTCAATGCATCTGACATGGACTTCTAATTCTAATCCAGTCAAATTTTGGACCAATAACAGGGTATTCTGATCAATTTGGGTAATTTGTGCACAAGGTGTTTAATCATGTTTAAGAGTTAATTAACCAAAATCAAGGCCTAATTAATAATTCCATGGAAACTTGTTGAAAATTTATTTTTGGAAATGAATATGTAATATTTGCATCATCAAGTGACCTAATTTCTTGGGAAGACATCCCTAGGCCATAAATGTTATAAATATCAAGATTCATGCCCTCCATGCCTCATCAATGCCTTCCATGATGCCATCCATACCTCTTAATTTCCCTTTTTTCCAATGTCATGATGACGATAATTATAAACTTAATTCCAAAAATTAGATTAATCCTCAACCACACATCTCAGTCTTGATATGGATGGTTGAGGTTGATTCTGATCAAATCCAAAAATATATAAATAAGAGGCCTCACAACATCATTTCTAAGCTATTTTGATGCAAAGTTATTATGCTCAAATATCTTCAAGCTTTTTTGGTGCAAATTTATAATGCACAAATATCTTCAAAGAAGCCATTTCTACTAGTGCTACCATACCAAACTAATTCCAATCCAAGCCAAGCCACAAGCCAAAGGTGCCAAGGAGAGATAGAGGTATCCAAGCTTCCATTGCCAAGAAATTCATGAGCACAATCTAAGAAAGCCACTACTACAAAAGCATTTAGATCATCCAAGGAAGGTGAATTAACTCTTGTGTTTGATCCCTTGCTTTTTAGTTGTGTTTATCATTTTCTTTTGTTAACTAAGCTCTCCCTAGTGTCTAGGCCTAAAGATGTTATGTTATTAGTGTGTTTACTTCATTTTGTTTTCATTTTGAAACTAACACCATACTAACCATCCTCTCTTGAGTCAAATTCTTAGATCACATAATGGCACACCTGATGGGACTAGATGCATCCTACACATGAAGAAGATCATTTTGCAGTTCTAAAATATTTAGTTGAGCCTTTCAAACTCTTGAAAATTGATTTTCTAACTTTATTTTACAATTTTAGTTTGCCATAGTTTTACACAATAACCAATGTCAAAAATAAATACCAACATCAATTACCTATCTTAACTAATGTCAGTTATTAAAACTAACATGAGTTAGGTCTCAGTTAGCCAGTAACTGACATTAGTAGTAATAACTAACATTAGTAACTGTGTTTTTTCCAAAAACACAGACCTAAGAGCTTCAAAGCTAAAAGACATGTTAACAATTTTGTTGTATGACCAAGCTTGATATTTGTTCAAAACATGTTTAAATCACCTTTGCATGCTTAAAAATCAATTAGGAATCTTGTTTTGGGTATTTAACAAAGAATTTAGGTGTTTTTGGTGAATGTTTTCAAAATTTTCAAGTAAGACCAAGAGGCCAAATGAATACCACCAAACTTTTCATTTGGGTATAAAATTAAACACACTCATCATTTTTTGTTTGCAATAGTTGTTTAGTTAGATTTTGTTTTGCAAAAAGAGGAATGTTACATGTATGATCTTCCATTTGTCCCCTATAAGGAACCCTTGGAGTCAAAAGTGCCATTCCGATTGCAAGTAGCCTAGTCCAAGGCTTAAAAATAAATTCATCTAAAGCACTCCCCAAAAACTCATCAAAGTTTGGGTGATCTTGAAAATGACCCTAAAGTCTTTCTACTTTCATGATTTCTTTATTTTTATGCATCTTGACTTGCAAGGGGGACTTCATCACCTCCCATAAGTTCTTTAGGTAAGCTTTGACCTGGGGTTTCATATCTCGACATTGACTTCATTTCAATCCTTTAGAGTTACACACAGGATGTAGTGGCACTTTGAACATCGCACTACACTGAGTGAACAATAGGATGTAGTGGTTACAAAAAGGACTAGACCTTTTTGCAACAAGCTAAGTGATACAGACCCAAAATCCATGCTTTTCTTTTCCATTATTTCATGTGAAAGTCATTATGTAATTTATTCCCCTAGATCATTTGGAAACTTGTTAGATCTTAGAAAAATCCCTACTTACTGTAGAAGTATTATTGGTGAAAGGTGTGCCTCAAGGTCCATGTCATAGTACTATCATTTGAGAGAAGGGGGGTGTAAAAACCCTAATATATAACATGTATTTACTTTTGGATGAAAATTTAAAATCCTCTCAAATTATGTATATTGATGGATTCCAACAATACCAAGCAACCTTATCATTTTAGGATCTAAGGGAAATTAATTAATTAGTCTTGTCCTAGATTAAATTCTTATTTAGATTCAAAACTTGGTGTAAACAAATAATCAAAACCCAATACATAGTCCAAATTTTCTTTTTGAATAAAGAGGCATTATATTGCCCATGTGAGATCATCAATTTGCCTTATTCAAAATTTCATCAAAATCTTGAGAGTCATATCATCCACTTTGGTGTAGTTATGTTTCCCAATTGAGTCTAGACCTTTACCAAAGTTGTTTAAGTACTTCACTTATAATCTAGATTTAGAACTACAACTTTACAAGTTCATAGGGTTGATGTGTTAAGTGGGTTCGCCATTTTCACTAAACTTGAGGGAAATTAAGTTTAATTTCCAATTTAGGTTAAAGGCCATTTGAAGACTCATAATAATTATCATCACTTGATAGACTTAAGCCATTTTATGCTAAACACTTTCACTTTAAGCATATACACCACAACATTTTGGGTCAAGAAAGGTAGTGTTATGCTTTCAAAATTATGAGAAATTGTCTTTGCCTTAGAAAGTTTTTGAAAAAAACCTTTTTATCACACCTTTTTGGGTAGTATAGAATTGTTATGTTGCCTAAAATATTTTGAAAATTATTTCATATACCCTCTTGCATAGAGTACCAAATTTGCTCCTACATTTTTAGACCAATCCAAGTGTAGTTTTTGTGATCCTTTGTCTAAAATAGTTATACTGTTCACTTTTGTCTAGCTTGATTGTCAAAAAGATCCCAATTTTATACCATTTTTGTGAGAAAAAAAACTATTGCTAAAGTGCCTTCTATTTCATACCTTATACTTAATTGATCAAGTTCATGTCAAAGAATCAAATGCCTAGTGTTTGTTAGAAGTGTTTCAAATCCATTAGATTAAAACTTTCATCTATTTTTAAAGTCTAGCTTTTGATGTCATTTGGCCAAGAGTCTTAGCACATGTCTTGTTTGAGCCTGGATTTTGACGTCGCATTTGTCCAAAAGACCTAGCAACTTTTAAATTCCTAGATTAAACTGATTTAAAACACTTCGACCTTAGAGTTTGGCATTTTGATTTTTAGACTATTTACTTGCTTATATTTGTGTGAATAGTGAAACATTAGATATTTTATGCTAGCTTGTTTCCTCACAAATATATGCATAAACCTTTTGATCCTTTTGACAAATCTAGACCAAGTTGAAGTCATCATTTATTTTATATTTGGTCCTTTTTAGAGTTTGTAGAACTCTTTGACCTTTTATCACAAATCCTTAACTATGGATCAAAACATACATTCCTACACTCATAGTGGACTCATGTACAATCCATGGATTAGTAATATAGTTGCATAGGAAGAAATGGTGAAAGACCCCTATACAGATAATATTTCTTATGAGATGGATTCTTATCCCTCTTATAATACTCAATCAGGGTTACAAAGCCAAGATTCAATGGCTAATTATTTGGTTAACACACCACCATATTCAAAATAAGACCAAGAACAAACTACTCAATACCTAGCTATAATACCCATGGTGGATGAGCCAACTCCTCAATAGTCATATTCTACTAATACGGCTTCTACATATGATCCATTTTTGTTTAAGTGATATTTTTTAGAAAACAAGGATGAAATTTTGTCTAGAGCCATCAAGGTAGCGACCAAGTTTCTAGTAGACTTCCTCCATGAAAATTTACCAAGTCTAGTAAGAGTGCCCCACAATATCATTTACGAACAACAAGATTCTTCTAGAAATCCTATGGCTCTAGTCCAAATAATGTATCAAGACCTGAATATATCCAATCAAGGCAAAAACATCATGGAAGATCACTTTAACCAACTGCAGACAATACACCAAACCTACCTAAATTTAGCATGCAATTTCAATCAGATAAACATAGTGATTAAGCCTCGTATTTACCTAGTACCTTTGATAGGAGTGTTGATCGAGTAAAATAGACAAGAGAATCCAAATTATAACCCATTCATACAAACCACTTCAATAGATAACTTGATACATATGCCCATCATTGAAAAAGTGTCTTTAGCCTCTACACTAAATAGTGAGCCAAACATAGTGGACAATGTGCAAATAGCATCCAATCTTGATCAAAGTGGTACTCAATCAACTGCTTCCTCAAGTGTACAACCTATGGGATTAGGTAATCAAACAACAACTAATGTCATGCCTCAATGATAGAATGTAATAAACCCTACTCCTCCTTAATAGGTAACTAGTATTCCACAATAACAAACACAATCTAGTGTATCAACACAACAAAGGAAAAATACATTTCCACCTTAATTAGGGGTAACAAATGTTTCACCTCACTAGGTAACAATGAACATACATTTTTAGTCACAAACTAATATGTTAATCCAAAACCAAGCAATGACTTGTCAATAATATGCAAATATTGGTCAACATTAGATGTTAAATCTTAAACTTGATTTCACTTCCTTATAGGGATTTGTGCAACAAGGAGGTCCCCATGTTTCTCAAGTATATACTAGACAACTAATGGTTCAAAATGGGCCATTAATATAGAGACAAGGTCTTGGTCCATAAGTTCCCACTCAACAATAAGGATTGATTAGTCGATAGCATGTCCCTTTTCAACCACAATAGGCATAGTATAGTTGTATCCCTCCATCCCAACCATAAAATCCTCCAAGTCAAACCTTTATCACCAACCCAAACCAAAATATCACACAACCAAGTATGCAATTTCATGTACATCCTAATCCATGTATGCATATTCCTAGTCCATTCCCCAACCCATCCAATACACCGTAATAGGTATCTCCATCATACCTTGGTCAAAGTATTCCACTTGTGACCTCCCAACCATCTATCCAAACCCAAATTCTCCCTCAAAACAATGTCCCTTCTAATTTCCTATCCCAGGAATTGTAATAGATGAAGGATACAATTGCTACCATTCAAGATAGTAAAAAAAAAAAAAAAAATTAGATGACGTATGTTCCTATCCATTCAATATGGAGTATTTTCATATACCATTTCTTCCAATATATGAACAATTGAAATTTGATAAATACAAAAGGAAAGGTGATCCTAAGGCTTATTTGATCGAATTCTTTGTCGCATGTCAACCAGTAGCATATAAACACATATACATTTTGCTATTGTTTCTAAGGAGCTTGGTTGGACAAGCCTTGGAGTGGTTTTTAAATTTTCCCAAGAACTTAGTAGCATATTTTGATGATCTTTCTGATAAGTTTGTGAAATACTTTGCCTATAATCTTGAGCATGAGATTTCATTAGTGGACCTGACACAAGCAAAACAAAAAGTTTGTGAGAGTTTTGCAAGTTATTTAAAATGATGGAGAGCCCTTCCAAGCCATTTCACCCATAGTTTACTAGATAAACAATTAGCTATTATGTTTACTAAAAATTTGCATAGTGAGATAGCTTACCATATGGAACTACAATGTGCACATATATTCAAGTAAATCATTGATAAAGGTTTGTTGATTGAGAGGGAACTCATCAATAAAGGATTCATTAATATTAATTCAACTAATAAAAATTAAGGTACCAATCAAGAAAATGACTAACATCCCATCCAAGCACAAGCATCACAACTAGCATAGGCCAATCACCACGAAAGATCAAAGTAATTCAACCACAATAGGAATGTTATGGGAAATGGAGTAACCAAATCTCGTCATGTCCAAACTACATAGACATCATCTACACCACCTTTTTAGCTTAATCCTACCTAGCAACCTCTCTAAAAAATTCCACAAGCACAACAATTAAGACCTACACAACAAATATAGCAGTTGTTACCATTGTAAACCCCTCCTCCTAGAAGAACCGTGCCTACACATTATGTCTTTAGTGACCTAAGAGAACCTATTGAGTCTATATTTTACAAGCTTGTTGCAACTAATCTTATTAGTTAGCCCATACCAAAGCATTATCCACAAGGCATTCCTTATCCTGATTGGTACCATGAAAATGAATTTTATGACTCATCGGGTCAATGGGCATAATCTACGAAGATGTATCTAGATCAAGCATTTAATTGAGAATGTTGGAGAATGGGGAGATAAAGTTGGATAATGGTGCTTCCAATTCTAATCAAACTCTTGGGATCTATCAAAACCCATTTCCCTAACATAACAATCAATGGTAGTAGAACAATCAGCAATAATAATAATGGCTAGTGTAGTAGCAAAATCAAAGAATGAACTAACAGAACAAAAAAAATTAGTAGCAAAACCCACAATGACAAAACAATGGATGAAACCAAGGTCAAAATAGTAACAACCAACAAACCTACCATGTAGTTTCATATGATTACAATAGGGTTGTAGGTCATATTGTAGTGGGTAGCATTTATACCATCTCCATTAATCCTATACTAAGTACTCATGAACCTAGGCCATTGCTAAACAATAATATTCAGCCAAATCACATAGATAATCCTTCTTTGACCTAAGAGTCCATACAGGCAAACCAAAAAACTAGGACTTCCCCTTTTGGATCTTATAATGACTTCTTCTTGCCACATGACCACATGCAAGTGCACTGGAAACTGAGACTTGTCCTACCTGGTCCCACACTATTTCCAACATCAGTTAGCAATAATGGTCTAGAATTTAATCTTCATTGTGAAATCACAACTCAGATGTCAAATATTAATATCCCAGGCCCACAACCATCTACCACTTTTCCCATCATCCAATAACTGTTTAGCATTGAAACAAACCATTCACCACTGACCAAGACAAGAAGTTTGATATTATGGAACAATTGCAAAAAACACCATCATAAATTTCTATCTTAGATTTTATATGAATGTCAATAATCCATAAAAAAATCTTGAATGAGTTTTTGACCCAATCCACTATTTCTAGTGACATATCCCCTGATCAATTGTAAGCTTTGGTTGGACACCTAGCTCCAGCCCAACAAGTCACATTCAACCAAAGTGATATGTCTTCTCTTAGCCTGCTCCATAATAACCCATTGTACATAGAAGTTTGTATTAGATGGCATAAAGTGAAATGTGTCCTTATAGACAATGGATCTAGCCTCAACATAATGTCTCTAAAGCTCATCAAGCTTCTTGGGTACACAATAATAGATCTCCAGCCATAAATAATAACTATTAAAGCCTGTGATAATTAGGAAAGAGAATCATAAGGCACCATTAGTTTTTTAGTTATCATTGGGCCTTTGACCCATGATACACTTTTTCATGTGCTTGATCTTGAGTTATTATACAATATGCTTCTAGGGAGGCCTTGTTTACATGAAATTCATGCAGTCTTGTCAACACTACACCAATGTATCAAGTTTTCCCACTCAGGGATGGAAGTGAATATTCCAAGAGATTTACACCCATATGAACACTATAAGCATATTGAGGCCAAATTTCAAACTATAATTATTAGTATGATATGAATCCAAGTTATAAGTAGGACAAAGGAAAATCTATCCTTATTGATCCTTCACCAGATAATTACATAAATCCTAATACCTTGGATTCCCTTTCCCACATACCAACTCCTAAAGCCTCTAATCATTTCACCTTTTTAGATAATAGACCAGGAGAGTATGTGACCCATGATACATTTCATATTGCCAATATTATTTAGAATTCAAAAACCTTTGCATGATCTAAAGTCATCCTACATATGCATTGTCAATAAAAGAACAAGGATAAGGGACCTATCACATTTGTACCAACCTCTAGCCTATAATTTGACCCTCTTAAAGGGGATGAATCATGGTTATAAAATAACAACCAAGCTGATTGTTACAAAAATACCAAGTATCATATTCCTAATAAGATCATGGAGCATCACAATTATGAAGGAAGAGGCCTCAAACTGAATCAATAAGGAACCATCGAGCTAATTTCCATGACTAAGTATGAAAGACCTTATAGACTTGGATTTAAACCACTTGGGGGTGACCCCACATATCTTATTCAAAATACATCACCAATGACTAGTGATGATGATGTTGACAGTGAAGCAAAGTTTGATCATAGTATCACCTTTGATGACCTAGTTGAAACCAACATGTTTGATAACAATGCCATTTTTACCCTTACCCTAGCCATTCATCATAGCCATTTGCCATTATATTATCCCCAACTGATAGATTGGGACTAGTAAGAATCCAATCAACCAATTGATGAGTTCCATAATGATGAGGCATTCTATGATTTCTTAGGCCTTAGAGATAATGTTCAATTGGGAGATCACAAATTAAGATTCTCAATCACATTAGATCCTACAGCCTATTTTGGAGAGTGAGTGAACACTCTTAGCCAAAAAATAATAAGTATAACATTGAGGTCCCAAAGTGAAAACCTCTTTGAGGCACTTTCTGACCAGGGAAAATGTAAAGATAAAGGCCAATCTAGTGGTGAAAACTTGTTTCAGGCACCATTAAATGGGGGTGTTCATTCTTCTTTGAATTTAGACTAAGAGACCACCAATAATGAACTTACCTGTGGATCAAAGTTCATCTTTGAGCAACAATAATTATTTGATCAATTTATCCAATAATTCAAACTATTTTTTCTACATGGCCAGATCTCCCATTAAGGGATTCAGATTTATCATGCCTAGGAGAAGTTGAAGAGCAAGTCCTAAAAAAGGACCCTAACATAATCCAATAGTTCAAGTCATTACCTACTATCCTAGAAGATGATTCGACCTTTCTAGTTGAAGATACAATAGAGGTAAATATAAGGGATCCATCAAACTTGAAATGGATAAAATTAGGTACATACCTCATTAAGGAAGAATGTGATGTCTTTGCAGCTCTGTTGAGAGAGTTTATGGATATTTTTGTATGGACCTATTCTACCATGCCAAGATTAGATCCTGCCATGGTTATACACCACCTTGTGTTTAATCCTAACACCAATTAGGTAAAATAAAAGTTGCGTAAGATGCATCCTCACATTGTTGTATTGGTAAAGAAAGAGTTGGAAAAACTCTTAGAATTAGGATGTATCTGATCCATTGACTACTCAGAATGGATCTCTAAAGTGGTACCTATTAGTAAAAAGCCTAAAGGGATCAAAATCTATATTGATTTTTGAGACATCAATCAAGCTTATCCTAAAGATGATTTTCCCTTGCCTAATATCAACATGATCATTGACTCCACATCTGGTTATGAAATGCTTTCGCTCATGGATGGCTTTTTAGGATACAATCAGATCAGAATAGCACTAGAAGATCAACATAAAATAGCATTCACCACTCCATAGGGAACATTTTGTTATTAAGTAATGTCATTTGGTCTTAATAATGTTGGAGCTACATATCAAAGGTCCATGACTATCATATTTCATGATATGATACATGATATTGTTGAAGACTATGTCGATGACATATTACAAAAATCCAAAACTAGGGTTGACCATCCAATAATGTTGTGTAAGATATTTGAAAGACATGAGAGTACAAAGTTAGATTAAATCCAAAGAAATGTGTGTTTGGTGTAACCTCAAGAAAATTACTTGGCTTCATTATGTCTTGTAGATGTATAGAAGTCGATCTAGCTAAAGTCCATGCTATAATCGAGCTGCCACCACCAACCAATTTAAAGCAACTTTATATTTTTTAGGGTAAGATCTAGTCAATCTGATGCTTCATCTCTTAATTACTAGATAAGTGCCATCCATTTACACACCATTTAAAGAAGGGAGTTACTTTTCACTGGGATGATCACTGCCAAATAGCTTTTCAACAACTCAAAGACTATCTTGTTAATCTACCTATTTTATTACCTCATATGCCATGAAAGCCATTCTTGTTATACCTATCAACTACTGACCATGCCTTGGGCACTCTTATCTCAACATGATGAAAATGTAAAGGAGCACACTATATACTACCTTAGCCATACAATGGTTACATATGAACATAACTATGTACTTGTTGAAAAATCTTGTTTATCCATGGTTTTTGTAGCTCAAAAATTGTACCATTACATGTTGAATAATAAAATCATGGTTATTTCAAAAGTAGATCCACTCAAGTATATACTATCTAAAATAGCTTTTCAAGGTAGAATGGCTAAATAGATCATGCTTCTCAATGAATTTGACATATATTATGTCAATCAGAAGGCAATTAAAGGACAATTTCTTATAGATCAACTTGTAATACCTTTTGTAGACACATAACCACTCACATTCCAATTTCTTGATGAATCCAAAATGACCATCATTGATACACCCCTTAAGGAGTAGACTTGCAAGTTATAGTTTTATGGTTTATTCACTACACATGGATCAAGGATAGGCCTATTATTTATTACATCATAGGGGGATCGAATCCATAAATCATTCAGAATCAGCTTTCCTTGTATAAACAACATGGCTGAGTATGAATCACTTATTGCAAGTCTTTGATAGGTAGTGTAGTGGAATGTATCTCATCTTTAAGTTTATGGTGATTCTCAATTAATAATCAATCAAGTCACATATCATTTTTAGACCAAAGACAACAAGTTGATTCCATATAAATCCATGATCGATACTCTTAAACAACAAATTGCCAATATTCAGTTTGAACACATACCAAGGGCTAATAACAAAAATATAGATACCATGGCTAATATTGGCTCTCTGGTTCAAAAAATAGATAAATTTAGAGAGTATCAGTTCCTCATTGAGAATTTGTCATCACTAGCTCATGAACCTTCAACCCTTGCTATGATTTGTGATATTGTTAGTCATAATTCTATCTGGTAATCGGACCTTTATAACTACCTTCATGACCAAGTTCTACCACCTAACCTCTCTTGAAAACAACCTAAAGCCTTCGTTCATCATTACACTCATTATACTCTACTTGGATTCACCCTTTATCATCATAGTTTTGATGAAACTCTACTTCATTATTTAACTTCGATAGAGTCTACATTAGCATTAAGAGAAGTTCATGGAGTATGTGGATCCCATTTTAGCAAGGTAGTCCTATCCAAAACTATCTTACGTACTAGTTATTATTGGCTCATAATAGATGTAGATGCCACTGCATATGTAAATAAATGTGACAAATGTCAATGGCATACTAATTTGATTCATGTCCAAATAAAAACTTTGAAACCAATGTTGACACCATGGCCATTTTCTACATGGGGACTTCACCTCATTAGGAAGATTAACCCCACTTCATCTGATGGCCATAAACATATCCTTACCACCACCAAATATTTCACTAATTGGGTTGAATTTATACCCCTCATGTGATTGAAAAGCAAATTTCCAAATTCATCTTCAACCATATCATCTATCGCTATGATATTCCCTCTGATATTATATCTGATAATGGAGGATCATTCAAGAAAAAATATGTATACCAACTATGAACTAAATATAGCATCACACAATATTTTTCCATATCATATTACCCTCAAGTTAATGGCCAATCTAAGGCATCCAACAAAACCATTATCAACATTCTCAAAATGATTGATAATGATGTCAGTCATGATTGGCACCTCTAGTTATTCCCTGCCTTTTGGGCATACTATACCTATCATCATACCCCTACAAGAGCCACTCCATACTCACTTATTTATGGTACTAAATCCATCCTTCCCATTGAGGTCAAACTACCTTCACTACGCATATATTTCAAGCATGTCTTGGATGATCATGAATATCGAGTAGCTTGCCTACAAGAGCTAGATCTACTAGATGAAAAATGCATAGCCATGCTCAACAATCTTCAAGCATATCATAATTGACTCAAAGGCCACCATAATTGGCATGTTAAGTATTTAACATTTAAACTTGGTGATTTTTTTCTTAAATAAAACTAAAAGAGTACCATGGATAAGAATAAGAATAAATATAAATTCAAACTAAACTAGATAGGGCCTTTTATCATTACTATAGATTATGGATCATGAGCATACAGGCTTACCACACCAAATGGAGATGAACTTCCAGAGCCAATGAATATTATTCATCTCAACCCATACTATACTTGAATGCTAAGGTGTATTGTCTATAATGACCATTTTAGTTATGCAATTTTACCACTATTCTTCTTTATGCAAATACCATCCTCATCTATCCTATTCACTGTATCCACTTTCCAATTCCATTCTATCAACCCAGTGTCCTCTAAAGCCTAGCCTTTTTACCTTGGTTTTTGTCATTCATTACATAATTTCAACATCAAGATATCAGATTAATTTCATCAATTGGTTCAAGTACTTTAGATAGAGATCATATTTTGGGACAATGTGATCGAAGTTTTGGTAGTTGCATCCTTTGTCTATTATTTTGCTCTTACCATCGATCTTGCTACTAATTATAACCACCTATGGGTAAATTAGTACCATTGATCTATGTCATTATTTCCTAGTTATAACCACCTATGGGTAAACTAGGGGCAACATTAAGCCTTGATGTACCAACTTACCACTTCTTATGCCACACTATGCCTTTTTACCAATTGTGCTTATTTTGTTTGAATTAGCTACTACACTAGTTAAATTCCTCTACTAAAATAGTGAAACTACAGTGACTTGAGGTCCTACTCTGGGACTATATAGGTAGTGCTCAATACTTGTTGAAGTTAGCTCAGTCACCCTTTTAAGCCATGATCTCACCATTTTGAGAGTAACCTAAGCCACACTCTCACTATTTTGTGAGTAACCTAAGCCATGCTTTCACTATTTTACGAGCAACCTAAGCCATGCTCTCATCATTTTGTGAGCAACTTCAGTTTGGACACTCTCACCATTTGTGAGATTGAATGATTTAGTGTCTCATCATTCTTAATTGAGTTGAGATACCCCAAAACAATACCAAAAAATTTTGAAAAATCATTAGAAAAGAACAAAAACATTGACCACTTCTTTGCCTTAAGGATTCTGGGAACCCTTACTAAGTTACAAGCAAATCACTTGTCATTTAGTTTCCCCATCCTTTTTGGCCTTTTCTCTTACTCACTTTCCATTTTTCAAGACCACTTTCATCACATCCATTCTATTTATTTTCCTCAGTTATCACATTCTTCCCATTCCTTGGGAGAACTATATTTGGCTTAAAGTTTTTTATTGGATATTACATCCATGGAACTATGTAGGAAACGTCCACTTGCCTAGTGCATATGGAGATAGCTCAACCACCATCTTCCTTTTCTTATATTCCCCCATTTTATTCATTTATTAAGTTTTCACCTATTTTCTAAGGGCAATGTTCATATGGTTTCTATTGCATTGTTTGTTTTTTTATCTCTACTTATTTTGTTTGTTTGTCTGCCTATTTGTCTACTTTCAACATTATTTCCTTGATTCATTTTATGTGTATTCATTAGGTGATTCCTTTCCCACACTTACACTTAAATCCATCCATATTTATATGTTTACATTGTCATCATGGTTTCTATCATTTGTGCATTGTTTTCTTTTGAGTATTGGATTATGGGAGCCAATCCTCATGAATATTTCAGCCAAGTCCTCATGATGTTATATCATGAAGCCTAATGACATATATTATAATAAAATTTATCTTCAAAAATTCTATTCATCAATGGTGGCACCTTGACACTGACATCTTGATTCCATCCTAATCATATCCTAACAAAGTAATTAACCATGAAAGAATTTCAATTTTTATTAGTTCAAACAAGCATCTCCCTACTAGTAGGTTGTTATAATTCATCATTACCATCTATGTTAATTTATCATCATCCTCAGATAATTTTATCATGTTTAACATTATTGGTTTCCAATGATTATAACTGCCTATGGGAAAATCATTGCACACAATCCCACCTATGTTTATTAATGATTATAATTGCCTTTGGGTAAATTATTATGTTGTCACCACTTTACTTTTTTCTACCTATATATGGGTATGTTATCTTGTTTATCTATCCTAATTGAGGCAACTCCATCTTCTCAATGATTATAACTACCTTTGGGAAAATCATTGTGTTATCATACCATATTGCCACTATCAGGGTATAATGTTTATAACCACTTTTGGGGAAACCATTGTGCACCATCCCACATGCATTCTCAATGATTTTGACTACTTTTTTAGTATCATTATTTTTTCACCCCATCATCTTTATTTTCTTTGGTCCCCTCATTTTGCTTCTTTCTTTTTGAGGGACCATTTATTGACTTTACTTGTGCCAATCATTCCCTTGAGGGGGCATCATACAGTTAGTTTATCATCATTGTAGTTATAAGCATATAGGACCTTTTCATTATTTGTGAAACCGTTACTATGCTTATAGCTTACAATTCCTTCCTAAATAGGGGCAAATTTTAGACACCTAAAAATGGCCATCAATAACCTCCAATCAGGTTTTTGGCTAATTTCCTCCTAAAATGCACAATTTGGCCTAAATATACTAAAACATGTTAAATGATGTGAAACTGACATATTCAAGTGACGATTTTAGCCAGGGTATCCCTAAATGGGGCAATGCAATTTATGGGCCAACTAACTTTGATCAGTTCATTTTGAGTCAAAATGCCAAATTTGCACCTAGGTGCTCTAGATTGCTCTTTCCTATCAAATATTTGGCATGAGACATGTGCCTTTGTTATTTTATATTGGTAACATCCTAAATGGGAATTTGGTTCTAATGCATCTAACATAGACTTCTAATTCCAATTTAGTCAAATTTTGGACCAATAACAGGGCATTCTGATCAATTTGGGAAATTTGTGCACAAGGTGCTTAATCATGTTTAAGAGCTAATTAACCCAAATCAAGGCCTAATTAATAATTTCATGGAAACTTGTTGAAAACTTATTTTTGGAAATGAATATGGAATATATGCATCATCAAGTGACCTCATTTCTTGGGAAGACATTTATATGCCATAAATGTCATAAATATCAAGATTCATGCCCTTCATGCCTCATCAATGCTTTCCGTGATGCCTTCCAAGCCTCTTAATTGACCCTTCTTCCAATATCATGATGAGGATAATTACAAACTTAATTACAAAAATTGGATTAATCCTCAACCACATATCTCAATCTTGAGATGAATGGTTGAGGTTGATTCTAATCAAATCCAAAAATTTATAAATAAGAGGCCTCACAACATCATTTCTAAGCTATTTTGGTGCAAAGTTATTATGCTCAAATATCTTCAAGATTTTTTGGTGCAAATTTATAATGCACAAATATCTTCAAAGAAGCTATTTCTACTAGTGTTACCATACCAAATTGATTTCAATCCAAGCCAAAGGTGCTAAGGAGAGATGGAGGTATCCAAGCTTCCATTACCAAGAACTTCATGAGCACAATCCAAGAAAGCCACTACTAAAAAAGCATTTGGAGCATCCAAGGAAGGTAAAGGAACTGTTGTGTTTGATCCCTTGCTTTTTATTTGTGTTTATCATGTGATTTTAATAACTAAGCTCTCCCTAGTGTCTAGGTCTAGATATGTTATGTTATCAGTGTGTTTATTTCATTTTGTTTTCATTTTGGAACTAACACCATACTAACCATCCTCTCTTGAGTCAAATTCCTAGACAATGAATTTTTATTCTTAAATGCAAAGGATGATGCTCAGTTTCTATATAGGGCTTATATGGTTGGACTAACTAGGGAGATATTGAAAATAATACAAGGAGAGCCTTTAATTGCAATAATAGACGCACATGTTAGGCTTCCACCTCTAGGTGGATCAAATATTAAAAAAAAAATGAATAATAAGCCTTCTCATATACCCTTAGACAAAGGGGAACCATCTCAAATTCCACCCATCATGATGATTTCTATAAATCAAGATCTTTAGGTGGAAAAAGTTCTTAATATTTTACATTTTCTTAAGATAGGAGAAGAACCAATTTATATTAACTCTTCTGATAATGAATAATCTAGCTTTCTTGATGCTTCTACAAGTCCTATGATTTTAAGTGCAGAATTTACAACATCCACCACTCATATGGATCCCTACTCAATTAAAAAGGTAAATCTTTGTTAAAAAAGGAAACCTAAGGCCCATAGACCTCCTATGAGCACAACTATCAACACACCATCTATAGAAATACCTAGGGGGCATGAACAACCATCCATAGGAAGTGAGACTATTGATGAAGATGAAGAGGAATAGTTTTAAAGAGATAAGGTCCTAAGCATCTAAGGATAAAAAATATAAACACCACTGGATGTTTATAAACTAGGAGATTATATGGCTCCAGCTATTTTTTCTATTCCTATTATTTCTACAATTCTAGTTATTTCAATTATTTCTCCCATTTCTATTTGTTCATTTTATCCTATCTCTCTTAGTCCTAATGTCCTATGATCCCTATTGGTTACCAAAGTTAAAGTTGTTTCTTCTAGTCCTATGGAATCTATAACCCTAATTTTCTCTAATATTGAGATTTTTTCTTCAACACTAGTTGTCTCCACTTCCACTATCGTTACCTTTATCACCATTCCATCAACTACCTTGAGTCTAAAAGGGTTCACATTAAGAATATTAGGGTAACATTGGAAAGTGATAAATTACATGTGTCTTCCACCCAATTAGGCGTGGTAATTCCTTTTTCTAGTCCTATCCAAACCACTACTATAGTTTCATGTAAGAAGTTTGGGAAGAAGAATCATGTATACATAGTACATCCAATGCCCTAGTTTGGTGGTATTGGTTGGTCTAAAACAATTTAGCCATAATTACTAGACCCATTATAGTAAGAAGCTTTGAGACAATACTTATTGGACCTTGTGGTTGAAAATACAACTAAAGACACTCAACCAATCAACTCCACTTAGTCAGTGATCCCACAGTGAGTCATAGACTTGGAAGCCCAAGCCTCCTAAAGGCCAAATCTAACAATAACATAACTTCCCATTGTAAGTTTAATACCTTAAAAATATATAGGGACCATCTAAAGATTTAAAAAGAGGAAGATCAAGGTTGATTCTATCAAGGGAATAGTTTTAGAAGAGAGATAAGATGTCTTATCTTTATCGAAGAGAAAGAATAAGAAACTTGGTTAGTCTCCTTACAATGAAGATTTTAAATATTATTTGGAGACACATAAAGAAGTTTTATTTTAACTTCATGAGGTGACTAATCAATCTAAAAAATATCTAAAACAATAATTATAGCAAGTCTGGGAATAACAATAAATTATTCATATTCCCATAGAAATTGAGTGAGATGTCTAGAATGTAGCCTTAAGATTATACAATGTCCTAGATGTTATTGGTTCAATGAGATATGAATTAGATACTCATATTACTGAGACAACCAATTTTTTATTCTTTAAAATATTATTAAAACAAATTTAAAATTATTATTCTATACACAACTAATAAATCTTATATCCATTTTAACATGATGACACCATTTAAGGCATCCAATGTCATCAATTTGATTGTCATCCAAATAAAAGAGGTAAGAGATGGGTTACAAGTGCATATCCCTTAACACCAAAGTTAAAGAGCATTAAAAAATAATTTTATATATTTTGGATGAGCTACAACTTTCCCAGGCTAGAGACTCTATAGGGAAGTTAATAAGTAGGGTTGGTTTTGATCAAATCCTTCAGCAAGATTTAGCCAATTTCAAATAAAATCTTCAAGGGTTGGAATTAGAATAAATTAATGCCAAGATAAATTTAAAAAAATAAATTTAAAAATTTTGAAAGCATTTAGGTCAATTTGAGAGCCACCAAGGCTGAACATGCATGATTAATAGCACAAGTAAATAGGGTACATCAACCACCTCTTTTGAGCATGGACATCATCATGTTTTAGCATGGGGTTGGTTTCAAATATTATCAAAATTTGGAGGTGAAAAATAAGGCTAAGGCAATATATTATAGCTCAAATCCACCTTCTAGCTTAACTCCACCTCCCATTTTAACTCTACCATCAACTTCATTGCCTCCTACCATGTCGAGTTCAGCCATGCAGTCATTAATTTTAAATAAACCTTAGTTATCTAAAGATAATTTTGTATGTAATTTTACATTTAAGATTAGATAATGTAACTATAATTTATTCATACTTCACGTATGCATGTGATAGTTAGCTGAAATATTTTTTAATCATGTACATGTTGTATGGCATCATGTGAGTGAATCTATTTTTGGGCATAGTTGTGATCAACTATCATTGTACTATACTTTTTAGCACCAAATTAGAATTAAGGTTCTGATTACTAACTTGTAATTAGGAGTTTTGCCTAAAATTTGAGGATGAGGTGACCCCTATCCAAGTCTATTTATACATGTAAATCCCTCATTTCAAAGGGTGTGAAAATTATCATTACAAGAAGAGGTCATTTTTATTCTAATGCAACTATGTAGATGCATTTCTATTCCAATTATGTGTAACTAAGTGTTTATTTTTTTATTTATTTGATTTGGTGATTTAAAGTTTGCAATAACTATGGAGAACTCCTTTTGTTATCACTAATATATACTAGTTTAAGATGTGCAATTAGTATTAAATAATTAACAAGTATTATTGATTGTATGTAAATAGGTTGATTGTTTTAAATTTTAGAGTGTGCAAAAGTATTTTCTTTGATATAATCTTCTAGGTGTGAGTAGTAGCAGCCCTAGATACCTTTTTGATCTAATCTATAATATCTTGAATGAGGATGTGTAAAAACTACTCTAAAAGGAGCAACTTTTAGCTGATATCTTTGAGTTCCTTATATTATATCCTCCCAAAATACATAACTATGTTTTTATATGAGTGTACAATAGCTACTAGTAGCGAGCATTAGTTCTAAAACACTTTTCATAAAGAAACCAATCCTAGAAATAATCCCTTGAGACCATATAACCTTCTTTTCTACTCTACCCTTCCCCTTTTCTAGAGGTTTTTTTTTTAGATGTACCCACTTTAAAATAAGGTCCATCAATCCAAATCAACTAGGTTTTAATTTTATTTTTAAGTTTCATTCACTCACACCCAATTAACAACATGTATGATCAACCTATTATTTCACCACTCAGTTGTTTAACCCATACCTAAAACTTGTGCCCTAAAGTGAAGTTTACTTATATTGAGATCCTAAAATTTTAGAGGCTACCTCATTAAATTCAGGGGTGTGTACAAGACCCACATCAACAGAATAAAAAGTTGGCACTTGAAAGAAGGCCACTTGTGTGCCTTCCCTAGTGAGATGTTACCCCCTATGTTTGAGTTTCACTAGAGATACACAAGAGAGTAACTAGGTCTAGGGCTCAAACTAGTCTTTTGGTTTCATCTTTGGCAGTACATTAAATGCCTATATATGCACCTATTTTTCTTGTGGTACCTTAGGATAGCACACCTTCTCTAGTAAGAAATATCTAGTGTATTAATCATCCTATGGCTCAACTACCTTGGTTATTAAAATTAGTTATTTTCATCCCAAGGGATGTGAAAAGCTTACCAAGGAATGTAGAAAAGTATCTACCTTACTTCTCCCCTTAAAGAGAAAAAAAGGTAGAGGATCATACCAGGTCTTTCAAGGCTACTTTGAGGTTAATAAATGTCACTAATGAATATTTTGCATGTAGGGTTTTGTCATTCACATTATAGTAAATTGCCTATTATTGGTACCTCAATCTATAAGATAACTCAAGTACTTCTTAGATTGTATGCCAAATCACTTTTCTCACCCAATTTAGATAGGTTACTAGCCCTAGTTTGGTGTATCAACATTTCACTAGTATGAAGAGGGAGCCTAATAATGAAATTTAGGATTTTAATGCAAGATTTTAACAAAATTACACCTGTGTGAGTCCAACATATAAATCATAATAAGCTCGATCATTAGATATGCACAATAAAACCTTGGATCTAATTACTATAGTGTTTCTGCAAAGAACTGCTACTACCAACACTGTAGAATTATCATATGAAGAAGCTATCAATATTGATAGACAACTCAATCCTCATGTTTTAGGCACCCCTAACATCAATGTTGGTTTCCTAATTTTAAATTAAGTGCCTCATGTGAATCAAAATTTTCTTTCATTCAACCAAAGTCAATTGTATACACCCCCTCCTCTGATGTAGTAGACACCAAATAAGAATTATGGTTACATGAAAAATCATTTATAGATAAATGGTCATCAATAAAACCAAAATTTAATCTCATCTAATACTATAGTTTCCTAAGGTGTGGATTCTACCAAATAAGAATTATATTATATACAGAGAATGGTCTAAAAATTGAGCAATGATTTCTTGAGCATATAAAAGAAGGTGGGTAATATTACTACTCAAAATATTAATCATAATTCTAGGTTCTAAATATATAACAGACCTTTCAATCAATATATAAATAATGCAAAACATCAACAGCCCAATAAGTTACCATAAATAAATATAGTGGATACAACTCTCTCGAATTATTTTAGAGTCCATAATAAAACAACATGGTGAACTTAAATTTATTGAAATTTTTAAAACATTTGAAATATTCTAAATGGATATGGTGACAGAGGATTTGATGAGTAACCCACAAGATTTCCATAGTGAATCTAGTTCCTTAAACACCACTATGGTTTTTGAAACTCATGTGTCTCCTTTCCCAAGTGAGGGTGAAAATATATCAAAGGATAATTTTGATGAGGTACATGCATTTCTATAGTATTAGAAATGCAATTATAATTTGAGGAGAAATCATTCCTTCACAATGTCTACTCCTTTGAATAATACCACTATTCCATTGAATCTAAAGGCTGATAATAATCCACCTCCCCCAAAAGGGAATGATTATCCCCAAAGCAAGGAAGAACTGAACAAAGAAGGATACAATATTGTTGAATAAATGAATAAAATTTAATCAAACATCACTCTTTATGAATTATTTTATATCATTAAATAGAAGGAAATATTGTGGAGGTCTATCATAATAAAGTCTACGCTAGAGAAGATGAAGGCTCCTCATACAAATATTATATACAAGAGTAAGCCAAAATTTCCTCCTTTCTTATTTACTATCAGAGAATTTGGAAGGAATATTCATAATTTATTAATTAAATATAGATCTTCATCTATTATGATGCCAAATTTTGTTTGTCAAAAGCTTGGATTGACTCAAATCCCATCTAAGAGGATAGTTTCACAGTTAGATAAAATAGTGGTGCCTGTAGTTAGAGAACTAAATGATGTATGTATTCAAGTGGAATTTAAGCCATGTGTATAGATTAATTTTGACATACTTAAGTTATATATCCTAGAGGGATATGAACTTATCATGAGTTTAGACTGGTCAAAGATGTTGAATGGGTATGTAGTAATAGAATTTTCTTATATTTGGTTTCCATGGAGAGGTGTTGCAAACCAAATTTTAATTAATCATGAACAAATAATGAAGCACCCCATAATAGAGCACAATAATAATAATTAATAGGTAATATATAAATCTCCTAACCTTAGAATTTATATTTTTACCATAAATTATGAGGTGCAAGAACCGAAGGTTCAAGGACCTTCCCAATTGTGGAATCTACATTTTGAGGATGTAAGATCTAAGCAAGGATCAGGCGTTGGTGTTAAATTAGTTGATCCATAAGGTATAAAATACTTGATGACATATAATTTATAATTCCCTTACACAAATAATAGAGTAGAGTATGAGGCACTTATTTTGGATTATAGTTTGCTCTCAAAAATAATGTCAAACATCTATTGATACATGGAGATTTGAATCTAGTAATTAAGTAGGTTAATAAAAAATACCAATGTGACTTATCATATCTAAAGAGATAAAAACACATAGCTCAGTATTTTATTGATTCCTTCAATATAGTGCTTTTTCTTAGAGAAAACATTATGTTTTTGATTCACTCATTGTTTTACCTTCCAACTTAGCATCGTTGTAAGATTCCAAGTTGTAGATTTTTCCCATCGAGATAGTACCATTTTCATATGTTCTTGATAATGTGTAAAAATTTTAATTCTTTGATGATGACTCATAGATTGTCTAATTCTTGACCAATTCAAGGAAATTTGAGGATTAGATCATTTATGATAAGGAGATTAGTTATCTATGCTAGGAGGAATTATGAGGATTCATTCCGTTGAAAGAAAATAATTTGCCTTGAGTAATGGTTTATTTATAAAGGGTGTTTGATCTAGATCCTAAAGCCTAGTACCAAAGGTAGCCTAAAGTAAATGAATATGAGTTCAAGAAGGATAATTTAGGGGATAAGTGTGATCCCCATTAAGTCAAAATTGGCCTCAGCTGTACTTTAAAAGATAGATAAGGGGTGAAGGATTTATTCACCTAGTATAAAGATGTGATTTCATGGAAGTATGAAAACTTGAAGGTTTTTAATTCAAGGTTCATCACCCATATAATCCTATTGAAGCCAAACCATAACTAATTTAGGAAAATATAAAGGATTCTCAATCCTATCTTGGATCCTTTCATTTAGAAGAAAATGGAAAATTTGCTAAATGTAAAAATATTTTTCCCTATCAGAGACTCTACCTGGGTTACCAACTTGGTTCTATTTAGGAATAATAATGGGGAAATCATATTATGTGTTGATTTTAGAACTTAAATAAGGATTCTAAGAAATATAACTATGCTTTACCTTCCTTGGATGAGATGATCTAAATAGTAAGTGGTTATGGAATGATTTCCTTCTTGGATGGATTTTTATAATATAACCATGTGTTATTTGAATCCAAAGAAGGAATGAAGACTATGTTTACCACAAAGTGGGGTATGCATACAAGAGGATGACTTTTGGCCTAATTTATGTAGGAGATAAGTTTAATTAAGAAATGGAACATGTATTCTAAGTTTTGATAGATAAATATATAATCATTTACATAGGCAACCTCACTATTTTCTCAAAGAATAGAACTGATCATGTAGGCCATCTATAGTCAATATTTGAAAGATGCAGAAGGTTTGGCATATCAGTAAACCCCAAAAAGAGCATATTTTATATTACTAAAGGTATGATCCTAGGACACATTATCACCAAATAAAGAATAATAATTGACCTAGATAGAGTCTAGGGGATTTTAAAGATCACATTCCCAAATAGAAAGAAGGAACTCAATTCTTTATTTGGAAAGATAAATTTTGTAAGGAAGTTTATCTCAAGGTTTACATAAATTTTCAAACCTCTATATCCAATGCTCAAGCAATATGCTAAAGAGGAGTTGACACTAGAGGCCCAAAAGTCTTTTCAAGGCATCAAATATATAATATCTCATACCCTGGTACTAATAATCCTAGACTTCACTTAGTATTTATTTTTGTATTCATTCACTTCAGAACATAATTATCGATGTAATTACATAGAGGAAGGATGAGAGCGAACATCCTATTGCATTTATGAGAAAAAATTTAAAATAATTAGAGATCAAATATTCCATGATAGATAAGCAAATATTTTCCCTCGTTAAAGTGGTAAAGAAATTTTAGCACTACATCTTGAGGAAAAAAAACATCGCTATTATGTCAAACCTTGTTGCCAAGCTCACTTTGGGGCAAGATGAATTAGGAGAGTGAAAATGAAAATAGATGGAAAAATTGTAGGATTTTAACATAGAAATCAAGCCTACCAAAAAGTTTAGAGGATTAGGCACCATTTAGCTTATGACTAAACCTGACCCACACATTACCATTGAAGAGGTTTATGAAACCCAGATATCTAGAGGAGATTGGTACATTGACATAATTAAATATTTACTCATAGGCACTTATTTCCCAAATCTTAATATAAAACAAAGGAAATCTTTAGGGATCAAAGCTACTCATTACATTATTAGAAAGGGTATTTTCTACAAAATAAATTATGAAGGCATATACCTAAGATGTATATCATGAAAAGAAGCTCAAGAAATTTTGGATAACTTACACTATAAGATAGGTAGTGGTCATCTATCTAGAGAAACCGCAACATATAAGATTCACATAATGGGATATTATTAGCCAATAGTGTTTAGGGATGCCCACGTTCATGTGAGAACATTCCATGAATGCTAGGTTTTGATAAAAAGAGAAGTACATACAATAATACCATTGTATCTTTTTATTGAAGTAAGATTGTTCATTCAATGGTGCTTAGATTTCATTAGTTTCATTAACTTTAATTCTTTATCCAACCACAAATTTGTACTCACTACCAAATATTATTGCACTAGATAGAGTGAATTAGTAGCTACAAGGCATTCTAGAGCACAAGATGTAATTAGTTTTTTAAAGGAACAGATCACAACTACATTTGGTACGCACTCTTCCTTAGTGTGTGACAATGGGATAACATTCCAATCAATTGAATTCACTAAATGGGACCATGACAATCAAATCACCTTCAAGTCATATTCCAAAAATTACCTATAAATAAATGGATTAATTGAATTAATAAATAATAACTTGATTGATGCCATTAAAAATTAAGTAGAAGATAAACCTAGAGAATGGCATCATCTACTGAAATATGCACTATGGGATAATCAAACAAGAAATAAGCAGGCCCTCAAGGCTTCACCTTAATTTTTGGTATATTGATGATAGATATTTTTCCCAATCTTGCTCAAATTTTTAACATTTCAATTTATGCAAGAGTACATGGAACCTGTATGAAAAGGGAAATTCAAATAATCTATAAATCAATTCTAACTCAGAGAAGATAAATCCTACTTACACTTTCAATTATTGATACATTATATATTTGAGGTCATGACCAATATGGATCTACTAGACCTAGTCAAGAGATATCTTACAATAATAATATCATTAGGGAGGGTTCTAAACCCTCCAATTAAGAAAAACTATGTAATAACCCTTACTATGTCCTATGCTTTCATATTTACTAAAATAATAAGCAAAGTAAAGTTTAACCTAGTTCTCACCAAAGCTTGTGACACAAAGTGGGGGTAATAAACATTAAAATTAAATATGCATAGAAGACATATACTCATGTAAATGTATATGAAATCCTAATGTATGGGAGAGAATTAAACATGCATATCTATCTAATCTTATAAAGTAAGAACATAGTTAGGAATACTTACCTTTGAAAATGAACCCATCGAGCCTTAATATCTCCTTTGGCCAAGGTGATTTGTAATAGTTTTTGGTATGTAAGGATGACAAGGATAAATCATCTCTAGGCTACACAACCTATCAATACATCCAAAAGACTTATCCATAAGATAAGATCTGTATCACTAAATAAATTATGAAACCTTAGGCTATGTTCCTCAAGTAGAATGGTGGATAATTAGATGTATGATATATATCTCTTCTCTTTCTAATAAATGATGAAATAAGTGTGTTTATATATTTGAATCTAACCCTAGTCCTTTCCAAAATTTTATCCAACATAGTTGGCCCAATCAACTATATATCATTATAGACTAAAATAGATTAAGTCTTGGTCTAGGTCAATTAGGGGCTGACCTAGTCCCTAAATGAGTTTTTTTAATCAAAGTATAGGTTTGATGGGTTGACAGTTTATCATAAACCATCAAAAAAAATCTAGGCTAGGGAAGGGCTATTGAAGCTGAAAAATGACAAGAAGAGGGTGAAAAATAGGAGGCAAAGCTTAAGAAAATGTTTCTAGGAGATGGTTGTGTAGATAAAAAGTGTTAGTAAAAGTACAAAATTCTTAAGAAGAACCAATGGTCTACCCATCCATTTCTTGATATACCCATTAAGGCATGTAATTAAAGATATTGAGACTCGATGGGTTCTTTCAATATAAAAATATCAGTAATTGATAAAGCTTGAAAATAATGTGTATACAAAACCAAGTGAAAAAGTAGAGTCTGTATACACATAATATTTTCAAACTTTTATCAATTACTAATTCTTTTTATCATACAAGAACTTGTTGATTCTCAATCTCTCTGAGTGCATGTCTTAAGGGGTGGGCAGACCATTGGTGCTTTGTAGGATTATTATCTCTTTTACCACTTGATATCTACACACTTGTCTCTTAAAAACCATTCCCCTAAGTTTTTCCTCCCATTTTACACACTCTTCTAGTCATTTACCACCTTCATTAGCCCTTTCCCTAACCTAAACCCATTTTTTGATAGTTTACATGACTATTTCATCCACATCAACCTTTTATTCTTATCGACAAAACTTATTAGGGTCTAGGTCAGCCCCTGGCTAACCTAGTTTGTGACCTGATTAATTTATGTTAATTACAATACTAGGTTGATCGGGTCAAATTTGTCAGCTAAAAATTTTAGAAGGGTTTATGATTAGATTCACCTATATAAATACATTCATTTCACCATTTCTAAGATGAATAGAAGAAGAAGTAATATATGTTTCACATCATTTTATCCACCATTCTACTTGAGTAGCAAGCTTAAGGATTCATACTTTCTTTAGAGATATGGATCTTGTCTTCTAGATAAGTCTTTTGGATGCATTGATAGGTTGTGTATCCTATATATTATTTTTCCTTATCATCCTTACATACCATTACAACCTCTTGTGAATCACCTTATCTAGGGGAGAGATTGAGGCTTGGTGGGTTTGTCTTCAAAGGCAAGTATTTTTAGCTTTATTTCTCCTTTGTAAGTGTAGATAGATATGCATTTTCAATTCTCTTCCATACATTAGGATTTTGTATACATTGACATGATTATATGTCTTATATACATGTTTAATTTTAATGTTTATTACCTCCACTATATGCTACAAGCTCTAGTGAGCACTAGATTATATTTTGTTTTACTCTTTATTAGTATAATGAATATGAAAACATACATCCTAGTTAGGGTTACTACATAATTTTTCTTAATTAGAGGCTTTGGAACCATCCTTAGTGATATTATTATGGTAATATATCCCATAATTAGGTCTAGTAGATCCATATTGGTCATGACCCCAACTATCTAATGTATTTCCAATCAAAAGTGTAAGTAGAATATGTCTTCTCCAAGCTAGGATTGATTTGTAGATATGCTACATTTCCCATTGCATACATTATAGTGAACCTAATGTGAATCTAACCTTTGAAATGTTTTATTACTATTTTTCATTTCTAACCTTTTATTATTTTTCTATATTTGTGATACCAGGTTGACTAGACTAGTATATTTCTAACTTTTGTGTGCAGGTTTAACACACAATCGCATCAAAATGGCTATGTTCTTTCTATGCAAATCTTCATCAAATATAGGTTACTAGATTGAATAGGTTGACACAGTATTATTATTTAATTCTAGATTAAAAAAATAAGTCAACCAAGCTAACTTAATCTTCCAATCAGCATCTAAAACAACCAACTATGTCAAACAAGTTGACTTAGTCTTATAGTCACCATCCAAATAATAAACTAAGTCAACCACATCAACTTAGTCATCTTAACAGGCTTCAACAAATAAGGTTTCATAGAACTAGGTTAACCCAGTTGACTTAATTGGTAGAACTTTAAAGTAACATTTTAAGGTACTTTAATAAAAAAATTCAATCCTCAGCATCTTCCAACCCACCAAGGTTCCTTTCTTTCTCTCTCTTTCAATTTAGTACTTCATTATAGTTCAATTTTGTGCAAGTTTGTAGTCTTCAAAAATATAATCCTATAATAAACTAAGTTGACCTAGTCAACTTAGTTCTGTAGCATATCTTCTATCCAAAAGACTAATTTGAATTGGTTAGCTTAGTTCTTAAGGACTCTTACTTCTATAGAATAGTAGTGACCTAGTCAACTCTATTCTATAATATTTGCATATAGTGTCATTTGAATCGACTCTATACTATTCTTAATTTGTGAATTAACAATTATATGCTAGTAATTAATTCACAATTTTATTTTTAGCTATTTTCATGCTTAGAGTAGTTCACATAGTCTAATTAGGTGGTTTTTCAAAATACCATTTAGTTGCACTATTTTTCTCTTTTTGCACACACTACCAAATCACACAAATTTCAAAATGTATTCAACATTTGTCTTCCCAAGGATTACCTACTTGGATTTCATCACTAAGGGGGAAGTCAACTTGGTTTTTATGGCCAAGTATAAACATGTGGTTAATGGTCTATATTGGAAAAGCACTAACACCCTTATCACTGCAAGATTGTGAAGTGAGGGGGTAGGCCCCAATACTAAGCTAGTACCATTGTCGATATAGATCCCTTTTAGCCTAAACATCTTGAAACCATCTAAATATTAATTTATGGTTCCCTATTTTTATCCAACTTCCCTTTCAAACTTAAAATAACACTTTATAATAATTTAACAACACTCAGGATGATCACTTAGTTAACATTTACTTTTCAATTGACTATTTGCTCTCTAATCATTGTATGTTGTATTACAAAAACTTGTATTGACCAATTTTGGTGCAAGGTTTTGTACTATGTGCCAATTAGATCATTCTCATTGATCCAATTTTTTGTGTGTTTGATTCTATTTCTTGATTTAAATTACATTATAAAATATTTCCCTATTTTTAGCACACTATCATTTTGTTTGACATAGTCTTTTATAGAATATCTTTTTTCCTATTTGTAATACTAAGTTGACCTGGTTAACCCAGTACTTAGTCAACTTGGTTGACTCTATATCATTATTAGACTATCTTTTTCCCTGTTTATAGTACTAAGTCAACCTAGTTGACTCTATACTCTTATGCCTCCTATTTACAAAACTCAGTTGACTTGGTCGACAATATACTCTTATCTATATTTTTATCTCTTTGCTTTTGAATCATTTTTTCCTTCCCTAATCTCTCTCATTCATCATGAACTTCCTATTTGAAGATAACATTGAGTTTAGTTTAAATAATAGGATGAGTCTTACCAACCCCAATAGGTTCTCCCATAAGCAGTTTGTGGCTCCTACCCTATATTAAAGTAATTTGCATGTAGCCACTCTCACTATAAACTATGGGACCTCTCATTATCCATCACTTCAAAATCCTTTCTTCTAATTTAAAGATCAACCTAAATTAGAGTATACCCTAGAAATTGTCTTCTTTATCAATGAGTTTCCTCAACATCAAAGAAAAGATTCTTCTACTATTTATCATCTCATGATAAGTGGTTAATTCTAAGAACCCCATTCACTTCTCCCACATTCTCACACAAATTTGGGGACACTAGATTCTTTTCTTCTCACCCTCTTCCCTATATTTTAACCCCTTTTCATACCATGACATATTCCTCTTTGATTTCCTTGACCTCCATGCCTAGTATCTCTACTAACATGGTAGGTTCCACATTTAGTGGGACTCTTCCAATACCCTTTCTTCTCAATTCTTCCACTAGTGCATAATTTGATACACATGGTAACCATGCTTCTAGTGTCACTTCCTCTCATCCCTATACTAGTACATGTTTTGCCATATAATCAAATCATGCTACTAGTGCCTCACTTATCAACATTTTTTCTCAAGATACTACTAACACCAATAGTGGTACCCAAGCCACTACTACCAATTCCAATACTTCACACAATGTCAATAATACCAATCAAACCCATCAACTTTTATTAAAAAATCTTAATCAAATGAATGTTTTCCAAGATAACAATGCAAATCAAATGATGCAAATGCAAAATCATATTATCCATCTTCAAACCCACCCTCAACAGATCACCCCAATGCACCCCCAAACCAATCACTTGACATCTTTAGACAACCATTTCCCAACCACACTCCTTCTGCCAATAATGAAAACAAAGTATAATCCTCTCATACCCACGATGCCCATACTATCAATATGATTTTTTTGTGAACTCATTACTAAGGAAACCATTGACCAAATCACCTCTTCCCCCACTCTAGTTATTGAGGAAAATGATAAAGTGGGAAGGGTTTCCTCTTCTGATGTACATACCAAAGGAAATGGGGTACACATAACTAAAATTTTCCCCCACCTCCTCTTCGGGATTCCTGTGGTAATCTTATCCATCAACCTCCTCTTATTAATAAAATAATAAATCACCTTCAAATTGATCCTCTTACATCTAAAATTACCAATATTGATATAGGAGGTATCACCCATACCATTATTTATAATGGATCAACCAATCTTACTCTTCACTTAAAAACATTTATAAATCTATATAAAGACTGGGTCGAGTTAAATACCTTTGATGCTACCAAGCTATTAGAAAAGACTCTCATGGGTGATGTTTTAGATTAGTACATCTATCTCAAATCTCATCCCATCACTAGTTTGGAATATTTAGTTAATACTCTAGTCCAAGAGTTCCAAACTAGTGATCTCCCTAAGAATACCTTGGCCCATTTTATTAATTTTAATCAACTTAAGACCAAAAATGCACAATATTTCATCAAATTATGAAAGACCTTGTCCAAAAAATGTGAACATAATGTGGAAAATGACAACCTTTTTAATTTATCTACCAACTCTCTTTTTCCCAAGTTATAATATCAGGTCTAGACTCTCTCTCTCCATGCACTTTAGAGGAAGCCATTGACCAATCCAAATGTCAAGCTTTCCTTATGCATCAATTCAATCTATCCTAACCTTTTATGGGTACTCACATGTTAATCAAGAATAAGAATCACCATTATATAAATGATGGTGTCACTAAATCTTATGATACCATTCATATTATCCAATTTGTTCTCAACCAGACTCAAGAACAAGCTTCCCCTACCAACCACATCACTAATCCTCATTTACCTTCAACAAATAACATCAATGTTCATAAACCTTTATCCTTATAATAATTACAAAATCATATACCAAGGAATTTGTATGTATCTAAATTCTTTTACCTATACTATTGTCACTAATATTCCTATTAGTCGATACTAATTCTATTTATCTCATTTATTCTAATTTATCCCACTAATTTATCCCCTTATTATTCATTTATCTAACATCCCCACTTCATAATTCTTCATTCACTAACCTTATTCATCCCCATCAATAAATTAATTATCCTAAATCCACATTATCCCATCCTAATCCCACTTAACTATTATTTTAAAATTTTAAATTCCTATGACTCACCTACCCACCTACTAAGCCTACTCTTAGGCTTTCCTACACCCATGTCCTTAATCACTCACCTAATCCCTATCTAATCATCATTAACCCCTAAGAAGGATTCTAGAATCCTTCAAATCTAGAACATTATTTATTCTCATCCCTCCTCTCTATAAGCCTCTAAATCTAAATGCTTTCAAGGAATTTTAAATTCTTTTTAATTCTCCACACTTGATCTCCTCCAACAAACTTCAAATCTCCACCATTGATCTCTCCCTCCAAAATCTATTTAAACAAATCACTTCCTCCATGTAAATCCATCTTCAAAAATCATAAATCCTCCATGTTCAATTAAAATTTTAGAAATCATTATTAGGAATACATAAAAAGTCCATGTCAATATAATACTTTAATCTCAAGTATCCAACATCCTTGATCAAGCATCATAATGTCTAAATTCTAAGTCTAAGGTAATCTTAATCCCAATCCTCTTATTTTAATTTTGATTGTTCATGGTTTAAAGAATTTAGCTTCAAGATTATGATGCTATTTTGAATAATTTTTTAAATTATTTATATTTGGTCTTAATGTCTCTATACTATAACTGGGTAGTTTGATGTTGGGGTTTTGAATTTCCATAGTTAAATTCTTATTTGCTCAAAATCATACTATAGAAGGATTCTCAACCCGAGAAGGATTTATTGTGCTCATAATATAGTTAGAAATTTGTATGGGGACATAATTAGTTCATTGTATATGGGGAATGGTCTTATCTCAAAATTCTATGCATTTATTTTTGGATTTAGGGGCTATGCTTTATTAATGATTGTTAAGAATGGAAAAATGATTAAACCTTCTTAAAACCTTAATAAGGACCTGTTGTGAATTGGTTGATAAAAATTTCATAGAATGGATTGGTATACTCAGGTAAGATATTAGAGGTTATATTAAACTCTCCTAGGCACCTCCAAGTGTGATTGAATTGTCAGATGTGTGATTAGATCCTATAGGAAAATGTTAATTTCTTGGAGATTTATTATAGTAGTCAAAGTTGACCAAGTCAAAGTATGAAAATGGATGGAGGATGAATATTGAGACATGTATTTTATGTCCATGAAGGTTTATTTATAGGTTCCAAGCTTTAGGTGTGCAAATTTGGTGTTCCAAGTTGGCCAGCCACTAACAAGCCTAATGGTGTAAACAGTGAAAAACCAAGGCAGCAATGAAAAGATGATTAGGAATGTGTTTTCATGATAATATGATGAAACCAAGTACATACATATTTTTATCAATAATTTTAATACATTCTCATATTTGGTATAAGTTTTGGAGATTAGTGAATATAGTGAAAATTTTGTTCACAAGTTAACCTGTTTGGTTTAGATGAGACAATGAGATATAAGGTCATGAGATTGGTCTGCAAGACCAATATTTGACATTTGAATATATTATATTTATATATAATAATTTTATAATGATATAATAGGATATATACATTCATTATAATTTATTTAATATGTCTATATAGGTGTTGAAGGTCTGAGTCACCTTGACTAGTTTTTTAGGAAAATAGGCAGTTCTAAGTGAGCAAGTTATAGGAGTGTTTTTGAGTCTTTTTTCCCTATGTAATGAATTATAATGAAGTTAGTGAATTATTTGAGGTATTTTATGTTATTATTATGTGATTTATTATCATGGTTATGTGTCTAAATAATATTTTATCTTTAATTATTCAATAAAAACATTTGTATGTGTGTGAAGGCCTAATGTAAACAGTACTAATAGTGTGCTTCAAATGGTGATTGGAGATATAAAGTGTCATATACATAATATTAGATTATTATGGGTATATTTTATTTTTTTATTAAGTTTTCCTACTACGTGTTTAGTTTTAAAGTGTTATAAGGAGATCAAAGAGTAATGTGTACTAATGAAGGCCTAATTGAATTAGGTCTCCTTAAGGCCTAAAAGAGGTTTTGGAATTTTAAGTTGAGGGTGACCTATTTTAATTATTTATTAATATATGAAATTTTTTAAAAGACCTATTTTTATGTTAATCCAAGTGTGAAAGTGTGTATGTCCAACCAAGTGGTGTATGAGCTAAAGGATTGTATAAAAATAAGGCTTAATAGACCTAATTGACTAGTGAGAGTATAAGTGAGTGAAAGTGAAGGAAATATCACTTTGAATAGATAAAAGAGGTATTTTAGACCATAATATGGGTGAATATAAACTATAATTAAGATATAATATGGTTAATGTATATGAATATCAAGGTCATATGACATAATCTGTCTTGAGGAGACCTAGTTGAGTGAAGAAGCCTAGAAGGTAGTTGGAGATGGATAGAATAGTGAAAAGAGATAAAGAATGTGATCATCATATATTGTGTGAGAAATAATTTTTTATTAAGGTTTTATGTGTTTGATTTTTTTTGAGTCATCTAGGGGTTGGTGCCTCCTTGCAAGTTGATGCTTACTAAAGCCTAGTTGAGTGGGTTTTTGACTAGTTGGGGTTGGTTCTCCATGTGGAGTTGGTGCTTCACAAATGATTAGTTTTTGTCTTATATGACTATATTTCATTTGAAAATATTAATTTTTTTTCATCCCCTTTAGGGTTTCACCCATATGTAATGTGTTTCATGGTCTTGTATGGTTGCATACGCTTTGCTAGATGTTCATATTTTTATGAATAGTTTATGTATGCTTAAGTGGAATTGAATGATTATTTTAAATACATTGATTCACCCCCCATATTTATTGTTATTATAACACTAATGGATGTATCATGATATAAGTAAAACACATAGGTTATATATGAAACTATGTGGCCAATAGTTAAGAGTGATACCCTCTAACATCCATACCTCAATACACCTATACACATGTAATTATAGACATTTACCCTATAATAGATAGGTCAATCTCTTATAATAGTCTCTAATAGATGAAATAAATATAATAGTATCCCACATGCTTCTTTCCATATTAACTACATATCCATATGGACAACCCACCAGTTCATAGTTTTCCCCTTCATCGTATAGTTAGGAGCACTAACCCTCTAGTTCTCATTTGGTACATGCTATCAAAATCATGCGATAAATTTGCCAATATCCTCCATAGTAAATTATTGGGGTATTTTTTACTCGATCACAAATACAATTCACAAAGGTCACATATTATGAGCTTTTTTTCCTTAGTAGAATACATGGGTGTCTGAGCCTCCACTTATTATAGAAACTTTGTCCCATGGGAGAACACCTTCTAGATTTGGTTTTATGTAGTCTTGATTAGTATTATCTATTTGATATATAAAATCTATATCAGATTGTGTTGGATATATTACCATCATTGATCACAAATCATCCTCAACCTTCTGAGGAATATCTAGGTTATTCAGTCCCATCTTGCCCAAGAGTCATTTTACATTATGAATCTGAGTTTAAGGAATAGTATTCTTGTAGAGGAAATTGTACTCTATTTCTCATAGATCCTTCTACTTGTCTTTAATTATGACCTTCATCTAGTTGGCATTATCACAAAAATAAGGGGAGTATGGCTCTTTGGGGATGATGTAAGGCCTATGTTTGGTCTTGTTCAAAGGAATGCCAATGATATTGTCATCTTAATGAGACTCTAACTACTTCATGACTATGGTAATATTCATACACCCATCATAGGCCCACTTCTTCCCTATCAGTGTAGGGTAGTTAGTCTCATCCATCTTCATATTGATCACTTCAAAATCACCTCATAGAATGAGTTCTGGGACTTTGATTTCTACATCCTCCAGGAGACTAATGGGTTTGACCCTTCCATAGTTAACAAGGCTAATTATGATAGGAATATAACTCAATGTAGGTCTTCCCAAGGCTTCCCAAGTGGATCTAAGGATCATATTTATAGTGATTCAAATTTGAATACATTGTTGGGTATATCATACTTATCTAATATGATGTCCATCCTTACATTAATGTCCTAAGGTTTCTTGGTCTCTACAAACCAAACTATCTTATTTATCCATTATTGGCCTTCTACTTACATTCCAATAAGTTATGGAGTGAGTTCATGATGTTTAGGGAGATATATTCATTATGTAGCATATTAAGGAGTTTCATTAAATATATCAATGCAATGACAACTCCATTTTGTCTTAGTATATGTACTATCTACCCATACATTTTTTCATCAAGAGTTGCATCATCCACTTCATTCATCCCTTGTTATTAGATTGTCTTCAAAATCAGCACAACTTCTTGCATCAAGCCTTTTTAGTAGTAGGTTTGGTATATCAGTCTAGTCATGCCTTTTTAATACCCAAGTCTTTAAGAATTTCTAGTGGAGGTAACCCCTGTTCTTCATAATATTATCTAGTTAATGCATATAATATGCCATCCTCCCTCAGTTGCACATGGATCATGTTAACATTTATAATAGGTCTCTTTCTTTGTTATCTTTCTAAGATTGGACAATCTTCTATGTTGTGCTACTATGTCTACACAATAAAGTGGCCTCTAGGGATTTGTAGGATAATTTATATGTACATCATTTAGTTCTCCATGGAGATAATAATGAGTGGGTGGTATGGGCCCATTATTTCTATAGCCTCCTTATGCACCACCTTGACATCCTCCTTTATATCCTCCTTTTTTTCCTAAAATCCCCATCCACCTTAGTGTTATTGGTTCCCAAAATTTCTAGTGTTTTATGAAGCATTCCATCCTTATTGTTGTAGATATTCATTAAATCCATCCACTTATGGTTGTTGTGGGTTTAGGGCCTATCCTAACTGTTATGCTTTAGGAATCATAGGATTCCATGGAGCTTGGTATGGGTAGGTCAAATTTAGTTGTGGGAAATTATGTGAGGTGATATTCTAGTTCTACGTAGAAAGTAAGGAATTTTCTAGTGTTTGGGGTTGTTGATGTGCTTCAAAGACCCAAGGCATTATTGAGGAATTCTAACTTGGTATGGGGTTCCCTAGTTTAGAAGTAGCCTATGACACAACTATGGATTTTAGTACAACAACCATGAACATATCTTAGTGATATCTTCCTTCAATTCCCAGAGTGCTTGATAATCCTTGTCATTGTGTGTAGGTGACTTATAGAATTTACAATACATGTTCTATGGGATTTTGATGTATTATTGTAAAATATGATAATACAAGGTGGTATGTCCTACTACTCTACATATCTCTTAGAACTTCATATTAACCCTAGGGTATTCATTTCTATGATGCCCTTGTTGTATACACTCTATTTACCATATATCTAACTTAGGTCTCTCAACCCTTAAAACTGATCCAACCTACTCAAGATAGTATGTAAAGTACTTTCTACCTTGGAAAATGGCATATCCATATCCCCATAATCTTTGATTTTCTCTACTTGAATCGTAAAGGATCTTACATCTAATTTATCTCTGAACTAAGTTTGGGCCATGAAAAATCTTATCCTTGGTCATAAACCCTCTACAAACTAGTAACTTTATATTTATCCTCCAAAAAAAATTCTACTTTATTCATGATGTTAGAGAATATATGATCATAGCCACCAACAATCTCCTAGGGTGCTTATCAAATATCCTTCAAATCTTGGATTGTTTGGCTTTAACTCTTCTTAAACTTAAAACTCTAAGATGAGCCAATTATTAACATCATCTAGAGATGCTTAGGTTGTATTTTTCCTAAAGATGAACTCTAATTCACGTCTACCAAAAGCACCGATCAATTCAAACATCTTTATATTGTTTTCAGTGATTGATTTTACTTGCCATTTCATGTCACAGGTAAGTAAGTATTGTTTAGGGTCTATAAACTCATCATAGGGGTCCAGGTGTATAAAATCACATTTATAGATATATCATTAAGTTCATAGTATAAGGATACTTATCCTTTGACACAATCAAGGACCTATTTATGAGAGGAACCAAAGGAAATTTGAGCCACATAATGGTGTCATTTTCTCATGGTCAAAAATAGTGATATTCAATTTGAGCCAATCAATCAGCTAACAAGCTCAATAATTCACACTATAAATTCCATCACAAGAGATGTTCTTTTATAATCACCCTTACAGTACACCCAATTCTTTGGCCATTTTTCTCTATGAATTTAGTGAATTTTTGGTCCAAACATATCTCCACCTCTCTTTGGATCATTAATCATTGCAACATATCCATGCTCACCAGATCTTTATTAGCATAGGTTATGGGGTTTCACTAGAACATGCTAATTATAGAGATATAGTATGTGAAGTTACATATAAATCTTACAAAATGGTTTAAACAAGACTTGGAATACATATGTAAGGTTTATCATAGAAAAATACAATTGTTTAATGATTCAATGCATGATGTAAACTACTTAAAAATATAAATATTTATGCATCAGAGTAGTATTAAAAAGGAAATATTCATAATAACCTAGAAAAATCTATGATTATACTAATAAAGGACACAAATTCTTAGAATTCATATTAAAGTATCTAGTACCTAGGATTACAATAAGGAAAACCTTGTAAATCAAGGTCCAATTCTATCAATACTCTATTTGAAATATTTATGAGAATCATTATTCTATTACTCACATACATGTCAACATCAACATCAATCCTTCTATTACATTCCTTACAAATAATTATAAGCATTAATTCCTATGGTTGTAACTTTTAGATTGACCACACTAAGAATAGGTCTCCATATCACATTCAGTAGAGTCTTGACCAACATAAAGATTCTCATAACTCCTAACAATCCAAAAATAGAATACAATAGTAATTACTATAGGATGTTCTCATACATACAACTAGTTTTACATTTACATTTTGCCATTAACACTTGGTTACCAGGTCTTAGTATGCATGGTAACTCAGTTGGCTCATTTTAACCATTCCATAACAAGGGGTGTATGCACCTAAATCTACTCTCCTTAATTATTCTAATTAATCTCACTAATTTATCCCATTTATCCCCTTCCTAGCCATTTATCTAATATCCCCCTTTAATATTATTCATTTACTAACCTTATATTATCCCCACCAGTCTATTAATTCCCCTAATCATCTCTTAATCCTAACATATCTATCCTAATCTAAATCTGCTCACTTTAATTATTCTAATTAACCCATCTAATTTATCCCCATCCTAGTCATTTATTTGATATCCCCCCTCAACATTTTTTCATCTACTAACCTTATTCCCCAACTTCTTCATTAATTCTTCTAAATCCCCATTATCCCATCATAACCCCACCTATCTATTATTTGGGAATTTAAAATTCCCATGACCCGCCTACCACCTACTAAGCCTATTATTAGGCTCTCCTCCACCCCTAGTCCCTAATCACCCACATAATCCCTACATAATCCCCTACCTAATACTAATTAATCCCTAAGAGGATTTTATTATCCTCTAATTCTAGAATCCTCTCTAACTTAGCCTTTCTCCTCTAGAAGACTCTATTCTAGAGGCTTCCAAGGAATTCAAAATTCCTTGGATAATCCTCCACCATAGATCTCCACAAGCCAACTTTTAATTCTAACCATTAATTCTTCCCTCCATGTTATATTTAAACTAGCCACTCCTCCATTCAAACCAATCAAAGAATCTATAAAGTCTTCATGTGAATCTAATCCTTGAATCCATCATCAACATCCTTGATCATGCCAACATAATGTCAAAATAATGAGTCTAAGGTAATATCAATCCAATCCTCTTATTTTTTATCCATTTAATCATGGTTTATAGAAATTATATTTAGGATTAGAATGTTAGTTTGAATTGTGTATTCATCTATTTGTATTTGATTCTAATGGCTCTAAATCTTACTTAGGTAGTTGGACATTGTGGGTTTTAAATTGCATGATTTAATCCATTGTGCTCAAATTTCCTACTATAAGGGGATTCAATGAAACTAAATTTGTATGATGGATTAATATATAGACACTATGAGACATGATTATTCCACCATTAATATATTCCATAATGCTTAAACAGTGATGGACAACATTTAAAAATCATGATTTAACATTATGAGTGTATTTCTATTAGTCCCAAGCTAGCACACTAGTAAAAATAAAGAGAAAAAAGGGGGAAAAGGGAAGAAAAGGCCTTTCTAGCATAGAGATGAAGCTAAAGTGTTTGATTGAAAAAATATCATAGAAACTAGTCTTTAACTAAGTTAGGATTAGCATAACTCTAGTTAAAGAATGGTGCATGATTCTGAGAAAGAGTTATTATGAGCAAAGATCCATGAAAAATCACAATAAATTGCCATTTGACTACACAATAATCTCAATATCATGAAGTTTATTGTTAATTAGTAATGGTGATAGTTATAAAAACCATTCATCTACAAACTTCATTGTCATAACAAAAAGAAAAACACTCACTATAAAAGCATGAAAAATGTTTAGCCTACTAACTATGGAGAATCCAAACATGTATATTCCACTACTCTACTACTAAAATTAAAAGGAACCAATTAGACATACCCTTCTCTAATCATAAAAAATATTATCCTTGAGAAAGGATCTAAAAAATTAATATATACATAAAGGGACTAACACTTCCCTCTATTGTCAGCTCAGCCAACTAATGGGCCAATTACAAACATTCATTGTTGATTGAGGAAATTTTTTTGAAGGTTTTGATTTTTTGATAGATATGAAGGTGTTCCCATGCTTTGTAATTAGAGCCATGTTATCATTCTTTGATTACTAACTGATTAATTTTGGATCCACCACCTTATTTAGTAATTAACATATGTCACTTTCTCATTGGTTTGGAGTTGTCTTATGTATCTTATTTTTCATTGCATACAAACCTTGATTCACCCCTCTTTTTCCTTGTTTTTTTAATCACAGATGATCTTTCATGTTGTATTAACATTAGCTTGTATTTTCTATGTTATTTGAGTGTGCCATATTGTTTGCTTGTTCATCAGGAAAAGTGTGCCTCTTTTACCTCATTCATCTTCATAAGAATTTCATTTAATTATAGATTAGATAGGTCCCACACTCATAGCCAAATATATATGGAGTAGAAAATACTATGTATATGGGTTAGTAGGAGCATCGAGAGTCTATTTATTTTTGGGATGTCAAATTCATTCCTCCTCACTCATGTGTCCAGATAGAATAGAATGGTGGAACATAGGTGATGTTCTTTTCTTTTTGAACCCTATATCTCGTATCTAGATTGATGGGTGATCAATTGCATAAATCAATGATTGAATTGATATATGAGCTCTACAAGATCAAAAAAAAGGGTTAAGTATAAATCCTTTGAATAAATGATAAGTAAAAAGCATTAAATCAATTAGGATATGAAATAGATAAGTCATAACTAATTTATATCAAATGCAAGAAACAAATGAAGGATTTTTCTATTTGAGACACAAACATTCACATTAGTCAAATCTTGATTTAAACATAGGCCTTTTAATAAGTATACAACATATATATATATATATATATATATATATATATATATATATATATATATATATATATATATATATATATATATATATATATATATATATATATATATATTCATAAATAATTCAGCCCAATCATTTTAATATGAAATAATGTCATTATGAAGCCTACCTAGCCAATGTAAATTTGGCATTTAATCGACCAACATCCTCCTCAAGTCTTTGACAATTTTGACATTTAAGATGTCTATCAAATTTAAGCCCATCTAGTTCCATGTGGAACATTTTTATTGGCCCAAAGGGATAGGGTTTATGGTTTGTAAATGAGTATATGCCCATTAAATTTAAGCTCGAGGTTAGGATAAATCATCAGGGTACCATGCATTAGCTCCTTATCAGGATGGGTCATTGGTCTAAGTAAATGGGATGATGCCACATGGCATCCTCCTAATAATCCAGACCTTTGAGCTCACTACTATAATCATTTATGTTTTCATGGTCTTAGGATCCTAATAAGTCACCATGTGGTGTCTTCTTTGGCCCTCAGGTCCATGGGACTATTGGCCCATTGATTGTGTCTTTGTGATCCCATGATCTCAAAAAGTCACCACATGGTGAATTTTTAGGTCCTCAGGGCCATGAAACTTTAAAACCATTAGATTAATTTTGTGTGGTCTTGGGCTCCCAATAAGTCTCCACATGGTAACTTGTCAGGCCCTTAGGGCCACAAGACTATTAGACTATTAGACTTTGATCAATTATTTAATAAGTTGGGTTATTGGGATCTACCACATTGCACTTTTTTGACACCTAGGGGAATTTAAAAGGCCTAAAAAAATTTTACTTAGAAACTTTTTGGACTTGGGTTAAAACTTTAAAATGATATGTAAGTGACACATGGAAAAGTCCAGGGGGAATCAAAAGACTCAAGTCCCAGATCAAAATAAATAAATAAAAATGGCTAATGAATCGATCTTATATCTTTTATACATAGTAAACTTGACTCAATTGACTTGAACTTAGCATATTTCTAGTTCACTTGACTCGATTCATCAGACTAGGATCTTGGCCAAACTTAACTCAGGTGACTCAAACTCAAGGGACTTGAGCTCGATGGATAAGATCTTGGGTTTAAATATGAATAATTTATTAGTCTAAGGTTAAGAACATAACAAGATAAAGTTGGATAATTAAATCCACCCTAATCAAAGAAAAAATAGGGTCCCCATTTTAGCTTTAAAATGGGGTTTGTTATACAAACTACAATACAAGTTTCATATCAAACCAAACTACAAGCTGAAACCTACATAACCTAAAAAATAAATAACCACAATAGTTAATGTAATGTCATATCAACCTCATAAATTCATAATATCAAATGAACTTAAGAGATAATTTACATAATTACCTGAGTCTCTAACTTATTTACTTCAAAATATTGTGGAGTGTTATCTCATATCTCTCCCTCCTCCCATCAAGATTGATATGAGTGAACCTCTACCCAAAGGATATGATGTTAATTCATATTGTGACTATCACCAAGGCCCTAGGCATTATAAGAATAAATTTTATACTTTGAATCATAAAATTCAAGACCTTGTCCATGACCAAAATATTACCTTTGACAATCCTTCAAGGAATCAAGTTCACAACCTGGTGATCACCAAAATTATAAAATATTTAACAATCCCTTGCAACATCATACTATGAAATATATAGAATTTAAAATGGGATAAAATACACATCCTTCTCTATCAAATTATGGGCACCCATTCGATGGTATTATTTCCACCTATACAACTAATAGTACCTCTTAAGGTTCAGATACCTTCTATCACATTTGATGGGTGTGAAATACTTGATGATGGATCAGATCTTCATTCATTATTTATTTAATCATACCTTGATCATCTTCCTATACATAGTGTTATGAGCTACATTGGTGATATCAATAATGTATGTTCTATGACACTAGTTACACATTTGGGTTATACACATGATTATTTATACCCCTCAACCAAAATGGTTAGAACATTTCATGGGACATCATATCATGTTACTGGTGAGTTTGATTTACCTTTATAGGTTGATCCATCACATTTGGTTATCACTTTATTAATTATACCATATATGATATTATTTAATATGCTATTAGGACAACCTTGGATACATAAACTCCACATAGTACCTTCCATAGTGCATGAGTGTATTATATACATTCATACCAACATGGTAGTCATAATTTCTAGGTTTTAATATGAACACCCACTTGGATAAGAGAAGTTTATTGCAAGACATATAATTATCAAACCTACTAATATTAATCCTACATGAAAGGTTAAGCAAAATTTAATCCCCTTTCCTAAGTGGCCCATTTTCGAGAGGATTTTTCACCAAAGACACATAGTGGATCCACATAATCTTCATCTACTCCTATACAGCATACTTAGTTACCTATAGAAACTAAATATTCTCTAATTATATCTAGTCTAAAGAAACCACAAATCACTCAATGATGAGTTCTATGAACCCCTACTCCTACTATTTCTTCACAACCATAACATCTTATTTCACCTATGCATGCCCCTTGGTAGTACCACCAGTTTCATTTATCATATGCAAAGTTTGGATATACTTATGAGCATACCTTGGATGGGATCATAGGATATCCTTTTCCTTTGAAACATTCTAAAAATTCAAAAAAAATTAAATATGCCATAAAACACAAAAATATTCAAATAAAATAAAAACATTCAACATTCCCAAATTTTATTAGTTCCTTAGCATTTATGTTTTTGATTTATGTTAGTAGATAGCATATCATTTCATTTCCATCTACACATATATTACACACATTTTTGAGTGTGATATAGGCATACCCAGACACATGATTTATACATTTTTAGATGTTGAACCTTTCCTCTACTCATGTCATATAGTATCTTGGGGGCATCTACTTATTTGATCATGATTGATATAGGTTACATATCTCTTATGATCATTTTTTAGATACTAAAATATGGTTTATATAGTAATTCAGTGTTGTACACTTTTAAAATACCTATCATGGCTATACCTTTTAGTTTTAGACCTTCCCACTACCATAAGGCTCATATTCACTATCTCTCTATGCCAAATTAATTATCCCTTAGTCTAACCATTATTATTCTGATAACCCAAGCCTATCCTAATGTGCAAAAATCTATAACCCTGATTTTATCCTTCACTACCAATTTTGGACTTGTACCTATTTTCTATCTTTTTAAACACTTGCATCCTAGGCATATGCATCCATTGATGCAATCGTCCATTTTTCCTACAAAGTGTCTAGTGCCCAAAATTCATCCAATTTTCAAAAGAAACATATCCAAAAAGTTCAAACTAAGTATTTTAGTGTGAGATATTTCCAAAATAGAGTGGCATATATACAATATCAACCCTTATTCATTAAACACTTAGAAATCATGTATAAATCACAAATAAATATACCAAGAAACACTTAATTAAGAATTAAAGTGAGAAAATATACCCTATTTATCCCTATTTCCATATCCATCATAGGAATAGTCTTTCTATAGGTCTGAATCATTCAAAGATTAACCCATGAGCCATATTTTCCATGTTACAAGCTATATCATTACATGTCTTTGCTTATCACACCTTGTACCCTTGTACACCCACAAAATAACATGTACGAGAGAACTACATTAATATACGACACTCTTTAAAGTATTGACTATGTATGAAATACTCATTAATAGAGGGGTCTTTAGGGTCCTCTCAACACTGTGATCCCACTAACCCATTTTTATTATAGTGATTCCAAGGGTGAAGATCTAGGGTTTGATCATTTGATAAAGAGTGATAAACTATGTGCATGATTTAAAGACAATAGAATAAAGCCAACAAAAAACCTAGAAGGCTCTATTTAGTTGCATCCAAATATATTCAATATTTTAAACAAGACCCCTATGGTAAGGTTAGACACCTACATCGATACAATAATCTAGATTTAAAGCAAGCATCTGAAGCCACAAAATGTATATTTATATAAATGACAATTACTCCAATATAATCATCCTATCTAATTCTAGTATATTCTTATTTAGACCTATATGTGCACAGTAAACCATTTAATTATAATTATTTCTAATTTATTATAATATCTATCAATAGTTGTAATTTTACTATTTTTAACAATCTTAGTTGTATAAATTTAGATTATTATTAGTTTCAATTTTCTATTAATTAGTCTTCTATATAGGTTGTTGGGTATTTTTTCATGTCTTCACATAACTAAGTATTAATTATGCACCTAATAGAAAGAAGGTGCCAACAAGCTTACACACCAGCATATCATGTGAGGAGTAACCTCACATGTTCACCTAAGGTTCATACCCTAGGTCAATCCTCATTAATTTTGTAGCATGATGATGGTTAGATGAGTTTATATTACGTAGGCACTTGATTTATTATGTTTAGTCATTGTTGGACACTAAAAAATTGCACACTTGTAGTTCTAGGTATCTGAATGCCTTGGGACCAACTTAAATCTGCCTAATCCCTTCTTCCACCCTCCTAACTTAGCCAAAGTCCCTATTCTACCCATTTTCATTTAAAAATTATTATTTGATAACACCATTCAAAAATAGTTTTTGAAATCACTATTCACAAAACACTATTCATTATGGGACCCACTTTCACTATTCATGATGATATGGCATATGACATGGAAAGTGACATGGCATGTGACATAGCATGTGACATGTCATATGACATGACAAATGGCATGCATGTGACATGGAAAAATGATGTTGAAAACTGACATGGCTTGGTACCCCACATTTATCCCCTTTTTCCAAGATGCTTAATGACCTCATTTAAGCATCACAAGGGTTCCCTCTTGAAATGGGTCTAATTTATCCTCAAGGGTAAGTCATTTGACATGGTTTTGAATTTTTACATAAAAATAGCCTTCAAAATTGACTTACCTACCCATTTCACACCTTGGGAGAGACAAAGGACCCTCATTTTAGACTTATTAGCCCCAATAAGAGACTTATCAGCCCAAATTAGAATCTTCACCCACCTCACCTTGACTCACTCGTGCACCTTTGAAAAATGGTGCCATATTTGGTGGGATAACTCTTAAAAGTCATAAATGAGGATAAATAAGGGTGTAACAAAGTCTTCAGTTTCATTTTCAAACCATGTGCACAATTCCTTTTAAACTTTGAATTGCATGCAAGGTAGGGAGACTTGAAAACCCCCATAGGAATATTCCACAAACCCCATCCTTAACCTTGGAAAAAAATGCACCATACTTCCAAGATGCCCTCTTTTAGCATGTTTCCTCATAAAAAAACTACAAATACCCCCCCCCCCCCTCTCTTCACAGAAGGAAGAGGTTGATCCATTTAAAGGAGGTCATTACTCTTCCACATCTTGGAGGAAAATAATTCAAAGTGACGAAGCTCTATCGAAATTTCCTCAAGATATCTTCGTCAACAATCTTCAACAAACCATCTTCATCAATAAGCATCTACAAACATTGAGGTAATCTTTTATTTTGTTATTTCAATTTCTTTATTTATTTCCTTTTGTCCTCCCTTCCCTTCACCATTGTTTTCTTCATCCCTTCCTCATCTTACCATTTACCCTTTTACCCCATTTTTCCTCTTTGCCATATTCCTCACTTGACCTCTTTCACCTCTTTACCACACTCAACATATTCTCTTCTCTAACTCATCTATCCATTTATCCTTTTGTCTATTTATAGCCTTTATAATTTAACAAAACCAATAAAATAATCCTTTAGACTCTTACCATTTTACCCAAACCCCAAAACTATGGCCTTGCCTTGATTAGTTTTACCATGTGTTAGATTTAGTCATTTTTCTTTGAATAAGTATTTCATGTCCTTTTGTCTTAGCATTTAATTTATCATATATTTAAATTAAATTACCTTTCTTTTATTTTATCATCTTCATTTGTTATTAGGGGAGTGTATTGATAGCCATCTAAGGAAGCTTTAGCTTCTTGGATCTAACATATGTTAGGTGGTCCACCTTGCATCTTTGTCTAACCAACAAGCTTGTGGTAGTGTTATCTTATTGTAGGTATTCCTTCCAAGAAAAAAAGGAGTTCTCTCTTCGTCTGGTCATCAAAAATCACATGTTTACTAGGTACACACCCTTCATCTTGTGTTTCTATCTTTTCTCATAAAAAACTAAGAAAAAAGGGAAATTTTACAGAAACATTTTGGCATGCCCAATGGGACCTAACATCATCTAGGTGCCCTTTTCTTCTAATTTTTCATAGTTTGCATTTGCATGCTCTCCTCCTTTATTTTATGCTCATGAAATCTGAAATCTAAAATTTCCTTTGGCATAAAGTAAATCTTTACATTATTTTATGTTCATCAAATGAAATTTGAAATCCAAAATTTCTTTTAGCATAAAGTAAATATTTGCATTATTTTATGTTCATCAAATGAAAAACCAAAAACCACCAAAACCCTACCACCTTTAGTGGATTCATACTCAACCATTCTCTAATGGTTATTAAAAATCTCCTCCTTAACCTTACCACCTCTCAAATGTTTCCAACCTGTCAAAACTTTTGACCCTTCACATCCTCAACCAAAATGGTTTAATGCCAACTTAATCTGTGCATACCATAGGACACCTGTACATGACATAGATCATTGAAAATATCTCCAATAACTCATCCATAACTTATATTAGGATAATATGTTATCATATGAACCTCCCTTAACCAATACAACCTAACCTAACTGACAAACCAAAACTACCCCACCACCCATAACTTCTACAGTAAAAACTAATTTTAGGAAGACTCCCAGAACTAAAAACCTATCACCTCCAACACCTTTACATGAATCATATTCAAACATTTTACAATGATTATTACAAACCTCTTCCTTAACCTTACCACTCTTCAAACCTTTTGACCCTATCAAAACTTTCAACCCCTCATACCTAAAACTATCATGGTACAATGACCACCATGTGTGCTCTTACCATAAGATACTTGGCCATGATACAGAACATTAAAAGTCTCTTAAAACCATTATCCACTAGCTTTACAATAAGGATAATATTTTATCAAATGAACCTTCATTGAGCCCATTACCAACCCAACCATCAACCAAGCCTACCCAACACTTGCCTATTCCCCCATTGTCACCTAAGAGCAAGGAAGAAGGGAAGCAACAAGCTAAACCAACACTTCCTTTTATCTACACCATCTATAGGGTTACCCACTCTCAGATCTAATAAAAGGATAAGGGAAAGGTTAAAATGTCCATTCCACAAACATACCCTTCAAACCTCAACATTCTAATGAAACCCAACCATAAACACCTTCACTTTGGGATATTTTTCCCACCCATGTGAAGATTAAATTGGGGATACTTTCCTTCCATAAAGCTTTAACCATTTATCAACTTCAACCATACCTTAACCATTAACTAAACTAACCCTTGGATTTTTTACTCAACCTATCAACCAAACCTATCTATCAACCCAACTTGAAGCAAATGGTATATCAAATTGGGGGAACCCATTTGGACACCACCCAACCTATTTGGGATAAAAATTCTCCCATCGAACCATTAGAGATTATCCACCTCCATCAATCCTAACCAACCTTACCTCAAACCTTGGGACTTCAATATCAAAGATCTCATCCTAAAGGAAAACCAACATGTGACCAACATGGAAAAGAGTAAACGAGGCAAGTTTTATTTCAATTGTCTTAGACCCTACATCATCACCCATAAGTATGGATCAGGGACTTATCATTTATCCTCTCTCAAAGGGAAATCAAAACTTGAGGCTCTCAACGCTTCTCATCTACGTTCATTTTTTTGTTAAATAAGGATCAAGCTCACCTATTTTTCTAACTTAAGCTCATCCCTTGATTATAATATTTTAACCTTCACCCATCTTCCTCCTCCCCTTTTGAGGATAATTGATTACAACATAGAACCATGTGATTAACTGTGATAGTCATGGCCTAATCCTAAATATGGGTACCATGGATCTACCCATAGCATCGTTCTCATGGATACTTTTCATCTCTAACAAGATGGAATCCCATGGTCATTCTCTCTTAAAACCACACCCTTTCACATATCATTAACCTTATTGTGTAAAATTTTTCCCTCATAAAGGTAAACCTTTGAACCTAATTAGATTGGTCCATGTCTAAACATGTTTCATCTTATAATAGTTAATTAGGTCAATATTTTAAGCATTGCAGACTGCTCCCTCAAAGGATAGCTACCCAAAAACAAAAATAAAAATTTCCACATGTAAGGTAGATTGCTCCCTTGAAGGATAGCTATCAAGAACATTAAAACAAAGCCAATAAGCTTAGACCAATCCCTTGAAGGATGGATGAGTCAAATTTGTCAAAAGTAGAGCAATTTCATGGAAGCTTCCTGCATCGATCAACTTCCCATATATAGCAATAAAGAAAAAGGCCCACTTTCAAAACCAATTTTAAAGCTGCAATTAACTCTCAAGCAACATAATAAGTTGGAAGGCACAATTGACTTTCTCATGTAGACTTCTCGCATTGATCAATCTACATCTATCATATGACATGGACTTGTCTAATACCATTCTTAGGTTACCTATAGAAGGGGCAAACTAATTCACATGAGGTTATCATACATATCACCCATTACCCTTCATAAAACCTATCACCCATTTTCCCTTTTTACTATCTGTAAATCAAGGGATTTAGAGCTTAATTGACACCCTATGATCAAGAAACTTTTTTTTATCAACTAATGACCATTCATGCATAACATTAAAAGGGATTATATTCATTAAGTTGATTCTACTTTTGGTCCATTTTTAGTCCTTGTCAAAAATAAAGCATCGTTCCCTATTCTCATCTTAATGTACTTGGTTGATGTTTTCATCACAACTTTTACCATCTAACATTGCAACAACAATAGTCATTCCTTTTACATTGAGTGAGAATAAAATAATTATTACCATACCATTCATAACCATAACCATAACATTCAACCAGTAACATCCAACACATTTTATACATGTTTACATCAAACTATGCAATATTTTATTTAGGGTACGAGGAGTCACATGACACATGCATTGCCTAACACACAGGCATACATTATTTTCCTACCTATGTATTAAACCAATTATCTAGTAAATATGGATTTGTGTTCAACCATCTTTATACTTAATCTATAGCATTCCCTATCTAAACAATCGCTAAAGGGTTTACTCTACTATCCTCTCCCACATTCATCCCCATAGATAAAGAATCATACTCTACTCTAGGTCTTTTACAATGATATATTCACCTTCTTTCCCCTTTTTCCTTCCTATTCATACCAGCCCACTACCACATACTCTAAGCATCAGACCCCAACCATTGGCAGTGTCTACTTGAACATGATGGTCTTTTCTTTTGTGCCATTTGAATGTTCATTTGTAGCAAGGGAACCACAATCTTCTCCCAGCCATGCAGCCTCTAATTGGTTAGGCCCAAACTAGAAAAACCAATAAGTCATTGGTTCCATGAAACTAGGATAGAGGATGCAAACATGGCCACCATTTGTCTAGCCTACCCATATAGCTCTTGGGTCAGGCAGGATCTATCCTTTGTCGCTCACCACATTGCTAACTTCCTTACTTGTAGAATCTACTTGACAATAAAATAAATTCTTTATAGGTCATCACTTCACTACTACCCTTAAAACTTGGCTCATGATGGTGATGAACCTTAGCCATAGCAACTCTGTAGATCCAAATAGATCCCCACCTCCTAAAAATCATCTCATAATGGTAAACACTATCTCTAAACTCTTGCCCTCACATAATTTTAGAAGGTGTAACCTCCTAACAAAGACACCTCTTCTTTGGATTAGTTCCATTGAAGGTCATTTGTGTTTTTAGGCCTAGTATTCCCTTATTATTTACCCTACTTTACCCATCCATGCCTCTCATCCTATGACATGTGGGATCATTATGGTAAATATTCACCAATTTACACCAGACACTTTCACTATTACCTTCACCATAACCTAACACCTCTATTATTTCACCAAAACCCTCTACCATTATCCCAAACCAACCTATGTGGTTCATCCAATTGGGGCAACCAACTTGGACAAGACTAACCCAACCCCTATTTATAAATACATTGGCCTGATGTCCATGGACTATATAGGTACCACTTATGAGTTGATTAGCCACTAACATTTCCCTTTCCTTCCTTTCACCATCAACCATGAGCAAACCAAAACCAACCTTAACCAATTTTGGCCTCTTACTAATTTTGCATCCAACTAACCTATCCTAAACTTCATGGTCTTTCAAATTAGGGCATTCCATTTGTAATCCAACAGCCATCCTTTTAATTGAACTACATTATCCTGATGCCTATTTTGACTATGTAGGTTCCACTCATGAGTAGCTTAGCCACTAAAAAATAACTCACCATTTCATAACTAATTTTTACCGCTAATCATGCCCCTCACCTAGGGTTTCCTAAACCAAGACCACCTTGAACATTCTTTATTGGCACCCTTGGGTTCTAATGTGACCTGCCTTGACTACCATTTTTTTTCCAACTTGTCAATCTATTTTAATCACTTTTCTAGCTTGTCAATCCCTTTTAACACAAATATTGATAGCTTTCCTAATTTATCACTCTTTTCTCCTATCTAGCCACCATCTCCTCTATTTTTTGGCCTCTTTGTCACTTTCCTACACTTTTGCTCCACTACTTGCACTGTAAACTATGCTGCATCCTCTTTTTCTCCCTACCTACTATTCTTCACTTTAGCCAAGCATGTCTATCACTCAATTTCTCCATCTAATTTGTGTCCTAACACTCTCAACATTTTCCCACTTCCTTTTATTCCCTTTCATTTCTTCACCATTTTTGCCTCATCCCAAATGTCTTCCTTATTTACTATTTCCCTTGTTCTTGGCACATCTTCCACTTCATTCCTCCTTATCTCACCATTTTCTCTTTCTATCAGGATTTTTCTTTTCTCCTCCTCTAGCTTCACTCTAGGTATTTATCCTGGAGAAGCCTTCCATAATTTCCCTTTTCTTCTTATCTCTAATTCCCCTTTGCTCTCCATCATAGTACTTACTTATCTTTTGCATCTTTAGGAGTATCCGTACTTTGTATCCCTACTTCAATTCTTCCTTCTTGCCATCCCTATTTTTTATCCCTTGTCTTCATCTCATTATTTCACCCCTTACATTTCCATTTTCTTTCTCTCTCATTTTCATCACCAAATCCTTCTTCCCAATCTTTTCAGACTTTTTTTTCAAGACTTTTGTGGTCACCCGACTGTTGGGTTCACCATCCTTCATTCTCCATCCTTTTCATTTCTTCACTTTTACCTTTTATTTTCCTTTTATCTTCATAATTACTTGGCACTCCTTATTTTTCATCCATATGGCTATGCTTGGTTCCTTTCATCCCCCTTGGTCACCTCGATGCTTCTCTTTTCATCCATTTCTTGCTCAGCCCATCAACACTTTCTGCTTGACACTTTTTAGTGCTTTCTCTTTTTACCTCATTTATAAGTCATGTGACCAAAATAGATGCACAAGCACCACCAGCTATTTGGAATAAGTTTCCTTCCCCATCCCCTTAGTCTTGGTTATTTTATATCCCTTTTGCTTCATTCTTTCACCACTATGGAATCAAGATAAAAACCATCTTCAAAGGGGAGATTTGGGATATCTATGTGGGAACACAACTTGCTCCCTCAATTAATTAATATTTTTATATATTCTAGAACCCCTCAGCATCTTTCTTAGAATTCCCTTAAAACTCAACACTTGCTTATTTTGGCACCCCACTGGCTCAAGCGTCAAAGGTTCAAATCTTCACCATGACCCATTTACCCATTCTACTATTTTGCTTCCCTAAATCATTGAACCATACCCCTTCCATAGCCTGTTTATAACATTATTATGGAGTATGCATAATGTTAGCTTATTTAGATGGTGATGAAAGATGCCATTGGATCACCATGACAATTCAAGTAGTACTAGATTTCCTACAGCCTAGTATAGCCTATTTCTCTCATTTTTCTGGTGGTAGAAATTTTAGAATTATTACCCCTTTATTTTATTATAACCTTATTTTTATCCTAACCATGTTTGGACTCTCCCATCCTTTCCCACCTTCATTTGTATTTGTGAACTTTACACATTTTCATATTGAGGCAACTAGTTACCCAACACTCCCAACCTCAAAAGAACTACATTAGGCCTAAAGTTCATTTTGGACATTATATCCACAGAGCTATGTAGGCAACATCCACTTGCCCAATGCATATGGCATCTACTCGACCACTCCATTACAGCCACCCAACCACCTTGTCCACATCTACCCTGATGTTGGATATTTTTGACCTAACCTATTTGCATGTTTTATAATGCCCTCATCATAATTTTTTCTATTATGCCAATAAATTTTGCCATGTCAAACATTTAAACATTTAATATTTTACACCACCTAGTACATGATCTGATCATTGGTTTTTTACAAAAGATCACTTCTAATTTCATTTACCCATACATGGGATCACTCTTGAATTTAGATACCCACACAAACACCACCCCTTTTGTTACAAAGGCTAACAAGTGTACCCAGTCATCATAATAATGGTCACATGGTCTATTGGTCACCTATCTTCTTAACACTAAACCTATTTTACTAATATTAGTAGCTTTTGTCTTTGTGTAATCTTGACTACCATGCTTATTCACATTTTATGCACCTATTGGCATCTCACATGCCCCACTACCTTGCAGCACCACCTAGTGCTTCCCCACCAAGTGCTTATCAAACCTACACACAATTCAGCCTCTCCTCATCAACTCTCGGTTTAAGGGGGAATACCTCCTCCCATAATCAAGGCACCCTGACCTTTGACCAAACAATCTATTTTTCTTTTATAACTTATTAATTTAAAGCTGCATAATAAAAAGGGGCAAAATGTAGACACTAGAAACTTATACACTTATAGTTTTAGGTGTCTGAATGCCTCGGGACTACCTTAAATTTTATTAAAACCTTCCTAATCCCTTATGCCACCCTCATAACTTAACCAAATTCCCTATTCTAACCATTTATATTTAAAAAGTATTATTTAAAAACACCATTCAAAAATAGTTTTTGAAATCACTATTCACAAAACACTATTTATGAAACACTATTCACTATGGGACCCACTTTCACTATTCATGATGACATGGCATATCACATGGAAAATGACATGGCATGTGACATGGCATGTGATATAGCATGTGATATGGCATATGACATGATAAATGACATGGCATGTCACATGGCAAAATGATGTGACAAAGTGACATGGTTTGGTACCCCACCTTTAGCCCCTTTTTCCAAGATGCTTAATGACCTCATCTAATAATCACAAGGGTACCCACTTTAAATGGGTCTAATTTCTCCTCAAGGGTAATTCATTTTACTTGGTTTTGCATTACAACATGAAAATAGCCTTCAAAATTGACTTACCTGCCCCTTTCACACCTTGGGAGAGACAAAGAGCCCCCATTTTGGACTTCTTATCCCCAATAAGAGACTTATCATCCCAAATTGGAATCTCATTCCACATAACTTTTAATCACCAATTCCCCCTTGAAAATTTTTTCCATATTTGGTGGGATAACTCTTAAAAGTCATAAATGAGGACAAATAAGGGTGTAACAAAGTCTTTGGTCCCATTTTCAAATCATGTGCATAATTCCTTTTAAACTTGGAATTGCATGCAAGGTAGGGAGAATTTAAAACCCCCATAGTAATATTACACCAACCCCATCCTTTAAATTGGTTAAAAATGCACCATACTTCCAATATTCCCTCTTTTGGCATGTTTCTTCACAAAAAAACTATAAATACCCCCCCTTCTCCTTCACCCAAGGAGGAGATTGAAAAGTTAGAGCATTGCTACCCAAATTTTATTTCAGGTGTTCATCCATTTCAAGGAGGTCATTAATATTCCACATCTTGGAGGAAAATAATTCAAAGTGATGAAGCTCTGTTGAAATTGCCTCAAGACATCTTCATCAACAATCTTCAACAAACCATCTTCATCAATAAACATCTACAAACATTGAGGTAATATTTTATTTTTTTTATTTCAATTTATTTATTTAATTCATTTTTTCTTCCCTTCCCTTAAAATTTTCACTCCCTTCACCATTATTTTCTTCATCCCTTCCTCATATTACCATTTACTTGTTTACCCCTTTACCCCATTTGGCCTCTTTGTCATATTCCTCACTTGACCTTTTTCACCTCTTTGCCACACTCAACATATTCTCTTCTCTGACTCATCTATCCATTTACCATTTTGTCTATTTATATCCTTTATAATTTACCCAACCCAACAAAATAATCCTTTTTACCCTTACCATTTTACCCAAACCCCAAAACTATGGCCTTGCCTTGACTAGTTTTACCATGTGCTAGATTTAGTCATTTTTATTTGAATAAGTATTTCATTTCCTTTTGTACTTAGCATTTAATTTATCATTAATTTAAATTAAATTTAACTTTATTTTATTTTATCATCTTATTTTTTATTATGGGAGTGGATTGACATCCATCGAAGGAAGTTTTAGCTTCTTGGATCTAGCATATGCTAGGTGGTCCACCCTGCATCTTTATCTAACCAACAAGCTTGTGGTAGTGTTTTATTATTGTAGGTATTCATTACAAGACAAAAAGGAGTTCTCTCTTCATCTTTTCATCAATGAGCACATGTTTACTAGGTACACACCCTTCATATTGTGTTTCTATCTTTTCTCATAAAAAACTAAAAAAAAAGGCAAAAATTTACAAAAACAATTATTACTACCAATATTAGTCTAAAGTCAATCATTTGAAAAATTCATACAATGCATATAAATAATATTATAGAAGTAAATATATCACCATAAATCTCAACACATCATGAATTTTAGTCAACACATTATATTTTTTCCATTGAATAAGATTATAAGGTGATTTATTCATTACACTCTCTCTTCAGTTCTATATTGATAATCATTTCATAATTACATTTAATAGTATCAAAAATGTCTCTATCAACTCTAAACATGGAAAAATAATTTTATAAATAATTCTAATGGGTAATTATATGTAATTAAACCCCTCACCTTTAGTTACATAAATAATACCAAAGTCATGACTAACCAACGATCATTAATAATAATGAGTCTTGGAGAACCATTATAATTAATTCCCATTACTCGGGCCTAACCACCCCTATATGCTCTCTTTGTACTAGATTTTTATGTTTGTGTTCCTCTTCTTTCATGGATTAGTGATATATTTTCACTCTCATTAATCTCCTCTACTTATGTAAACTTATTTGTAGCTACCTCCTCTCCCTACACTCTTGTCCTAGTCTTACACTGCTCCCAATCTTATGTCTTCTACTCATTTTATGATTCCTTATCTTTCATGACTTGCCATTCCACACTAAGGTATTCTATTCCATTCCTTTATTTTTTCATATTCTACATCTTAATCTTGCACACTTACTCTTATGCTCTTATTCATTCATGTTATGGCTCTAATTTACTTATAATATATTAATATAAAATTTAGGATCCAACATCACCCCATACTAAATTGATAGTCCATCTTAGACTATGCATAAGTTTCCTCAATGGAAATAAATGTGGGATCCACCTCTTGGACTTTGTTCTTCAACTCCTTCCACTTATTAAGGGTTATCTAAAGATTGGAAATAACAACTTCCACTTTACCCTTTTGTTTCTTCAATTCCTTAGGATACTCCAAAAAGGTATCAAATTGAATTATCAAAGAATGAAACTGAGAACTTTTAGCCTTGTGATAATCCTCAAGGGCCCCAACCTCTGCCAAAACTTGTCCTTTTGGTGTTGAGAAACTATAATTCAAATACTATTGATGGGAATTTATTTATGTTTTTATTTTTTCAGCATCTTGGAAAAATTGTGTGGTGGGCCCTATCCTTTATGATAAAAGTGTTCTTAACCAATTAGTGGCATTGTTGTTATTTGAGTAGCAGTTATACTTCCAAAATTTTACTTATCCATGTCAATTATATAAAAACCCTATCGATGATGGGAATGATAGTGCTCAATTTTTTCAAAAATTCATGGCAGACCTCTATGGCCTCAAAAATTACTCTATTACCCAAATTTTATCTTATCTAGGATCCACTTAGTTTTTATATTTAGTGAACAGAAGATCCACAAATGTCTCCATATTATTTATCACCTCACTAGTAACATGAATTCCATCTTCAATCATTGGTTCACTTCTCAAAATTATTTAGAAAATGCCATATGTCTGAAGTCAAGCCACTTCTATCACACTCAATTGGCACTTGAGTTCTTCAATTTCCTCTTCAAGATTTTGATGTGTTTCATGTTCTTCTTTGTATATTCACATAACCTATTGATGTTTTCAATGTATATAACTCATGTTATGGCTGTTAAGAATGTTTTTCCTAGGAACCTCTATGCTAAACTTGGTAAGTGTTTCACCCACTTATGTTGGAGAAAAAATCATGGGACTTATCTAGAGCATATCGAGAACACTTACCACTTCTATGCTTATGTTAGTATTATCACTTAAAAGCTTAAATCATTCTTCAACATTATATGATTCCATCTAAAAGGACATCTCATTTCAAGTTTATTTTATGGAATCATGTTTTGGATAAAAGTTCCACAAATACAAATGCTTGTTTGGCATGTCCTATTAGAACATTACATGAATGGGAGCTTCTTAATTTTCCTATTATTTTTTTCTACCTCTTGTATCAATTCCTTTCCATTTTAGGGGTTATGCTCAAAATATATAATTTTATGGATATTTACTTATTTTCTAATGTCGGTGTTGAGGTTCTCTTCATTGGGGCCTTCTCCCCTATCAACTGCTTCGAGTGTTGGAATTTTAATGTCCACTTGCTATTTGCCCATAGAATTTTCCTCACTTGTCATAGCAATATATTATTTTCTTGGCTAGAGAGTGGGCTCTTTTTAAATTTGGGCTTCTATAGATGCCTCACCTATGTTTGGAATCACCACTCAAGATGTTTCATGTTTAGCTTTTGCCTAGGTAGTAGGGTGTGCAATGTCATATTTCTATTCTAAAAGAAAATCTAGAGATTTTATTAGTGAATGGGTTCACCTTTAACATTTATGCTCTACTTGAGGGTCTAAATAGGATATAATAATTTCCTCCTAATCTACAGGCAACCCATGGGTCCTTGGTGGTAGTGAGGCCTGTCATTAGTGGTTTGGGATGACCCTAGGTTGGTCCTATGTCCCAATAGAGTTGGTAGCCTTAAGTCTTGACCTTTTATTTTACTCACACCCTCACCTCCCAAATGTCTTTGGTTTGGAGGGAAGTGGTTCCTTCTCCACATCCTGACCTCTTGATGATTTCTTTTTTAGACTAAGCATATAAAACATCACCCAGATTTGCCCTTACATGGCAATCCTATAGGGATTGAGGCTAGTCTTGTCAGATTCATGCTTCTCCACATAGGCTTTCCTCCCTAGGTAAACATAAATATTTCAAGAGTATGGATCTCAACATAAATCTTGTTTACATCAATATTCATAGGTCACAAGTCTGAGATGTGGTTTATCAAGTTCATGAAGTATTTGGTGGTGAAACCATAAGGAAATTTATGCCACCTTGACAAGTTGTCTATTGTTTCCATCTAGATCTGTGTGAGATAATAGTATTATTTTACATAAAATTGATCATAGAATCCCATTTGTGTAGACAACTCTATGGGTATGTACTACTCATTATATAATGCCTCCTTCATGCCATTTAACTAGCCCTTCATCTTAGCTTTATAGGAGGGTGTGATGGCACTAGGGTAAATGAATTTATTGATTCATTCGGTGGGGAACTTATGTTTTAATGGGTAAACCCACTTCATTTATTTTCTTAACTATTCTGGGATGTCAATCTCATCAAAAACTAGAAGTATCAAAATCGCACCCCAAATAAACTTATCATTGGGTAGGCAATGTGCCTTCTATGCATCTTGTATAATCTTCTCAACAAAGTAAATGGAGTAATTATAATGTTCTCCCTTATCCATTTTACTAGTGACATAAATGTGGGCCATATCTACCTCTTTCCACCTACCTATGCCCCCTAACTTGGTCATGGCCAAGCACACAACCACCCAAATTATAGGGTATTCTAGGCTCATAATGCACATATCATGACCTTCTTTCTTATAATCTAATGCCATCATTATAATATCAATTTCTAACTGATCTTCAATGTTTTTATTGAGATCAATTCCAAAGCAAAGTAACCTAGTTACTCTATTGATATGATCAGGGGTGATCCTCATTCTATGCCCAACAAAGTAGAGGTAGTCTTCATGAACATGCAAGATTAAGAACTAAATCAAATCCTAAACTTTCCAAAAATATGGTAGGTTAAAGATTTAGATCACCTTCACATATTCCAATAAGTTTTAGACCATGATATCATAGGTGATCTCATTGTACGTATCCTGGCACTTTGCTTAATAGTCATGTTATAAGTCAAGTTTTTTTCTAAGCTGATGGTGATTATAGTCTAGGACATAATAGGTGGAAACCTTAGACTCCCAATCATATATGTGAAACACCATCTCTAGGTATTGCATCTTCAATCAAAATAGGATGAAGAGATGGTGTTATAATGACTTTTTCCCCACACACACACCATTTTTAGTGTTTTTTTTATAGGGTCCCTTCTCTCAACCTTGATAAGCCCTCACCTTGCACGTTGATTTCACTAGAACCTTCTTCCTAAATGAACATGGGACTTCCTTCTGCCATGGCCTTGATCCCTTCAACTTTAGTAATAACAGGTAACAGCTGTCTACTCTTGTTAGATTTTTGCTTCGACCACATCATCAATTAGGGAACCCAAGGGTCAACACATGATTGACCAACTCTCCCAAATGAATATGTATTGACTCCTCTTCCCTAGACCCAAAATGCTTTGGATCCCTACTTCACCCTCCTCTAATGGAAGACCTATTTCGTATAACTTGTAAATTCTTTTTTTTTTCTTGTGTGGACATGTTTGTAATTTTCTATCCTTGAAATCACATCACTATAATATCTATATCATTTTCGTAAATGAGAGCACTATTCAATCACCTTTTTATCATTGGTTTTTAGCTATTTGAGATTTATAATTCTTCAATTTTTTAATCATAAAAATGAAAATGAGAAGCCTTATGGACTTTTATAGGATATCTCAATTTTTTATTAACTCCTCTATGCTACATTAATTTTCTCCATGTTGTTGTCCATCGCTTCATTCATTAATTCTCCAAATGACATGTTGTTATGTCTATTTGGAATGTTTTCCATTCATATCACTCTATAGTTAATCACTACATGTCTTATCCTTCATCCAAGAGCTATTGTGCCTTCCTTGTAGTGCATTCTAACTATAATAATTCAAATTTTCCATTTTTATGGTGGGATCTATATTTCTTACTTTTACCCCCTTTGTGATGGCATTTATTTTGTTGTATTCATTATATTTTCCTAAGTCACATGATACATATTTACATGCCTTGTTTTATCCCTTGTGTGCATCACTCATGCAACCTAATTTGTGTGTCTTCTCCTTGCATGCATCTTACATGCCCCATTGTCTTTTAAGCTCTACAATCTAACTCTATGATCTCACATGGTTTTTCAATCATTTATTTTATGTGCTTCCTTCACATGCATCATTTTACACACTTTATTTGCATACTTCCTATTTTATGACTCCTCTTACATGATTCTATTTAAAACCTACCTCGCATTAAATTTTTTGTGTGGTCCTCCACATCATAACGTAGTGAAATTTATGTCAAGAAAGATAGAGTGTAAAATAATAGATTATCATATTGTGTCAAACCAATTACAAAAGGCATGTAATCAATGCCACATTTATTTGAAAAATGAATCAAAGTTATAAACTAACCTAGTGGCATACACCTTATTTATTAAATTAAATAATTACATAGAATGGTAGGGTCAGATTTGATTACCATTGAAATGTCATATTAGGAATTTGCCATATAATATTTTCAATTTGAAAATGCCTATCAGATAGATATCATAAATAATAAATAGACCATCCCAATGGACCCTTATTTTACCTAAATGTTAAAAAAACTTTGAATCATAGATGAGGGCATGCATACCAAGATGAAAAACCTTGGTTTTAATATGTCAATCATGTCAAGATTTTTGTTTCCACTTCTCAACTCCTTGGCTCTAATGTGTGAGGAAGCATGATTCATCCAGTTGAAGTAGAACATATAGGCACACTTTTAGGGACTCCTCATCATATAATCTACCTATGCATAAAATACATAAAGAGGGCACAAATAAATGTATTGGTAAAACTACTTTAGTTCAAAAGATAAGATTAAAAGGAGTAATCTTGTTTAACATTTTATATGTGGTTTGATATACGCATAAGACTATAGAAAGTTGATCATCTCAATCAGAGAAACCAATGTTGAAAATCTTGGTCAGTGTGTTACCCAAGATCTTATTGAAGGCTTCAAATATACCATTATATTGAGGGTGGTATGGTGAGGTTTTATGGTGCATAATTATGAACTCAGCCAAGAGGATGCACATTATTTCATTAAGGAAGTGAGTGCCACAATCACTTGTCAAGCTTAATGGACATCCATACCTAGTAATGATATTTTACCATATAAATTAGGTAGTGGTTGTAATAGTATAATCACACATGGTTGTTACTTCATCCCAATATGTAGCATAGTCTATGGCAATAATGATTTTCTCTATTCCAATTTATCATGCAGTTGGTTGAATGGACCCAATAAAATCAATATCCCATTTCTCAAATGGTTCATGATCAAGTATTGGATGAAGAGGCATAACATCCCATAAATTTATTTTACCTATGTACTAACAGATATCACATTGGCATGCATAAGCTTTGGCATCTTTGAATAAGGTGAGCCACCATAATCCATCTAGTAAAATTTTCATGTTGTTCCATGACCATCAAAGTGTCCTATTGTGATACCCTCATGGACTTCTTGAATTAGTTTTTCATTCTCTTATGCATTACACACCCTTTTAGTACTTCATCTTAGCCAAGTTTGTATATGTCTCTACCAATAAGCTAGAATGGGTCAACATTCACAACTAGTTGCTTTTTCTCTTGACTAGTAAGGTTGTATGGTGTAGACCCTATTGTAAGAAAAGCCATAATTTACTCCACTTATTTAGGCACAAAAATAAATTAAATTTTTTTAATATCAGGTAAATCATCTTATATGAGATGCATTGTTTCACTAGGTTGAACACCTAAGAGATGACTAGGTCTAAAATTAACTTTGTCTAGTTTTACAACCATAGAGAACTAGAATTCCTAAAAAAATAATCCATCAGTAGATACATCCTCATAAGAATAAATTATTTACCAAATACTTCAGTGCTTCATGATATATATAAAAGAAAAATGGGATTGCCAACAAGTATCGGCAAAACTTGTCAAGGGCATAAACCATAGATAAGGCCTCATGGTTAATTATGGAATAGTTTTATTCTACTGATGTGAGCTTTTGGCATATAAAATAAATAAGATTATCAAGGTTTCCCTCACCAATTTTTACCAAGATATTACCTACTACCATGCCTAAAACACTTACATGTACATGAAATAACTAGTTCTAGTTCGAGAACTAGATAATGGGTGTAATCATCAATTTTTTTTTATGGTTTTAAACACTTGTTGATGGTAAACCATCCATAGAATAGGCCATTATGCTTGATTAGTTATTCCATCGAGGTAGATATGTTAGCATAACCTTGAATTAACTTTTCATAATATTCGATGTGATTTAATAAGGTGTACACTTCACATTGAGAGGTCAGTGCTAAGAGTTAGACAATACCATAATTTTACCTAGATCCACTAATAGGCCATCCTAGAAAATAATATGTCCTAGAAAAATCCCAAATGGGGTGGAAAAGATGAATTTATTTAGATTTAGACAAATATGAACCTATTGGAAATGTTCAAACATGAGGCATAAATTAACACAATGGTCACACACTAAATTATACATGGTCCAGTCATCTAAGTATACCTAAAGGAATTTATGAATAAAATCTTTGAATGCTTCCACTACAATGCATGAAAACACCACTAGTGCATTCTTTAGGCCAAAAATCACAACATTGTATGCAAATTAACACCATTTAATTGTAAAAATTTTATTTACCTTGTCTTCCTTAGTAATTTGGACTTGGTGATAATTAGAAAAGCCATTGGTGAAGGTGTTAATCTTATACCTAATAACACCTTCCAAAATTTTCTCAATAAATGACATTTGGAAAGGATTTATTTTACATATCGTATTGATTATATTTTAGCCCACATAAATGCAAATGTGACTATCCTTCTTAATTATGGTCAAAATGGGACTAACGCATTTAGATTAATCAATGGAAGTAATAACTCCAAAGTGTAACATGTGATTTGGGTTCACCCTATATGATCATTTCCTCACTATTTGAGTGGCTTCAACCAACTTTATGTGTATTTTTCCCAATGATGGATGTACTCCTTTCATTTCCATGTATTTTCATGGGAAAATTTCCTAATACTCATGAAAAATATCAAATATCTTGGTTATCTCAACCTCAAACCAACAATTCCCAACCATGGTTACTTTAGGTGCATCATCCATCCCAATGTTTTGTTGGATTGTTTGGAGTTATGTGGAGTATGTTTTTTGCTCATATTATATCATATTTATAACATCATGCACCCTAAACTCTGTATGTATATTTAAATGATTAAATTATGGCTTTGATTGATCAAAATTAGTACCCTCATCAACTTGGTACACAACATTTTGCTTGCACTTTTGAATCTATTACTAATGGTCATATTTAGAGTGGAAGTCTAGTTCCAATCAAGCTATGGTAAGAGTATCAGGTTCTTATAATATGTTTAAATTATCTTTATTTATGCCATGTATGTGTCATATCTAGTCTTCAACTGATGTTTAATTACTTACAATGACCTGATGGATCACTTGTAGAGACAAATTCAAATTTGTCTTTGGTGAAGAAAATGCAAAGGTGGAAAGTAGATTGTGTTTGATCCATTGCCAAGTATATGTATCTCTATGTGTTTCTTGGTGAATATACCATGCCCTAACCCAATCTTATAAGGTACCATAGAATGTATGTACTCATAAACAAATTGGTAAAAATGTTTCATTCGCACTCCAAAGTCTTTCACATTGTTATATGTGTTGTCCCAATGAGGTAATACCACTATAAATTAGGGTAGATTGAACATGGTTGTCATGGTGGAAATCATTATGCATGGTTGTATGTACTTATTCCTATGTATCCAATTGGTACTAATGAATAGACCACCATCAATCAATTTTCCTTAGAGATAGAAAGGTGATTATGTAGAACCTTTCATCCTCATTAACATAGTAAACCTCTAATTTCTGTAAGTAGTCTCAAACCTCCATCTATCCATGAAACCTAGGTTCTTGGTCCAACTATAAGGGTGGTCAAGCCATGAGGCACCCACCAATGAGGTGAACAATTTTGTAGTGTTGAGAAATCTTTGGAGGGGAATTTATGTGAATTTATAGAACACCACAGATGCACCTTGATATATCATATGTAATTTGAGCCCATTAGTTGTAAGTGACACTAGTAGTGTTAGAAATAGACTAAGCATCTTCCCATCACAATATGCCATTAGGATTAATATCCACATTTTCATGTCCTTGAGTAGTAATGTTATATATTATATTAATATCTTCATCAACATCAATGAGTTTCACAAAAGGGGGTCCTTGGTTGTTATTTAGAGGTATGATTACATGTTGAGAGCCATTCTCAAAATGATATACCTCTTCTTGAAATGCAATTCAGCATTGTTTGCATAGCACCAAGGCTGACCCAAAAGATTAGGGAAGTCATTAGATTCAAAATTTTCATTACCTCAAAATCACCCTTGAATGTGATGCCCAAGATTTTGACAATGTCATCCTTAAGAATGCATATGGTTAATGCATGAGTCTTATTTCCCATGAACAAGACATGTGGAGAGGATTGTAAATTAGGGCTCCCCATATTTTTCCAAGCATATTTGGTTAGAACATTAACATTTGTGTCAATGTCATAGATCATCCAACCATCAATGGATGCATTGACAAGGACCTATTTATTATACTTGGGGTTTGGTTGAATATGGTTCTCTTATCATCATGCATGGTTAAAATGACTATCCTCTAAATGTTTTGCCATTTATTGTCATAGCCAACTCTTGAAGAGGGGATTGATGTCCTCAATAAGTAAGAGTTTATACAAATCCTAGAACTCATCATGTCTTGAATCCATGGGTATTGTATCTTATTGCATCTCAGCCCACATTTTAATATCCTTATCCTTTAATAACTCAATTTCCCCTTGTAGTTTTTGAACTAAGGCCATTTTCTCATGAAACACTTATTTTTATTATTGTGCATCAAGATAGTGTTATGCATGAGGCTCTTCACATTACACCTTTTTAGTAGGTGGATTTGAAACTAATTAGGAATGAGTGCCATTCTATGTAGTGATATTAACCTTAGGTCTAGTATCCTTATCCTTTAATAACTCAATTTCACCTTGTAGTTTGTGAACTAAGGCCATTTTCTTGTGCAAAACTTATTTTTATTATTGACCATTAGGATAGTGTTATGCATGAGGATATTCACATTACACCTTTTTAGTAGGTGGATTTGAGATTAAATAGGAATGAGTGTTATTATGTGTAGTGATATTAACCTTAGGTCTAGATGGTGGAGTGGTAGGGCATGCTCTCCACTAAATATTAAGATTTTTCACATGTATCATCCTAGTGCCCTTCTCATTTTATTATTTAGTAATGGTAGCATATAAATTTGGACATTCTTCTAGGTGATGTTCACTTTTACAAAAGGCACAAGTTGGATAGACTATGCAGTCACATTGGTAATGGTTTAGAGAACTACACTTGTAACATGTCCTAGGTGGAAAAAGACCACCTTCATATCTATTTTCATGCCCTTAACCTTTAAAATATCTACCTCTACCAACCTCTTAGTTGTTAGATATGTAATTTTGGCACATATCTCATGTGAATGCTTCATGAATTCATTAATAACCTAGTAGTCATTGGTATTATACGTATATATATCACACATTTTATAGTATAGAAATACTTTAACTTGGGTGTCATGATTAAGGGACAAATCCTTATATCATGATCTTCACTTTAAATCTCACAGGATTATTTCAGTACAACATGAACATTCCTCCTAGATAGTTATTCCTATTATGGCCTTCCACTTTATAGTCAATGCACCACAAGTCATTATAGGTGTCATGAGCATTATTGGCTATAATCTTCTCAAACTGAGAAGCCATCATATCAATCTAAGCCTCCATAAAGGGGATGATTCTTGTATCTATACTTATCATGGATTCAGCATGGAGGGTGGCTTCCAATGCCTCACATGGTTCAATAAACATCTTGTGAGATAAGGCTCATCAGAATAGAAGTAAAAACATGCCAAAAACCACTAAGCAAGTTGTGTCAGGTTAATCTCAAAGGATAAGTTCAAAAGAAGCATTTTGAAATGTGCATCATACATGTGCACACTCTCAGTAATCTCTTTCTTGATATATTTTATGGAAACAATAATTTGTTGTTTAAATTTAGAGATATTAAATTCTTAGAGAAAATTAGTGTTTAGTAATTCATCATTCACAACTGCTTGTTGAGGATAAAACTTATGATACTATTTATGCACATGATACAATAAATTAGTGACAAACTGAGTTGCATTTCACTTTAAAGAAGTGATACCTCTTACTCTCCAAATTATTTCACACTTATGAACATGTTTTGTTGATTTTTTAACACCTAAATATTCAAAAAAATGAAGTTTTATCTTGTAGTAGACTGTAGATGCATTGGGTGGTTTCAATGGACCTTCTTGTGGTAATCCTCTAGTTATTCCTAAACATTGGGGTGGTAGTTCACCAATACCTCATGCATCACCTCTTGATCTAAAAACTCTAGTAGAACCACCATCGATACTACCTCTAGCATCTCCTTTAGTAATAAGTGTACCAGAGATGATGGGTATTGGGAGAGGTTGATTAGTTATTTTTGGTCATGTAATCTATCAACTAGTTAGATTTGGTCCACCATGTATTCCAAGATGAGCCGTAGGTTGCTCTTGTAATAGAATAATAGGTACTAATGGTAGATTTTTAATTTGATCTTGTAATTCTAAAGCATCCTCTATGGTTTTAGTTTTAGATTTAAACTCAGAGTCCACACTATCAGTATCCCAAATTATAACAAGAATTTCATCAAACTCAAATGCATGATCATGTACTGTGGTGTGGAAATTGGGTCTATTTGGATTAGTTTTTGTTATAAATGTTTTTCCTACTTATTTTATATGTACATATGCCAACAAAAGATCAGAATTCATGGTTAGGGAGTACTCACCATCCCTTTCTACCCTCCTACAAATTCTCATAGCATTTCTAGTATCCTCTTATCTACCTCTAGGATTACTACATCTCATAGCCTTATACTTGACTTCATCATACTTATCCTTTCATAGTTATGATTATCTGACTTCCATGTTGAACTATCGATCTTATATCAATGCATACCATTATATTTCCCCATCATTTGCATTGCTCATGTGCAAGATATTTTAGCCATACATGGGGAAGTTCTCAAGCCTAGAAACAACACTAAGTTTCTTAATCTCTAAATAAAATTTATTGAGGTACCTCCCATGGGGTTCCCTCAACCATGCTTATTTTAGAAAAGAATACGTAAAGACCGTGTATTCCAAAATATAGATATTAAGTGTTCCCTTCCACGAGACACCTACCACTCATGTCCAAGTAGTTTCCAACTTAGCTAAGGTTTTCTGACATTCTACTAGCCAAGAAGCCTTTTGTTCATAATTTATTGAGCAGTCTTATGCATATGCCAAAATCCAAGCATGCAAGTGAATGGATAAATATAAAAATAATGTTTCATGTAGAGAATCATATAGGTGTTTCTCTACCCATGTGCACATATCAACTCCTATTTCAAGATACTAAAGCATAAAGTTTTCTTTTATGGTAGTAACCCACTGCTTAAAATTTTCCAAAGATAGTCACTCAAGCATTTTTTACCATTATGCCAATAAGTGCAAAGGGTCTTAATAATAGAACCAAAAATGTTGGGTTTTTTTCCTTATATTTACATAAATAAGTATTAGTTATGTACCCAATATAAATAAAGTACCAATGAGCTTGTGTACCAGCATATGACACAAAGATTAACCTCACAAGTTCACTCGAGGAACATAGCCTAGGTTGGTCCCCACTGATTCTATCACACGATGGTGGTTAGATGACTTTATATTACGTAGGTGCTTGATTTATTATGTTTAGTCATTGTTACTACCAACATTAGTATAACGTCATTCATTTGATAAATCCATACAATGCATATAATTAATATTATAAAATTAAAGTTATCACCATAAATTTAAACACATCATGATTTTTAGTCAAAAATTATATTGCTTACATTGAATAATATTATAAGGTGTTTTATTCATTACACTTTCTCTTCAATTATATATTGATAATGATTTCACAATTATATTTAATAGTATCAACAACATCTATATCAACTCCAACCATGACAAAAACACTTTTTAAATAAGGCTAAGGGGTATTTATACACAAGTAAACCCTTTACCTTTAATTACATCAATAATACCAAAGTGATAACTAACCAATGACCATTAATAAAAATGAGTCACAGAGAGCTGTTATAATTAATTCCCATTGGCTCAAGCCTAATTGCCCCTATATACCCTCTCTATGCTATATATTTATGTTTGTGTTCCTCTTATTTCATGAATTGGTTCTATATTTATGCTCTCATTAATCCCCACTACTTCCATGAACTAGTTTTTAACCACTTCACTCATTGGGCTCTTATCCTAGTCTTGCACCTCTCTTAGTCCTATGTCTTTTGCTCATTCTCCACTTAATTATCTTTCACAACTTTCCCATATACACCAAGGTCTTCCTTGTCATTCCATTGTATTTCTCTCTTCCATGCCATGGTCCTATGCACCTACTCTTGCGCTATTGTTCATTCATGTTATTGATCTAAAATACTTAGAATATATTATTACAAAATTTGGGGTCCAACAGAGGTAGTTGATCACACTTGTGTTACATAATACTCTATATTATTAACCTTAGATCCCCATCACCATCATATTTCAATTTAGGGTTAAACATTTGGTGAACCTAACCTCTAATTATTCCTTTGCAAACCTATCTTGATCTAGGATTTCTAAACTCCTAGAGTTTTAACTTGTTATGATTGGTTTTTAGATATGAAACTTTACCCTAGGGTTTAACACTCATCTAGTTACAAGGGTTCATTTACATACACTTGTAATTTATTCTTGTAATTTATTCTTCCTTGATTGGTTAATTTTGGCTTCTTACCAGCTCCATTTTAAAATTCCTCAGAGGTCCTTTATACTGAGGTTGGTATACTCGAAAGCCTCTTTTTGTTTCCCCAAATTCTATATAATTTTTTTTAATTTTTACATTCTATTATTTTTAGTAAATATTGACATACAAGGTGAATAGTGTACCTATTTTCTAACTAATTTATATGTTTTTTCAAAAATTATATTTTATTCAAAAACCTGATATCCAAAATAAATTCATGTTTCATCATAATTTTTTATTCTTTATTAGAAATATTCTAGGGTTTTGCTTGTGAAACATTCCAAATTTTTTGGCTCATTTCTAACTAATAAAAACTCAATTTTCAAATTACTCAAATATTTTTCATATGCCTATTGATATAAATGAAAGCTTATTTTTGTTCACCAAAATTTTGTATGGAATTTTAAAAAATTGCATTTACTAGTTTTAATAAATTTAGACCTATAGGTCATATATTGTAATTATGTTTCCCTATTTTTATATCTTTGTCTTATTTCCTATCTTTCCTTGGAAACTTATTTCATATTCTAAAAATTATCATCCAGTCATTATATGTATATATAGTAAATCAGGAAAACCTAGGTCAACTAGGGTTTGGAGATGGTCAGGGTCACCACAATGTGTAATATATATATATATATATATATATATATATATATTTTACACATTGTGGTGACCCTGACCATCTCCAAACCCTAGTTGACCTAGGGTTTCCTGATTTACTATTTTTCTGAATTTTGATTGTTGATATCAAATTATTCAAAATTTAAAAAACATATTTTCTTTTCCTAAAATTATGCTAAATATAGATACATTTTTTGAGCACTTTTCTTTCTAATATCTCATTATAGTCATTTCTTGTCTTATCTACATTATTAGAAATTTCAAAACAACTAAATCATATAATGAGCCTAATCAAGACAAAAATCAAAAATAGCTTTACCAATATTATTGAAATGATATTTAACCTCTTCCTCCTAACCCTAATTAGGGTGATAGCTACCATACCTCTAACCAGGTCTATGTTATCACTCCTTCAAGGGTTAAGGTAGATGGTGTATTTATGCATATTTAATCTAAGGTACCTAGGGTTTATGCTTATGAATACCTAAAATATCAAATCATCCTTTTTATCAAGTCAATATAATACTTTAAAAATAATTTCAATTCCAAGATCACATCATTAGAAAATTAGATTACATACCTATAGAATATAAAATGTGTTAGTGTTAACCATGTGTTTGCATCTTCCTCTAATAATGTTATATCCAACAAGGTTTCACATCCAAATGAAAAACTACAACATAATATAACTAAAACAAGTGATTCAAAAAGTGAACAAAAGGTTAATAAAATTCCAAGTGAAATCCTAAGAGAAATGATTTGAAACAAAGTGATTCAATTACCTCCTCTACATCTTATAAGGAGATCAAAATATTATTGTGCTATCATAGAATTCATGGGCATCATACAAATTGTTGTTTTGCATTGAAAAACAAAAGATAAATGATAGTGGTGATCATATCATTGATATATCAATCAAGAAACCCACTCACATTATGAGCACATATCCAAAAGCACAAGTACAAAAATAATAAATATGGATAGCAAAAGATAATTCAGAGTAAAAATAATTAAAAATGAAATAGTTTATCTAAGAAAAAATACAAATCTACCTCTCCATAATAATACTTAGATTTCAAAACAATATAATTTTGGACAACACTATCTACAAAACTTTAGTTACCATCGTCAAGGGTTAGGAAAACATGCTCAAGGCATCACTTGTCCTATCTCCACATCTAATAATAATGATCATCAAGGCTTGGGATATATTGGCCATACTAATGAAAATCATTTAAAGATACATTTTGACAATGCAAAAAAACTAAAATCTATAAAATTTAATAAGTCTAATAATAAAGCACAAATATAAAATGAAAAATTATCAAAAGATTAATGAACACATCAAATATTTAAAACATGATCTATAACAAAAGTGGTCAAAAAGTAAGAGACATTTAACAAATATAATATTCTAAATATGGATATAAAGGATGAAAATACAAGCCTTTATTCAAGTTAGTCCAAATTAATTGCTCGTATAGATGGTAAATGGTCTTAATATGAACAATTCAATAAACTATGTTTTGATCTGTTGGGTAACTTAACACATAATATATTCATACCTACAGGACCTGATACCTAGCAATTGAATCCATCATCAAAAAATGAAAAACCAAATATAGATAAATGTAAACCAAATATACCAAGTACAAACTTACCAAAATAACATGATACGCTTTTTGATTTTGTTATGCATGCATATGACACATCTCATTCAGGTAAGGTTATACATCTTCTACTCCTCATAGATTCTCATCTTCATCTTGAGATCATTGGATAGTTTTTACATCTTAAAATAGTCTAGAGAAACTAAACATATAACTACTCCTCCTCCTCCAAATAAACCTAAGATCACTCAAAATGGGTTCCAAAAACCAACACATTTGATACTTCTACTTCATGGCCTCATACTCCTATGATGGATGCACATAGTGTTACTAGTTATACAGTTTTAGATATGACACATATATATGCTCCTTAGTTTCATCATAAGTTTGATTCACTATATTTAGAGTTTAGATAAATTCCATATGAACATCCCTTATATGGGATAATTGGATAGACTTTTATTTCTTCAAATATCCAAAAAAATCAAAGATATTAAAAACAAAAAAACATTCAAAAAACTCAAAAACCCAAAAATATTCAACATGTTCCTAGTTGTATTATTTATTATACATATGTTTTTTTCTCCATGTTAGTGGATAACATAACATTATTTACTATAAACACATTTTTCACACATCATTTGATTGTGATACATGCTTATACATATACATGATATATACACATATAGGTGTTGGGCCATACCTCTACTCACATCATAAGTACATTAGGGGCATCTATTTCTTTGATCATGATACATCCAAGTTATATTATTCTATGATCACTTTCCATTATAATGTTTGAGATTATATACTTACAAAAACCTATATCCATGCCTATACCTCTCACAATTACTTGACATTTTATGTACTTAACATTTTTATAAACACATATTTGTAAGAACTAGTATGTTATGTTCACGTTAGTTGCCTATATTACATGCTTTTATTTATGCACTTGCTTGAGTGTGTTGTTTATTTTCTATCATCTTACATTGTATTTCTTGTTTTATCATTTGAATATACTCCTTTTATTGTGGTCCCCATGCCTTTTTTTGCCTACTTAGACATTTGAATATGTCATTATTTATTGTATGGACATTTGAATATGCCATTCTATGTTTTATGAAAATTTGACTAACTCATGTCCCTTTGATTGTGTAGAATTTATACATGTCCCTTGTATGAGGTCTCCTTAGACCATTTCCTATTGCTTTTATTTTGAATATTTTTATGTGTGTGCTTGATTGCTTATTGATCTTGTATTGTTCCTCTCTAGACAATAACATGATTAAACCATGCATATTAGGAATTGATGTGATCACATACTATGTATATCAATACTATATCTACCTAGACATGTTATTCCTTTATGTTACATGATCCATACATAGATCATACATTTATCTTATCCAATTGAGTTAAATTAACTACCATATTCTATTTCCCCTCACCTTAAATGGGGGGAATTTCATAGTGGTAGGAATTGTACACTTTCATAGTTTCAAATTATAATGGAGGATCTCAAAAAGGCATGACCTCCACACTTATTCAGTACTCATCTTCTCTATAATATATAGGGGTCATGTTATGTAAAAATGTTCTCCACATTTACACTAGTTCTTACATTATCTAGATTATAGTGGAAGAATTTTATAGAAATATGTCTTCCACATTTACACTAATTTTACAATTCACCAGATTTCATAGTTATATGATTTACATATATATTTATGGAAAAAAAATTAATTGTTACTAATATTATTCCCATATTTTAGCATGAGACATATATGACGTGTATATGTCATGCAAGGGGCACCTAAAATTTGTAAAATCAAATCATTTTTCAAATATCAAATACTTTTATGGATTGTTATCATACACAAGATGGACTGTTATGGACTATTATCAAGCTAATTTTTATTAGTATTTGGCTCAAATTTTGAAGGTTAAGTTAATTAAATCACTCAAAATTACCAAATATATAAGTTATATTTGATTAAATCTCCACACTCAATAGATGTGTAGTGTGAGTTAATTAAATTGCTCACACTCACTGTATTATGCACATATTTGGGTTACATGATTGAGATGAAACAAGATCAATGGTCATGTTGGAAATTACCCTTACACTAATATTGGGTCATGTTGTCCTCTAATATATATATATATATATATATATATATATATATATATATATATATATATATATATATATATATATATATATATATATATATATATACATGGACTTTTAGGTTCATATATTTTCTAATCTTAGCTTCAATGCTTCATAATGAGGCATCCTTTCAAATCAAATTTATAAAAGGCAAGATGTATGCATCAACACACGTGTACTCATAAACTTGCTCCTTTTACTTTGAAACATTTCAAATTATTATTATTTCATATTTAATAAATTAATTATATATTATATCATGCTCTTGGTTAAATATCAGTCACCAAAAATCAATCAAGATGGGCTCATGCAAGGACAAGGTGTGTTATTGTTTTAACCTTCTAGGACTTAAAAAGTATAAATCTTATGTTTGCTAAAGAGTTGATTATATTAAAGCAAGGTAATAATATGAAATAAATATAACCACTTATTTTTTACATTAGTTGGGTCAGATTTGGAAGGTTAAGTTGATTAAATCACTCAAACTTACCAATTTATAAGTTAGATTAGATTAAATCATCCACCCTCACTAGATGTATAGTGTGAGTTAATTAAATCACTCACACTCACCATATTATGCACATATTTTCATTACATGATTGAGATTAAACAAGATCAATGTTCATGTTGCAACTCACCCTTACACTAAGATTGGGGTCATGTTATCCTCCAATATCTATATATACATGCAATTTCATGTTCATACTTTTCCTAATCTCAGCTTCAATGCTTCATAATGAGGCATCCTCTCAAATAAAATTTATAAAAGGCAAGATGGATGAATCAACACATATATGTTCTCCTAAAAATACTCCTTTTACTTTCAAACATTTCAAATTATTTTTATTTTATATTTAATACATTGATTATATATTATAGCATGCTCTTGGTTAAATATCAATCACCATGAAAGCAATCAAGATGGGTTCATGTAAGGACAAAGTATGTTATTGTTTTAACCTTATAGGAATTAACAAGTATGAATATTATATTTGTTGAATATTTGAGTATATTAAACTAGGGTAAAAATATGCAATAAATACAACAACCTATTTATTAAATAATTGACAAACTTTAACCTTTTTAAAAATAGTAATAAATAGTGCAAGTAAGAACTTAGATGGAAAATGATTGAGATGGATGATCTAGAGGCTAAAACCTAAGGAAAAGATTGGTCTTAGTGTCTCAAACTAGATCCCAATTTCAAAACCCCTCTTAGATAGTAACACTTGAGTAGTAGAGTATCACCCTAATTACATATGTGGCGCTAGTGTCCCTATATTGGTGATAGTGTCTCTATATAAGATTGTATCGAGCTTCTGAGTTATGTATAGACTATGAGGTATGTTCCTATATGCATGAGTTTTAAAACCATATATATCACCTATTTTGATTGAATTTGTGATCAAACCCTAATCCTCCATATTGTTAGGGCATCTAGTTGATACAAGATGAAAAGTGTGTTTGATAGTGGGGTAGGTTAGAAATCTTCAACACCCCACTATGATGAGAGTTGCCAACTTACCAGTAGTCTGAAGAGGGATCAATACCAATGTAGTTCTCTCCAAATAAGTGTTAGTTTAAGTGAAATTGAAGCTAATATGATAGTTGACTTGAGTGCTTTGAATGTGTTTAAGACTAGAAATCTAGATAATCTAAGGTTAGGAATGTTGTAGATGGTAGTATGAAAAAGTAGGGTAGAATCAAGATTAATAACCTTAATTATGCAAAACTTGTTGATTTTGAAAGTGTATTTTTCATTTGATTTTCATTTAGTGGTTCGAGTTCTAAAATTCATGTATTTATATTATTCTAGTGTTTTTGTAGGTGTTAAAAGTGGTCTAGGTCGACCCTAGGAGGTTTTAGATTTGGAAAGATATATATTTGTGAAAAAGGGATTGAAAGGTTATTAACACCATTATTGGGACACTAATTCCATCTGGCACTATTGTCCCTATTATGGCACTAGTTTCCAAGTGTCAGATCACTAGGCACAAAGGGCCAAGATGTAAAAATGAGGGTCTAGAACTAATTAAGGGATTACTAAAGACATTGTGGCCCACAAAAAGATTGGATAAATGTGAAAATAGGATCTATAATAGGTTTAGTGATAAGATAGGGATAGGTAGTCTCAAGAAGCACTCTTAGCACTCAAATACCACTTTTAAGAGATTACATTCCCCCCACCCCACTTTACTCTATAAATGTAGTAAAATAAAATGACTAGGATAAAGGAAAAATAAGTGTACCTAGACTTACCTAAGAGGTGAAGCCCATAGAGTTGGGTCTAAGTATGTAAAGCATGATCCAATACATGTCCTACAATTGAAATTTGCATAAATCAGACCTTAATTAAGAGATATCAAAATCAAATACAAAATTGAGTAAAGAAGTGGAACTGAGTAAAGGGATAAGAGAGAGGAAAGGAATGAATACACCTCACTAGATACATGAGCCAATATATAATCATGGTGAAAACATGTGTGTGTGCATGTGGGTGGCTCAAGAATTCATTCTAGTTTTGACTCCATCATTGCCCCTGCTTGGCAGATCATGACCTATGTATAGATTGGACTGGATTGATGGTGTGTCCAACCCTCTCATTTAGGTGGCTCAAAAACTCAAGTAGGTTATGACTCCATCATTTCATACCCATGTGTACTAGATGCATCTAAAATTGAAACCACATGATGTAACTGAAAATGTATAACTAGGAATGTTTGTTTTATAGCCATTTAGGTATACTAGGTAGCACTGGGCCACTTGAGAATGCCAACCACTATAGATGGAGTAAGGCATGAAACTCATACATAACCTATAATATTATGTTAGATGTATATAACATATATAATGACATGGAATTTTCCATTCCATTTAATTAACTAATGTGTAAGTGAGAATATGAAAACATTGTGATGTGCACATAACCCTAAATCTTATATCTGAGCATATGGATTCTAGATTGAGTTGTAATAATATGTATCTAAGTATATAAAATGAATATGGGAATGGTCATCTCATACATGATTCCCCTAATCTAAGAAAACTAGTATGAATTTGAGATAAATTGGCATGATTTTGATAAAATCTAAAAAAAATTGATAAATCTATAACTGAACTTGTGCAAACCTATATTGTACCTATTGTAATTTTATAGTGAATCTAGGTTTTTTTTAAATTGAGGCTACTAGAAAATAGTGCCATAATTTGGATAGTATTCCATGTGGTGCTAGTGTCCTAATTTAGGCACAAATGTCTTACTATTTTAATTATTTTACAACTGTGCTAATCTTTGTGTCACTATTTTCCCACTATGTTTACCTGAGTCTAATTTACATAATCTAAATCTATGTGCAGAAAATGTATTGTGAATGCATTATAGGAGCTTGATCTCTGTGACAAACCCCTGTGAATGGCCCCTCTTTTGAGGGGAGTTATTAAACCTATGTAATAATTATCTTAAAAATAAAAATCTCTATAAAATGTGTGTTATCTAGAGCATATATGATATCTACATAATAATTCAATATAATGTACAGAAATAACATGAAAATATAAGATAATCTGAGCATAAGTTGTAATGTGCAATGTATGTCATGTCTATCATTCACAAGGGTGTCAATATAGATATAATAATATATGTAACAATAAATCTAACTAATAATTGAGTAGTTACCTAGGGGTATGGGGCATGATGTCCATCATGATACCCAAGTAGGGAGGGGAGATGCATGAGGTTCCTCGTGGCATTTAAAAATGGAGTGTCTAACAAGCAAGAGACAAGTGTCATGACCATGATGCATACAAGAAATCATACATACAACACACATGAGGCACACAAATTAGGCCAAGGGGCCACAATACAAGTGACATGGGCACATGTCACTACATCTAAGAAAATAAGACATACAAGGACATGTTCAAATGTCCACATACAAAAGCAACAAGCAAGTTAGATTAGAGCCATATAAAATGACATGTTTAAATGTCTACATACATAATAAAAAATGTACACACAAAGACATGATCACATCTCCAAAGCATATATATTATGAAAATAAGTGGTATAGAGTCAAAGAGTAATAGCATATTCAAATTCCCTTAAATATAAGAAACATGGAGATACAATCAAGTCTAAACAAGGAAATATAGAAGTAAAAGTATGCATGAACATGTAATAAAAATTTATGTAAGAACTAAGAGGTACATAGGCTAATTCTATAAAGTAGTATTAGTTAGTAAAAAATCTGAGTAGGTGTCATATGATCAATATCAAGATATAACAATGCTAAATCTATGATTTAGAGTATAGAAAGATGTAACTTGGTAATCAAAATTGTTTATAGGATGCCCCTAGGTGGGTGATTGTATCAAATGAAGAACCCGTGTATTAGTGTATATGTCCCAGTGGTTAGATAATAGCAAATCTAGATCAGTGTAGTGGACCTGAGTCTTGTAACAATCTACAAACACTCAAAAAGAACAAATGAAGCATATAAATATGATAAAAATGATTATACTAAGATAGCTAGCATGTGTAGTATCTAGAAAATATAAGAAGCATAAACATAGAAATGCATACAATTTGTAACTTTATGTTTTTGTGTTTTGGCCTATTATAATTTTTTTTTATTTTCTAGATATAAGCTATGTATAAGTAACATAAAAATGACACTATATACAAGGAGCAAGAAACGAAATATGTACAAGAAGAGAGGGAAAATACCAACCCATGAGTCTCATGGGAGACTCATTATCACTATGACATGTGTCAAAAATAGGAAGGGTAATCTCTCCTATATTTTGATTATTATGCTAGAGTTGAATAGTGTTGCAATATGAATATAGGTATTGTTCATTGTCAAAATCATAATATTCATAATAACCTATAACGTTAGAGGGAATTTCCACGTACTATGGGGTTGACCTTTTTGAATTGTATTTTGGAATATTGATTGTGATTTTTCCCTTTGAAAATATGCTTATTGTATGCATATGGTGCTCTAGAGGCCTTGTTGCTAGAAAATCTTGTTTTAGAATGTTTGTTGCCTTAGCATGATTTTAAAATTTGAAACTAAAGTTCTTCCTCTTTCTATAAAATTTATTATGTATCTAGACTTGTTGCCTTGATAAACCATATTTATGAATGATGTGCCTTAGGATGTTAAATAAATCCCAAAGCTTGTTAACCAACATTATCAATAGCTAGAATAGGAGAAGTAATGCCTTCAACCTACTTGTCCAAACATTGACTATGATAATCAAACTATTATAGATATTTTTTAATAAACCCATACTACTGTGAAAGTTTAGCCTCATTTTGGAGAGGTAGATTTTCCTCTTTTACTTGCTTTACTTGTGCTTTTTGTACCATTTCTTACTTTGATTATGCTTTGTGAACCTTTTATTGTTCTGAGTTATGCTTTGTGAACCTTTTTTTGTTTTGAGTTATGCTTTGGTAACCACTTTTGTAATATTTATAAAGTTGACCCTTTTTGAATTTTTAGATGTGCCATTGTATGTTTTTGGATGGTGTGTCAATGTTTGATTCATTTGTATCCATTATCTTTTGTATTTTCATTTTCAATTATAAACATGAATCAGTGTGGTGTCCATGCATTCAATGATATGCATAATAATATATGGATCTCCTTACTATTTGTAGAAGAGGTAGGTTGATCAACTTAGATTTAATTATTTCCCTTAATATCTCACTTGAATGCTTATTGGACCCTGGTAAGATTTTTTAATCACTCATAATATATGCATTGTGTTTTACTTTATGATTTGGAAATGAAATAATGATAGGCACAACTTTATTAGGTGTAGATACATATACATACTGTATACTATCATATTTTAAAGACTATGTACATGTAATGTAATTTGCCAATAATGTGACCTTTTCACTTAATAAAAAAATTTGATTCTTTAATTCTGATATTAGTTTGCTCATATTGATAATTTGGTCCCTTAAAGCCTCACACGTGTAAACCCTAATTATGTTTTATTGAACATGTATGAACACATCTTATAGGGGAGAGATGTATATAGAATGAGTATGGGTATTAGTAATTATAATTTATATTTATTCATATCGTGGAGTCATGATAACATGGACCTAATTAGCAAGAAATTAGCTATCACCATTATGGAGATGAGGAGGATAAGGAGATTCTTTCATGTGCATAAGATATGACATTAAAACTTGAAACATAATTGTAAGCTTATGTAATATATCTTCTATGTATGTAAGTGTCTATTTCTTAATTAAATTTTGAATAAGATAAAAATAAAATTGGAGATAGAATGAAATATGACATACATTGTAATTGATATAAATCATCATCTATACATGTGTTTATGTCTTTTTTGAGTTCATTTTGGAATTAGAGGAAACAAGCATGTAAATAAAAGTATTAAAATTTACAAAAAAAAGTGATTAAGTTATTATGTCATGATTATCATGATTGTATCAAATAAAAATCAAAAGATATATGGATCTAAAATCTAAGTGTGGATCTTAGAAGGCTAGAAATATAAACCCTAGTGTTATCTAGGGTTAGGGTTTGTGCAATATTTGAAGTAAGTTGGGTTCACCAAATATTTTAAACTTTTAGGACTTAGTGTATTAAAATCCTATGTTTTTAAAGGGTTGATTATATTAAAATATGGTTATAATATGAAATAAATATATCCACTGATTTGTTATAGAATTGACTAGCTTTGACCTTTCTAAAAATAGTAATAAATAGTGTAAAAAATTAGCTAGAAAATGACAGATAGATGATCTAAAGGCTAAAAACTAAAGTAGAGACTTATTTGAGTGTCATAATCAGTATCCTAATGTTAGAAACCCTCTTGGATAGTATCACCCTAATTAGATAGTAGTTACCTAATTAGATATATGGTGCTAGTGTCCCTGTATTGGCAGTAGTGTCTTTTATGCAATAGTATCTCGAGCTTCTAGGTGCACCTTTGTTTGGATATTTGAGTTATTATTCCTACATGCATGATTTTTTAAACCATATATATCACCTATTTTAACTATATTTATGATCAAAACCTAATCCTCTATGTTGTTAAGGTATCTGGTTGATACAAGCTAAAAAGTGTGTTTGTTAATGGCATAGGTTGGACATCCTCAACACCCTATTGTGAGGAGAGTTACCTAAATACCAATATTCTTAATAGGTATCAATCATAATTTATTTCTCCCCACCTTAGTGATGGTGCAAGTGTAAGTGAAGCTAGTATGATAGTTGAATTGAGTGTTTTGAATGTACTTGAGACTAGAAATCTAGGTAATCTACTTAGGAATGTTATCGATGGTATATGTATAAGTGGGAAAGAATATGAATTGATAACCTTAATTGTGTAAAAAAAATTCAAAGTTTAATTGTGTATTTTTCATCTAATTTCTATCTAGTGGTTAGTGATGGGTGTCATTGTTATCCCTTGATTTAACCAATCTGTGTTGGTGTCATTTCTTACTAGGGCCAGTGTCCAAGGTTATCTATAGAAATATATTTATTGGGTTTACCTAAAAATTTTATTTTGGAGTTTTTGGTGTGTATCTATCCTAATTTTATACTTTCTAATGTTTTAACTAAATGTTTGAAAGAAACACACTTGCTCAAAATGTAAACACACCAAATAGAATGAAATGCTTTGAAATCTTTCACATAATTTTGTTGAATAGTAAGCACACTATAATCAAATATCAAATCCACATTCTAAACTAAGTTATAGAATCAAGATTGCTGAAATTGAAGAAATGATAAATGCTTATAAAAATATTAAAGCACACACACATTAATAACCTATTCTAATATGCAGGTTATCAATCCAATCACACAAAACATTTATACTAGTTATAATTAAAAATAAATAAGAAACAAATTATAAACACCAAAATTACATGTCCTATCTCCTTGGGGAGTGGGCCCTTGCTCACCCTTGGATTCAGGGTCAAAACAATTTAGTCCTTAGAAAGTTATCTTAACTAACGCATAGAAATGAAAGGGTATTCTACCACAAAATATTCTTGTATTCAAAATAACAATTCTTATAATGTTTTTCAATCTCTATAGATCAAGCATGGATCTACATTTTATTAGATATAAAATAAACTCACTATCCTAAATACTAGGGAACAACTTAACTAACTAAAACAAAAAGATATTTAGAGAGCTTGTTTTATATGGCCAAAATAGAGAAAAGCATTAGAATAAGATCTACATGTGGTTAGGAAGATCCTCATGGGATTTGAAAATAGTTCTTTCAGCCATATTTGATTACCAAATCTTATATACAATGTATACATATCATCTTATCTAGAGTTGCAACCTATATCTACTAGATTCTATAAATGGAAAGTTATACATAAATAGGATTCTATATATAGATATGTGTAAAAATAGAAAGTATCTAGAGGAGTCGTAAATCATAACAAAATAGCTGAAGAAACTTCTAGAATGCCTTGGAACATGTTTTGGATGAGTTCATAGAAAGTTGTGAGAGTATGTAGCATGATTTTCAAAGTCTATAGCTTGACTATCATAATCCATAGCTTGACTTTCATAATCAATAGCTATCTATCAATGTTTATAATATGCCTAACAAAGTTTGGAGTTGTGCTCGACTGATCAATTTGTTGTCATGACACTTCCTTGTCTTCATGAGATCATAGAAAAAATCTTATTTATATGTTATCATACATGTACATATTGAATAAGGAAGACTACACATGTAAATAGTTAGAACATTAGGAAAAGAATGCTAATTCAGACTCACATAAGCTTATAAAGACAAAATCATTCATTTTTTACCTTATGATAGCTATAAATCTTAAAATTACATGAAATGTTTAACTCAAATGGAATTTTTATGGATTTTAAGAATGTTATATCATGGTTATAATGAGTCATAATGTGGACTCATCATTTCCCCCACACCTTACCTTTTGCAAGTCCCATTGCAAGCTATCTTCTTCTATGTTCATAAGTGTGGATTATCTGCTCCAACTTGAGGCTAAGATCATATATGGAGTACAAATCTTGTAATATTATCTTATGATAAGAAGTAAATCCCATATACCTATTAACAAAATGAGCCCAAAGAGTAAAATATTCCTCAGACTATGGCCCTATATTTTACCATGGAGACATGGGAGAAAGTAATAGAGATGTTTTGAATCTCATCCCAATCCATAATTTTTGTCCCCCTTCTTGAAGTACATTGGTAATGATATGAGTGATGGCCTTAGTTCTCTTAAGGGTCCATGTTATATTAGTATGATAAAGAACTTCTCTCCTTTTTAAAGGGACTATCAACAAATTCTAGCGTTGACTAAAAGTAGTCACAACTTGATCAAAGAAATGTTGAACAAACAATTCAAAATTGATAATGACATCTTGTAGAGTGTGAAGATAGTGATCATATATTTTATAACATTGAAAATATAAACTTTTTATTTTTTAAAATATCTATCATGCATTACCAAACTAGGGTCTGATGCATATACCAACTTCTTTTGTAATACTCACATGATCATTATATTTATCCTACCATGTTATTTGATTTCTATAGGTGCTAAGAAGGGATCTCAATTGTAGTTCACCAATAAATATATTGACCAAGAAATCATTATTGTTTCCCAAAATGATATCACATAGATAAAATTCACATAATAAATCATGTCTATTAGGAGTAATTTTCTAATAGACTATCAAGAATTATTAACTTGTGTTAACCTCATGTGGAAATCCATAAGATATTTGAATTAACTACCATGTAAAAAATTACTCGTAAAAGATTAAACTATATGAGAGAGATGGACTCCTACAAGGTAAAATCTTTTCACCAAACTGATAGGTAAATTGTATGGTTTGCCTAGCTTGTTCTTCATATTATTTTGCTTGCATCAAGTCTTCTTGCATATTTTTATTTCTCCTTATTAATAAAATTTTTTTTCTTATTCAATTCTCCAATCTCAAAATGATTTTTTTCCTAATGACTTATGATTTTAGGGTAGGATATAATTGTTTGGAAACCTTGTTCTACCATAGGTTTGGGAGGTACATTATAAGATCAAGAGGCTATTTGGGATTTCAATGTTATATTCTCCTGTTCAGATTTAAGAAGATTCCTTCTCAAGGAAACATTATCTTCTTCTAGTTTCTTAGTATAACTCTAAAAATCAATCATGTTATTCTCAGATTCATCTAATGTTTTTTGTAATGATGTTATCTCTTCACCCTTCTAAAAATATTGAGTAAGAATGTTTTTTATATTTTGTAATTGAAGAGAGATAATAAAATCATTACACTAAACTAAATATGATAGCTTAACAATGTCCTTTTCATTTTATTTAACTATAAATTATAGTTGGGACAATGCCAAGGCATGATGTAGTTCTACATCTTTTGTCTCTTTTGATGGTTGGGATTATTCATCAATCATGGAAGATTTAACTTTATCGATGGATATTTGTATTAAATTAAAAGGAAAAATCTCTTCAAAAACATCTTATGGAAAAGGAGTTTCCACTTCCTCTTTATCTTATGTTACACTGGTAGTGGATTCCTCTCTTAGGTTGTCAAGAATTTTTTCAGTAATTACTTCTTCATCATCAATAGTTATATCAACTTTATTCTTCTCTTCTGAGTGAGAGGAAGAATTTCTTCATATGAGGCCTCATAAGGTGTTGGATGTGCAATAGGTTCATCTTCTATGATCTGAATGGGTTCTTGTGTATAAATGGGTTGAGAAGATGACTAAAGGTTTCTTGTTGAGGACCTAAGTCTTAATCTTCTTCTTCACTCTAGTGGTATAACCACATTAAGGGGATTTGGAGGTTTAGGTACAATATCCTTAAAGGTTGATCTTGTACTTTGGACTGATTTAGGAGTAACCACTTTGGAGGAAGAGACCTTTGGTGGAGCCCTAGAACTAGAATCAAAAATATCTCATGTTATGCTCTTGCCAAGCTTTAGGTATTTCCTCTTTTTTCCCTCATGAAAAGTTATCCAAGCTTCTCTAACCTATTCTTAATGAAGAAGATGATATTGGATTATCAACTGAATGAGTCTATGATGATGGATAGAGGATGGGTTATTAGGGTATCTCATATCCATTACTTGTATAGACCCTAAAAAAGTGAAGGTAATTTGATTCTATGTTAGGGATGTTGCAATCCATACCTCAAATGAATCAACATTCTCATCACAACACAACTTAAAAAACTATAATTTCCATCACAAGTGATATATTTGATAAGCTAAAAAGAGATAGACCTCCATGATTTTGATAAGGAATCTCTATGGACACCTTTGATTTTTCCATTGACATCATGAACACACTCTAACAATGGTTTTCCCTTACCATGAAAAATACAAATGAGGTCATTGAACAAATATCTTCCTACGATCCTGCCCCCTTCATCTAAATTTCTAGACAATTCATTAATGACATGATTGGATAATGGAATTCTTATGCCTCAGATAGTGGATAAATCTATCTTCAAGTGAAGAATAAAATCTATAAAAAAAGGTTTCATCAAACCCCTATAATTTCATTAGAAACTCAATCTAACCTACTCCTTCAAACACTTGTTTTGCTTTTTCATCTCCTAAGATACATTTTATGGATTTGGGCTTAGATTGATTCTTCTATCCCATTTTGAATCTTTCAACTCTCAAAAATCACAATAGTTGTAGCTTTGCTCGAGAAGGAAAATGGCATTTCGCTAGGTGCAAGTAATGGATTGTGGTATCAATGGTACCTTTTTTGTTTTAGTGTTATGGATGAAGCTCGAAGCTTTCCAAATGTGTGGTGTGATGATGACAATGTAAGTGTATCACATCATGAGATAATAATGATTACTTATTACTACCTTTTTATCTTTTTGTAATCATCACACTACCAGTCCTTCTATCAATCGCTTGTCCACATGAGTTGTGATGTGATCATAAAGACAAGGTCATCATGGAAGTACTTTTTACATGATAGGGAAAAGTTTGTAGCTTGTAGTCAAGTGTCAAAAGGTAAGTTTTTTAAAATATTCCCTACTGATGTGGGAATATCCTAGGAGTAGGTTCATACACATCCTTTACACAAAAATTATGGAGTCTTTTCCAAAATATTGAGCATATACTTGTAGATTTAGAAATTTAAAAGCTAACCCTTAGTAAAATAATAAATACGATACTTCTAAAACTAATGTTATCCTTGTTTATCCTTCTCTACCTATTCTAACAAAAATAAATTACATGGATTAATTTGAATAATGGTACAAAATAAGATAGCATCAATATTTATTACTTTGGGAACAAGGAAAATCAATCATAGATGATGATTATTCTTGAATTTCTGAACTCACTTTTCTAAAAAAAAATTAGTTTGTTGCCCTTGACCAGCCATTTACTAGTTTTCTGATCAAGGCTCATTTTGCAATACATGATCAACCATCAAGCTGATTTTCTGGTCATGACTATCAACAATGTCCCTGTGGATTTTCATTATTGAAATTTATTATATTTTTTTATTTTTCTTTTTTATTTTTTACTTTTTTTATATAAAAGGTGAATCCCCTCCCTTTATTAAGACCATCTTGTATTCAAAGATCAGTTATCATGTAAGTTTTGAGTTCTTCCATAAGGCCAAACTCATTTTATACCATATGTATGAATTCTTCTTTACTGGAAGGATTCTGGTATATATTCAACCTATGTCCATTGACTAAGAGTGTCTTTTGATTACCATATATGCATAAATTACACTAAACCACTATCAAAAATCTTTTCTATTTGAAATGGTCTTAACCATCTAGTTCTCAACTTGCCTTTAAAGTGCTAGTACTTAGAATCATATAAAAGTGCCCAATCTCCTTATTTGAATTGTCTTTTCTTGACTGAAAATCATGCCATTATTTCCTTTTGTATTACATCATCTATGTCTACTGCAAAGCTTTTGCTCTCATTTCATCTAGCTTATTTAGTTGTAAAATTCTCTCTCTATGCTTGATCCAAGTCAATACCTACTTATAGTGCAGTCCTTAAAGGTTGCATCTCAAATTCAATTGAAATGAGAGGTTTCTTACCAAATAAAAATTATTATGGTGAAAAACTAGTAGTGCTCTTCCACATTGTGTTGTATGCCCATACATCTTTTGCAAGATTGGTTATCAAATTTTTCTTGTTGCTACTGACTATCTTGGTAAGGATATTCTCTAATTCTCTATTGGTAACTTCTACCTATCCATTTTATAGTGGTTGGTATGGAGAATAATTCCTATGGTTGACTTGGTAGATATTTGTGAATGTTTGAATAATTTTGGACATGAACTGGGGTCCTTGATCATACATTATCTCTCTAGGTGCTCCAAATCTCTACATGATCCTAGAGAATAAAAAATATGATAATGCCTCTTGTCTTACAAATGGAATAGATTTTACTTTAGCCCATTTAGTCACATAATCTATACATACTAGTAAACACTCCTTGCCTTGAGAAGGTGGATCTATGGGCCCAACAAAGTCCATGCCCCACTATTTAAAAGGTTTCAAAACTACTTGAGGATGGAGGGGAATTTTAGAAGATAGTGTAGGATTACCCATTCTCTAACATGAATCATATTACCAAATTTACCTATTTACCTACTTATGAAGAATTGTCTAGTAGTATCTAGTTCTAAGGATCTTGTGCACTGTCCTTTTGATTGAGTAGTGTCCTCCACTAGGTTCATCATGATAAGCACAAATGATGTCATACATTTCATTATATTTTAAAAACCTATGAAAGACATGATCAGGTCCATATTTAAACAATATACCATTAATCCATTTTAAATAATAGCTTATTTTGATCAAATGTTTCTTTTATTTCCTAGTGAATTGAAATGAAAACTTCCCTATTTTTTATGCCTGCAAGTGTATCATAGGGTGGTCCAAAGTGTTTAAGAAACACTACTCATTTTTAAACTCATATAATTCAATGCATGAGTTACAGGTTGTGATATTCTATATATTTGTGGTAGAATAATGATAGAACAAGTGAACTATTTCACAAAATTTGAAAAGTTTGGTTATTAGGAGCAACCATGGCTTGATAGTTAACCTTTGTGAAAATGAAGTAATCTTGACTAAGTGAAGTGAATTATGCTCAAAGTCTAAGATAAAATATAAGATAAGATGTATATTCATAATGAAGCTAATCTAAAGTGAATTGATCAAAGAAAAAGAAAAAAGAAAGGTAGGGTAGAGAAGGAACCTTTTAATATTGTTGATCTTTATTTCAAATATCATGACAAAGTTCAAATATCATCCAAATAAGCAATTAAAACTAATGTATAGCATGAAATAGCATAATCTTAAATCTTACCACACATCATGCAAACATCTAAGGAAATGAAAGAATGCAAATAAGAACTAGATTCACTTAAAGGTTTACCTTACAAGCAAATAGCATTAGCACATCTACAAGAAGAGCAAAGAAAATGAGATGAACCTAGGAACTTTCAATCAATATAACATTAGCACAAATTAAAAACTCTTCATTTGAAAGTGCACACCCAAAATTAATAAAAACCATTCAAATATGAATTATAAACTGGACAAGTGAGAGAGAATCCATGATAACACTTTACACAAACAAATGAGACAAACTTTTTAAAATTATTTACATATATTAATTACTCCAAAATTAGCACAAGCATTTTTTCTCAAAATTCCCTCACATTTTACAATTGATAATACCCCTTTTATAGAGTTTTAAGGAGGTATGTCAGTCAATCATGTCAAATTATAAATGTATAAGTGTCAGGGATAGTTATCCCTTATACAATATTCTAGAACTATGACCTTTCCTAAATGGAATAACCTATAAGCAATGTGCTTTACAAAGTTACACATGTTTTTAGAAAAGAATATTATTTTTCAAAATGCATACACATTTAGTTACAAAAATAATATGCTTCAATCAACAAATTCAACTTTGAGGCCCTCCTGCTACTATAATCCCATATTTGTTTTGAAAGATCTTCATTACTTTACCATGTTGATCATAAATGAGCTTTAAGTTGACCATGGGCTCAATAAAGAGTTCATCCTCTTGATGTGTCATGTTCTTGATGTCTTTATCAACCCCTTCTAATGCTTATTTTATGTTATTAACCTATGCAATATTCTCCTCTATACTAAAGATCATGTCCATGATCTTTGTGGTATCAACTCTTATCTTCCCTTGGCTCTAATTTTTCACTTCAAGCATGACTTAGGTTTATATGTGCTTTAATTCATCATCAATTATTAGACTAATTGAGTTGAGTGTAGTGAGATCCTTGATTATGCTCCCCAATATATGTCCCATCCTATTTAGCAACTACTTATCATCCTCATAAAGATTTTCTAGGTCCTTGGACCATTTTCTTAGACTCTTGATTTTATTTATCAATAACCCATCATGTTTAAATGAGCCAAGCTGGTTTTTTTGAAATCAAGGATTTAATCCTCTATCAAGATGTTATTTATATCCTTTACTTTTCCTCTTGAGTTATTCCATTTGTGAACTAGGTTCATGGTTGCAGTACCCTGTTGGCCCAATACACTTTATCTAGACTTTATTGAATTCAAATAATTAAAGATGTCAAATAAATTATCTTCAAACATTTTGATCATTACATCTGGAACTAAAAAGATAGCTTGTTTTTCCAAGTTCTTATTTTGCTATTGCATACCTTTGATGATAGCTTACAATTGTTCAATTTGATCTTGGGCTAACTCCAATGGATATTCTTCAAATATAGTATTCTCTCTAGTCTTTTATGTTCCTACTTGGGCCAACCCATCCAAATTTTCCACCTTTTGATAAGTCATTTATTCACCACCTTGGATGATCCTTTTTTTAGTCACCCTCGTCAAGCTAGCAGTCTATGGGTCAAACTTGACTCCAAATTTGGATTGAGTTACTTGGGGAGCTAGGTTCTCTACTTATGCTCCACTTGATTTACCTAGGGCATCCAATCTTATTTCATTTTCCTTTTATAGATCCATAATCCATGGTTTGATCTCTTCATGTACAGGGATGTTAATGGATTGCATAAGAGCCCAAGGATGATGTCTAGTAAGGAAATTCTATAATCTAGGTCCATAAATGAACCATTCTATAATATTTGGTCCATATATCAAGTTTTATTCACTAAATAAATTGACTTCACTCAAAGGAGGAGTGAAAGTCACTTTGGGTTTCTTGGATCTTGGAATACTGGCTAGTTCTATTTTCCTTTTAGGGGTGTCAACAGAGACTAAATCCAAATCTTCCTTCCCTTTCTCTTCCTTGGTCTCTCTAATTTGATTTTCTTCATCATCTAATTCATAAGTCATTAATATACTTTTGAGTGCATCATCTATAGTCTCATTAGGTTCTAATGATATCATGTGTATCTCCTCCTTAGGTAATTCTTTCTCTTTTACCTTTGATGATTTAGGTATTGATGAAGAATAAGCTACCTTGTTAGGCCTTCTTTTCTCTGGTCTTTGCTCACTCTATGCCTCAAGTTTTTTCAATACTTTTGGTTGATATGATGGAGGTATAGTAGGTGCACTACTTAACAAATGATACTACCTGGGCCCAAGTTACCATCTATCATCTCCTTTTTGGTTCTTCTCTAGTCTAGGCTTAGGTATAAGGTTATGCTCCTTCAACCTTCTTGTGACATCAAATTAATTAGATGGGTTAGTATAAATAAGGTCATAATCACTAGGATAATTATCATAAGGCACACTTATAATATGTTCAACCCTTAAATGTTCCTTGACCCTCCTATAGGGTTCCTACAATTTTAGTTCATCTATTTATAGATTGAAAGAAGTCCTATATTTGGATGTTATCCCATTGCTTGAAAATGGTCTTCCAAATTATTATGGGGATGTTGTGGAGGAGTCCTTCTCTCTTGGACTTACAGAGACCATCTATAAAATGAAATAGCTAATATGCCACCTCTTGCTTTGCTAGTTTATCTAACACATGGATGGGTATCCTGAGAATAGTGCACTGGGTTCCCTTGATTTTGATTACTATATAATATATATATATATAACTAGATATCTCCCATAGTTTTAACATACTTATTAATTAGTGGGTTGACCCTCTCCATGGGATGACCTGTTATGGCTTCACTAAGGGCTAGATAAACACAATCATAGATGAATCAAATGTGATCCCTATACTTGAATATGTGCAGCTTGTAATAGTATTGTGAAACTATTTGTGTTCTAATAGGGGACCACTCCCTTTGATTTGGAATCTTGGTTGTTACACAAAGAATCTAAGAGGTATGACATCATGTAAAACTAGGTTTTCTTCCTTTGCTTGATGATATATATTTACCTATTCAAAGAAATGTTAATTATTTCACCTAGAGGAGGGGTAATCTACTTTTCAATTATGAAATAGATAATTGGCACCCATATAGGATCAACATAGGCTATGGGGGCATTTCTACATAATTTTCAACATTATCATAATCATTCTTATCTATGGTCTAAATTGGCTAATTGGGATGTTTTTACTGAAGTCTAAAAAGACTTGGTTTCCAAAATACAACCACATGGAAAGGATGTCTTTTAAATTATTCTCTTTGGCCCAGGAATTGATAAAAGGTAGGTTAATTTTTGGTTTGGGAAATTTATAATAGTTTTCAAAAGATACATCAAAGATATATGCCATATTTCTATGAATGTGTTCATTAATTTTCCACCCTTTATCTATCTTAGTTTATTTGAAAATAGGATAAAAAATGTCGATATAATGGAGTACCTTAGATTTTTTTTGGTATAGTGTAGACCAATCATTTAAATTACAACTATGTCATAGTATATTCTCTTGGTAGACACATTCTTCTCCTCGTCTCTGGTGATGGTTTGTTAGTTATCAATGGTCCAAAACAAATTTAACCAGTTGTTGTCCCTAGTGTTCAAAGTATTGGCAATGAATTTTGTGTCTCTAAAACTCTTCCTTCTACATCCATGGTCAAATACAAATCCACATCTTCTTTTGAGACACCCTTTTGAGTTGTCATTATTGTAATTTTAATTGGATTGCTCACTAGTGTATTATAATTCAATTTTGGACTGAATTATCCTTGCACAGATGATAATTTGATTCTCCTTAACTTGATTACAATAAACACAAAGTAAAATTAGGTATTTCATACATGTTAGGGTTTTTTAACGTTCAAGCAAGTTCATGCAGAGCTTTAATGGTGGTAAGCTATTTGAACTATGTGAGCTTTGTGACTTATATTTCCTTTAGATCTCATATTTATACCTTTTACCTTTTTTGGTCCATGAGATCTCCTAATATGACTTGGTGCTTATGTGTCTCCACCAAGTGACACAACTCATTAGTTTTTTTAAAGTGACTATTTATCCCTTAAGACACCTATTAACACCTTATTGGGTCTAAGACCATTGAAAAGTCTCCCTTGTCTCACACTTTTGATTTGGATCTGAGAGATTGAATGCTATTGGTTGATCTTTATGCTTGGCACCCAATATTATGCCATGTATCACTTTCACAAGCCTTCTTTGTGATTCCAACTATAATTTTCCTCCTAACCAATGACTTTGCACCATGTGGTATCTCTACATTCATCCTGGGGTTCTTTGATAATTCAAATTTCATTTCACATTGTTGGAGCTTGGCTATATAGATCAACATACACCATTGATATAGATCTTTTGGTTTATGTCCTTTGCTCCATGTGCTATTGATTTCTTAACTCAGTCTCGATGATGGTGACACTTGTCACCTTCTCTCTCTTCTTAGGGATTTATTGAAGTTTTGACTTAATGCTCATCGTTGATCAAAATGTGTACCCTCAATCACACACCATCAATCATCAAGATAATGCTCGAGCTTTAATATGTGATATGTAGGCATGAAACTTGTCATCTTTGCACTTTCTCATAGAGATTTTGACTTTTTAACTTCCATCTTACACTGCTAGATCTTAACACGCTCCATTGGATTTTGATCCATGTGATCAAATGCAATTGGCTCCTATAGACAATGAAAATGATTAAGTTATAACTCGGGGAACATATGGAACTTAGGATAAAGTAATTAACCTAAGGTTTTGGTCACATTAATAAATTTGATTCAAAACCTTAGGGTAATATTTTAGATTAAATGTAAAATATAATAAAAGGACCTTGTATTTAATTAGTCCACTCAAATAATATAAATAACTAAGGGGTCTCGAGAAATAAATAACTTACCATGAAGGTTTAGACTAAGGTTTTATTCATGTTAATAAACATGATTAAGACCTTAGGATAAAACATAAGTTAGTTTTAAACAAATATAAAGTGTTCCCGTGTAAATTTTAAATAAAGTGACCACACATAAATTTGAATTCAAATTAAATAGGCTTAGGATAAAATAAATAGTCTAAGGGTTTTTGGATGTTCAAACATGATTCCAATTAAAAAAGTAAAGACCAATGATTAATCAAAGGGTCAATTTATCATTAAAGCCCAAAACCCTAGACATTACTCACAATATTGAGACTCCATTAAACCTACAACCTGTAAACACAAAAGGCAACCATTAGAAACATTAGATAAAAAAGACAAGGATTAAATGGAGATTATATACACCTAAAATTGTCCATCGATAACATCCCATCAGGATTTTGGCTAGTTTCCATCTAAAATGCACAATTTGGCCTATAAAAACTAAAACATGTAAAATGATGTGAAAATGACATATTCAAGTGTCGATTTTGGCTAGGGTATCCATCAATGGGGTAATGTAATTTATGGGCTATCTAATTTTGATCAGTTCATTTTGAGTTAAAATGTTAAATTTGCACTTGGGTGCTCTAGATTGCACTTTCTTATCACATATTTTGCACAAGGTGCATGCCTTCGTTATTTTTTATTGGTAACATACTAAATGGAAATATGGTTCCAACACTTCTGACATGGACATCCAATTCAAATCTAGTTGAATTTTGTATCAATAACAAGGCATTCTGATTAATTTGGGTAATTTGCACACAATGTGCTTAATCATGCCTAAGATATAATTAACCCAAATCAAGGCCTAATAAAGAATTCCATGGAAACTTGTTGAATAATTTGTTTTAGAAATTAATATTGAATATTTGGATCATCAAGTGACCTTATTTTTTGGGAAGGCATCCCTAAACCATAAACGCCATAAATATCAGGATTCCTGCCCTCCATGTCTCATCAATGCCTTCCATGATGCCCTCCATACCTCTTAATTACCCCTTCTTCCAATGCCATGATGAGGATAATTACAAATTTTAATTGAAAAATTGAATTAATCCTCAACCACACATCTCAATCTTGAGATGGATGGTTGAGGTGGATTTTGATCAAATCCAAAAATATATAAATAGGAGGCCTCACAACATCTTTTCTAAGCTTAATTTGTGTAAAGTTATAATGCAAGATTTATTCCCAAAGATTCAAGAAACTAGTGTTATGATACCAAATTGATTTCAAGCCAAGCCAAGCCACAAGCTAAAGGTGCCAAGGGGAGATGGAGGTAGCCAAGCTTCCATCACTATGGACTTCCTGAGCACAAGTCGAGTAAGCCACTACTACAAAGGCACTTTGAGAATCCAAAGAAGGTGAAGGAACTCTTGTATTTGATCCCTTGATTTTTAGTTATTCTTGTCATTTGCTTTTGTCATCTAAGCTCTCCCTAGTGGTTAGTCCTAGAGATGTTATGTTGTTAGTGTATTTATTTCATTTTGTTTTCATTTTATAACTAACACCATACTAACCATCCTTTCTTGAGTCAAATTCTTAGATCACATAATGGTATTCCTGATGGGACTATACACATCCTATACATGAAGGAGATCCTTTTTCAACTTTAAAAAATTCATTTGAGCCTTTAAAACTCTTTCAAATTGATTTTCTAACTTTATTTTGCCATTTTTGGTTACCATGGTTTTTACATAGTAACTGACATCGACAAAAATATTGACATCAGTTACTTGGCTTAACTGACATTGGTCAGTAGAATTGACATCAGTTAGATCTCAGTTGGTCGTAACCGATGTCAGTGGTATTGATCGAAATCAATCATTATGTTTTTCCAAAAACATAGACTTGAGACCTTTTTCAAAGTTTGTTGTTTCAAACTCAAAAGGGCTTCAAAGCTAAAGGACATGATAATAATTTTTTTGTAGGACCAAGCGGGATATTTTCTCAAAACATGTTTAAATCACTTTTTCATGCTTAAAATTTTATTAGGAACTTTGTTTTGGTGTTTAAAAAATAATTTAGGGGTTTTTGGTGAGTTTTTTTCAAAGTTTACAACTAAGACCAAGGGGTCAAATGAACACCACCAAACATTTCATTTAGGTTTAAAATTGAACACACTTGTCAATTCTTGTTTGCAATAGTTGTTTGACCAAATTTTGTTTGGCAAAGAGAGGAATGTTGCGTGTATGCTCTTCTATTTGTCCCCTATAGGGAACCCTTAGAATCAAAAGCACCATTCTTATTACAAGTAGCCTAGTCTAAGGCTTAGAAACAAATTCATCTAAAGCACTCCCCTTAAAACATGTCAAAGTTTGGGTGACCTTGAAAATGACCCTAAAGTCTTTCTACATTCGTGCTTTCTTTATTTTTATGCATCTTGGCTTACGAGGGGGACTTCATCACCTCCTACGAGTTCTTTAGGGAAGCTTTAACCTAGGGTTTCATCTCCCAGAATTGACGTCATTTGGCTCCTTTAGAGTTACACACGAGATATAGTGGTACTTTGGACATCACACTACACTGAACAAATAGTAAGATGTAGTGGTTGCAAAAAGGATTAGACCTTTTTGTAACAAGCCAAGTGATATAGACCCAAAATCCATGATTTTATTTTGCATTATTTGGCGTGAAAGTCATTATGAAATTGATTCCCCTAGATCATTCAAAAACTTGTTAGATTTTAGACAAATCCCCACTTACCACAGAACTATTATTGGTGCAAGGTGTGCCTCAAGGTCCATGTCATAGTACTATCATTTGAGAGAAGGGGGGTGTAAAAACCTTATTATATAATGTGCATTTACTTTTGTATGAACACTTAAATCCTCTCAAATGATGTATATTGATGGATTCCAACAGTACCAAATAACCTTATCAGTTTAGGATCTAAGGGTGATTAATTATTTGGTCTTGTCCTATATTAAAGTCTTATTTAGAGTCAAAAATTGGTGTAAACAAATAATCCAAACCAAATGCATAGTCTAAATTTTCCTTTGATTAAAGAGGCATTATGTTTCCCGTGTGAGATCATCCATTTGCCTTGTTCAAAGTTTATCAAAATCCTGAGAGTTATATCATCCACTTTGGTGTAGTTATGCTACCCAATTGAGTCTAGACCTTTACCAAAGTTTTTTAAGTCCTTCACTTATAATTTAAATTCAAAATTACACCTTTATAAGTTCATAGGGTTGATGTGTTAAGTGGGTTCACCATTTACACTAAACTTGAAGGAACTTAGGTTTAATTTCCAATTTAGGTTGAAGGTCATTTAAGAATCATAATCATTATCATCACTTGATATACTTAAGCCATTTTGTGATAAACACTTGCACTTTAAGTCTATGCACCACAACATTTTGAGTCAAGAAAAGAAGTGTTATGTTATCAAAATTGTAGGAAAGCACCTTTTCCTTAGAAAGTTTTTGAAGCAAACCTTTTTGTCACACCTTTTGGGTAGTATAGCATCATTACGCTACCCAAATCATTTCAAACATTGTTTCATAGACCCTCTTACATAGAATTCTAAATTTGTTCCTACATATTCAGACTGATCCAAGTGTACTTTTGATCCTTTATCTAAAGCAAAGTTATATTTTTCACCTTTGTCTAGCTTGTTTGTCAAAAATAACCAAGTTTTATACCATTATTTATGAGAAAATAAACTATTGCTAAAGTGCCTTTTGTTTCATACCTTATGCCTAGTTAACCAAGTTCATGTCCAAGAATCGAATGCCTAGTGTTTGTTATAAGTGTTTCAAATCCATTAGATTAAAACTTTCATCTATTTTAAAAGTCTAGATTTTGACATCATTTGGCCAAGAGTCCTAACACATGCCTTGTTTGAGGCTAGCTTTTGATGCCACATTTGGCCAAAAGACCTAGCAACTTTTAATTTCCTAGATTAGACTGATTTGAAACACTTCAACCTTAGATTTTGGCATTTAAATTTTTTAGTTTATTTACTTGCTCATATTTGTGTGAATAGTGAAATGTTAGATATTTTATGCTAACTTGTTTCCTCAGAAATCTTTGCATAAACCTTTTGATCTTTTTGACAAATCTAGACCAAGTTGAAGGCATCATTTGTTTTATATTTTGTCCTTTTTAGAGTTTGTATAACTCTTTGAACTTTTATCACCAAGAATTGACTATGGATACCAACATGTATTCCTACACTCGTAGTGGACTCATGTACAATCCAGGGATTACTAATGTCATTGTGCAAGAAGAAATGGTACAAGACCCCTATGTGGATAACATTGCTTATGAGATGGATTCATATCCCACTTATAATACTCAATCAAGGGAACAAATCCAAGATCCATTAGATAACTATTTGGTTAACACACCACCTTACATAGAATAGGATCAAGAATAAACCACACAATACTTAGCTATAATACCCATGGTGGATGAGCTAGTACTTCAATAGCCATATTCTACTAATTTGGCTTCCACGTAAGATCCATTTGTTTTTGAGTGAAATTTTTTAGAGAACAAAGATGAGATTATAGTTAGGGCCATAGAGGTAGGGGCTAAGTTTCTAGTAGACTTCCCCCATGAAAATTTACCAAGTCTAGTAAGAGTACCCCACAATATCATTTACGATCAACAGGATTCTTCTAGCAACCCTATGGCTCTAGTCCAAATAACATACCAAGACCCCAGTATATCTAATCAAGGTAAAAACATCATGGAATATCAATTTAACCAAATGAAAACAATATACCAAACCTACCTAAATTTAGTATGTAATTTAAATCAGATGAACATGGTAAGTAAGCCTCTCATTGACCTAGTTACTTCAACAAGGGTGTTGATGGAATTAACTAGACAAGAGAATCCAAGTTTTGACCCATTTGAACAAACCACTTTGATAAATAACTTGATACATATGCAAGTTATTGAAAAAGTGTCTTCAAATTCTACACTAAATAGTGAACCAAATGTAGTAGATAATGTGAAAATAGCATCCAATCTTGATCAAAGTGGTACTAACGCACAAAAAACTAGCCAACAATGTGTGCCTATAGTTAATCCCATGAGCAGATCAACATACCAAGGAATAGGAGTTTTTACACCCCAGCCTCAACTAGATACTTCCTCAAATGTATAACCTACAAGATTAGATAATCAAACAATAGCTAATATTATGCCTCAATGATAGAATGTGATGAATCCTACTCCTCAATAAGTAGAGAGTGGTATTCCATAATAGAAGACAGTCTAGTATATTAATGCAACAGAGGATAATTACATTTCCACCTCAACTAGGGGTAACTAATATTCCACCTTGCCAAGTAATGACAAACATACCTCTTTAGTCATAAATAATATGCCAGTCCAAAACCAAGTAATGACTAGTCAGCAATGTGTAAATATTAGTCAGTGACAAATGGCAAATATGTAACCTACTTTCACTTCCTCATAAGGATTCATGCAACAAGGAGGTCCCCATGTTTCTCAAGTAACTACTAAACAATTGTTTGTTTAAAATGTGCTACAAATTTAGAGACAGGGTCTTGGTCAACAAGTTCTCACTCAATAGCAAGGTTTGATTAGTCAGAAGTATGTCCCTTTTAAACCATAGTAGGCATAGTATAATTATATCCCTTCATCCTAACCATAAAATCCCCATGATCAAACCTTTATCACTAGTGCAAACCAAAATATCATGTAGCCAAATGTGTAATTTCAAGTACATCCCAATCCACGTATGCATATTCATGGTCCATTCCCAAACTAAGCCAGTGTATCCTAATAGGTGTCTCTATCGTACCCTATTCAAAGTGTTCCACTTGTGACCTCTCAGCCATTTACCCAAACCAACATTCTCCCTCAAACTAATATCCCTTCCAGTTTCCTATCCCAAGAATTGTAACAGATGAAGGATGCAATTGTTGCCATTTAGGCAGGGAAGCAGACTAAGAAGTTCAAATTGGATGACGTGTGTTCCTATCCATTCAACATGGAGTATTTGTAGATACCATTTCCTCTTAAGATATGAACCACCCAAATTTGATAAGTATAAAGGGAAAGGTGACCCTAAAGCTCATTTGATTGAATTCTTTGTCACATGTCAATCAGTGGCATATAGTGACATATACCTTTTACTATTGTTTCTAAGGAGCCTGGTTAGACAAGCCTTGGAGAGGTTTTTAAAGTTGCCTAAGAATTTAGTAATAGACTTTGATGATCTTTCTAATAAATTAGTGCAGCACTTTTCCTATAATCTTGAGCATGAGATTTCATTAGTAGACCTAACATAAGCAAATAAAAAAGCTAAGGAGAGTTTTTCAAGTTATTTATAGTGATGGAGAGCCCTTGCAAGTTGTTTCACCCATAGTTTACTAGATAAACAATTATCTACTATGTTTACTAAAAATTTGCATAGTGAGATAGCCTATCATCTGGAACTGCAATGTGCACATATGTTCAAAGAGACCATTGATAAAGGTTTGTTGATCAAGTGAGCACTCATCAATATAGGGGTCATCAAGATTAATTAAACTAATCAATTCAAGGTACCAATCATAGAAATGACCAACATCCCATCCAAACACAAGCATCACAACCAGCACAAGCCAATAATCATGAAAGACCAAAGTAATTCAACTGAAATAGGAATGTTGTGGGAAATGGAGTAACTAAATATCATCATGTCCAAACTATGTAGATATCATCTGCACCACCTTTTTAGCTTACTCCTACCCAACAACCTCTCTAACCAATGCTTCAAGTGCAACAACTAAGACCTATACAATAAATATAGTAGTCTTTACCATTGTAAACCCCTCCTCTTAGAAGAACCATCCCTACATTTCATGTCTTTAGTGACTTAAGAGAACCTATTGAGTCTATATTTTGTAATCTTGCTACTACTAATCTAATTAGTTATCCCATACCAAAACATTATCTGCAAGGCATTCCTTACACTGATTAGTACCATGAAAATGAATTTTGTGACTATCATCAGGTCAATGGGCATAATCTACAAAGATGTGTCCAAATCAAGCATTTAATCGAGAATATGTTGGAGAATGGGGAGATAAAATTAGATAATGGTGATTTCACTTTTAATCAAACTCTTGGGATTTATCAAAACCCCTTTCCCCAATATAACAATCAATAATAGTAGAACAATCAACAACAACAATAACAGCCAGTGCAGTAGCAAAATCAATAGTATCAAAATCAAAGGTCAAACCAGTAGAACCAAAAAAATTAATAGAAAAATCCATAATGACAAAATAATGGACAAAACCAAGGTCAAAATGGTAATAACCAACAAACCTACCATGTAATTGCATATGACTATCATAGGGTTGTAGGTCATATTGTAAGGGGTAGTTTTAATACCATCTCCATTAATCCTAGACCAAGCACTAATCAGCCTAGACCATTGCTAAACAGTAATATTCAGCCAAATCACATGGATAATCCTTATTTTACCTAGGAGTGCATATAGGCAAACTAGCAAACTAGGACTTGCACTTTTGGTTCTTATAATGACAACTCATTCTTACCATGTGACCACATGCAAGTGCACCAGCAACTGAGACTTGCCCTGTCTAGTTCCACACCATTCCCATCATTGGTTAGCAATAATGGTCTAGTATTTAATCTTCATTGTGAAATTACAACTCAGAGGTCAAATATTATTATCCCAAGCCCACAACCATCTGCCACTTTGCCTATCATCCAACCAACCATTCAGCCTTAGAATAAACCATTCACTACTGACCAAGACAAGAATTTTTATATTATGGAACAATTACAGAAGACACCAGTACAAATTTCTAGTTTAGATTTTCTACAGATGTCAATAATCCACAAAAACATCCTAAATGATTTTTTGACCCAATCTACTATTGCTAGTGTCATATCCTTTGATAAATTTCAAGCTTTGGTTGGACACCTAGCTCCAGCCCAACAAGTCACATTCAACCAAAGTGATATGTCTTCCCTTGGCCCACTCCATAATAACCTATTGTACATATAAGTTTGTATTATATGGCATAAAGTGAAACTTGTCCTTATAGACAATGGATCTGGCCTTAACATAGTGTCCCTCAAGCTCATCAAGCTTCTTAGGTACATGATGATAGATCTCCAACTAGAAACAATAACTATCAAAGCTTATGATAATCAAGAAAGAGAATCATAGGGAATCATTAGTTTTCCAATTATCATTTAGATTTTAACCCATGATACACTTTTCCATGTGTTGGATATTGAGTTATCATACAACATGCTTCTAGGCAAGCCTTGGTTACATGATATTCATGTAGTCCTATCAACACTGCACTAATGTATCAACTTTTTCCATTTAGGGATGGAGGTGAATATTCTAGAAGATTTACACCTATATGAACATTGCAAGCATCTTGAGGCTGAGTTTCAAAGCTATAATTATTAGTATGGCATGAATCCAAGTTCTAAGAAGGATAAAGGAAAGGCTATACATATTGATCCTTCATCAGATAATTGCATAGATCCTAATACCTTAGATTTCCTTTCCCACATGCTACCTCCTGAAGCTTCCAATCATTTCACCATTTCAGATAATGGATTGAGAGAATATGTGACCCATGATACGTTTCATATTTCCAATCTTCCTCAAAATCCAAAAACCTTTGGGTGACCTAAAGTCATTTCACATATTCATTGGCAACAAAAGATCAAAGATAAGGGACCTATCATATTTTTAATAGCATCTAGCCTAGGACCTAACCCTCCTGAAGGGAATGATTCATGGTTATACAACAATGGCTAAGTTGATTGTTATAAAAATACAAAATATCCTATTCCCAATAGGATCATGGAGAGTCATAATTATGAAGGATGAGGCCTCATACTGAATTAGTAAGGAACTAACACCATACTAAGCATCCTCTCTTGAGTCAAATTCCTAGATCACATAATGGACTTATCAAATTAGCAAGGAACTATCGAGCCAATTTTCATGACTAAGTATGAAAGACCTTATGGACTTAGATTTAAACTACCTTGGGGTGACCCCACATATCTTATTCAAACTCCATCACCAATGACTAGTGATGATGATGTCGACAATGAAGCAGAGTCCGATCATAGCCTTACCATTCATAACCTAGCTACAACCAACCTATTTAATAACAATGCCATTTGTACCCTTACCCAAGTCATTCATCATAATCCATTACCATTATATTATTTCCAAATGATAGATTGGGACCAACAAGAATCTAGTCTATCCATTGATGAGTTATAGAATGATGAGGCATTCTATGATTTCTTAGACCTTAGAGATAATGTTCCATTGGGAGATCATAAATCAAGATTCTCAATTACATTGGATCTTGTAGCCTATTTTGGAGAGCGAGTAAACACCCTTAGCCAAAAACAAATAAATAAAACATTGAGATCCCAAAGTGAAAACCTCTTTGAGGTGTTTTTTGACTAGGGAAAAAGTAAATATAAAGGTTAGTCTAGTCATGAAAACCGATTTTAGGCACCATTAGATGGGGGTGTTCATTATGCTTCGAATTTAGACCAAGAGACCACCAATGATGAACTTGTCTATGGATCTGAGTTTATTTTTGAGAAATAACAAGTATTTGATAAAATTCTCCAATAATTTTTGACCATTTTTGTTGCATGGCCAAATCTCCATTAAGATACTCAGATTCATCATGCCTAGGACAAGTTGAAGAGCAAGTCCTAATAGAGGACCCTAACATATTCCAATAGTTCAAATCACTGCCTATTATCCTAGAAGATAGTTTGACCCTTATATTCAAAGATATAATAGAGGTAAATATAAACACTTCATCAGACCTAAAATGGATAAAATTAGGTGCATCCCTCACTGAGGAGGAACGTGACTTTTTTATAGCTCTATTGAGAGAGTTTGTGGATATATTTACATGGGCTTATTTTGACATGTCAGGATTAGATCTCACCTTGGTTCTACACCACCTTGGGTTAATCCTGATGCCAAACTATTAAAACAAAATCTACGTAAGATGCATCCTCACATTGTTGTATTGGTAAAGAAAAAGTTAGAAAAACTTTAAGAAGTAGGATGTATTCAATCCATTGACTACTCAAAATAGATCTCTAATGTAGTACCTATTAGCAAAAAGCCTAAAGGAATCAAAATTTGTACTGATTTTCAAGACATCGATAAAGCTTTTCCTAAAGATGATTTCCCATTACCTATTATTGACATGATCATTGACTCCATGGTAGGTTATGAAATGCTTTCACTCATAGATGGCTTTTTAGGATACAATCAGATCAGAATAGCACTAGAAGATTAGCATAAAATAGCATTCACCACTCCATGAGGAAAATTTTGTTATTAGGTGATGCCATTTGGCCTTAAGAATGTGGGAGATACATATCAAAGAGCCATGACTATCATATTCCATGATATGATGCATGATATTGTTGAAGTCTATGTCGATGACATATTAGGAAAATCCAAGACTAGAGCTGACCATCTAGCAGTGTTACGTAAGATATTTGAAAGACTATGAGAGTACAAAGTCAAACTCAATCTAAAGAAATGTGTGTTTAGTGTAACTTTAGATAAAATACTTGGCTTCATCATGTCTCATATAGGTATTGAAGTTGATCTAGCTAAATTTCATGCTATAACCAAGATGCCACCACTAACCAATTTGAAGCAACTCTATAGTTTGTAGGGTAAGATCCAGTCCATCCGATGCTTCATCTCTCAGTTAGCAGACAAGTGCCATCCATTTATGCACCTTTTAAAGAAAGGAGTTGTATTTCAATGGGATGATCACTACCAAATATATTTTCAACAACTCAAAGATTATATTATCAATCCACCTATTTTATTACCTCCTATGCTAGGAAAGCCATTCTTGTTATACCTATCAGCTACTGATCATGCCCTAGGGGCACTCTTAGCTCAACATGATGATAATGGAAAGGATCATGTTGTATAATACTTAAGTCTTACCTTGGTTACATATGAACATAACTATGCACCTATTAAAAAATCTTGTTTATCCATAGTTTTTGTAGCTCAAAAATTGCATCATTACATGTTGAGCAATAAAACTATGGTCATTTCAAAATTAGATCCACTCAAGTGTCTACTATCTAAAATAGATTTACAAGGTAGAATGGCTAAATGGATCATGCTTCTCATTGAGTTTGACATAGAGTATGTTAATCAAAAATCAATCAAGGGACAAGTTCTTGCAGATCAACTTGTTGAAGCACCTCTCACAGATACCCAGCCACTCACGTTTCAATTTCTTGATGAATCCATCATGACCATCATGGACACACCCCTTGAGGAGTAGCCTTGGAAGCTATACTTTGATAGTTCATTCACCACACATGGATTAGGGGTAGGCTTATTGTTTATTACACCATATGGGAATCTAATCCTTAAATCATTTATAATCAACTTTCTTTGTATAAACAACATGGCCAAATATGAATCACTTGTTACAGTACTTCAAAAAGTTGTACAATGGAATATATCTCATCTTCAATTTTATGGTGATTCTCAGTTAATCATCAATTAGGTCATAGATCATTTTTAGACCAAAGAATACAAGTTGGTTCCATATAAATCCATGGTTGACACTCTTAAAAATCAAATTACCAACATTCAATTTGAGCACATACCAAGGGCTAGTAATAAAACTCTAGATGTCATGGCTACTATTGGATCACTAATTTGACAAATAAATAAAGCTAGAGAGTATTAGTTCCTCATCAAGAATTTGTCAACACCAGCTCATGAACCTTAAACTATTTCCATGATTTGTGATATTATTGGTCCTAATTCTATCTGGTACTTAGACCTTTACAACTACCTTCATGACCAAGTTCTGCCACCCAACTTATCTTGAAAATAAACCAAATCCTTCATTCATTATTCCACTCATTATACTTTACTTGGATTCACTCTTTACCATCATAGTTTTGATGGAGCTCTAATTCATTCTTTAATTTTGGTAGAGTCTGCATTAACATTAAGAGTAGTTCATGAAGGAGTATGTGGATCCCATTCTAGTAGGGTAGTCCTATCCAAAAATATCTTGTGCACTAGTTATTATTAGCCCAAAATGCATGCAAATGCCACTACATATGTAAAAAAATGTGAAAAATGTCAACAACATGATAATTTGATTCATGCCCCAGCAAAAACTCTAAAACTAATGTTAACACCATGGCCATTTTCTACATGGTGACTTGACCTCATTGGGAAGATTAACCCCACTTCATCTGATGTCCATAAACATATCCTTACTACCACTGAATATTTAACTAAGTGGGTTGAAGCTATACCCCTCACTTATGTGACTGGAAAGCAAATTTCCAAATTCATCTTCAATCATCTCATCTACTGCTATGGTATCCCATCTGACATTATATCCAATAATAGAGGATCATTCAAGAACAAAGATGTAGACCATTTATGTATTGAATACAATATCACCCAACATTTTTCTATAGTGTATTACCCTCAAGGTAATGGCCAGGCTGAGGCATCCAACTAAACCATTATCAACATTCTCAAAAATATTATCAATGATGTTACTCATGATTGACACCTCCAAATATTCCCTACCCTTTAGGCATAGCATACCAATCATCATACTCCTACAAGAGCCAACCCATACTCACTTGTTTATGGTACTAAAGCCATCCTTCCCACTGAGGTTGAATTGCCTTCACTACGCATCTCTTTCAAGTATGTCCTAGATGACATGACTATCGAGTAGTTCACCTGCAAGATCTAGACCTACTAGATGAGAAATACATGGCCATGCTCAATAATCTTCAAGCATATCAGAATTGACTCAAATTTCACTATAATCAATGTGTGAAGTATAGAACATATGAACTTGGTGATCTTGTTCTCAAAGAAAACTAAAAGAATACCATGGTTGAGAAGAAGCATAAATGGAAATTCAAACCAAATTGGCTAGGGCATTTCATCATCATTATATATTATGGATCAAGAGCATACATGCTTTCCATGCTAGATGGTGATGAACTTCTAGAGCCAATGAATATTATTCATCTTGAATGCTAAGGTGTATTTTCTGTAAGGACCACTTTAGTTATGTCTTTTTGTCACTATTCTTCTTTTTACACATACCATTCGTATCCATCATCTTTTCCATATCCACTTTCCACTTCCAACCTATCAACCCAATGTGTTCTAAAAGCCTAGCCCATTTGACCTTAGTTTTTGTCATTTATTATACAGCTTCAGCATTAAGGTATCTGAATAGTGTGATAGAAGTTTTGGTAATTGCATCCTTCATTTGTTATTCTTTTTTACCATCAATCTTGTTACTAATTATAACTACCTTTGGGAAAATTAGTACCATTGATATATGTCATTGTATCCTAGTTATAACCACTTATGGGAAAAATAGAGGCAATACTAAGCTGTGATGTACCAACTTGCCACTTTTTATGCCATACTATGTCTTTTTAACAACTGTGCCTATTTTTTTTGAATTGGCTACTGCACTAGTCGAATTCCTCTATTGTAAGGGTAGAACTACAGTGACTTGAGGTCCTATTATGGGACTATTTAGGTAGTGATTAATACTTGTTGAGGTCAGCTCAATCACCCTTCTCCACCATGATCTCACCATTTTGAGAGCAACCTAAGCCACGTTCTTGCCATTTTGTGAGCAACCTAATTTTGAACACTCTTGCCATTTTGTGAGCAACCTAATTTTGAACGCTCTCACCATTTTTTGAGCAACCTAAGCCATGCTCTCACTATTTTGTGAGCTTGAACCATTTAGTGTTTCATCATTCTTGATTGAGTTGTGACACTCTAAAACACTTCCAAAAATATTTCAAAAAAATCATTAGAAAAGAATAAAAACATTGACCACTTCTTTGCCTTAAGGATTCTAGGAACCCTTATTAAGTTATAATCAAATCACTTTTAATTTAGTTTCCCCATCCTTTTTGGCCTTTTTATCTCACACACTTTCCATTTTGCAAGATAATTCATATTCTTCTATCACATCCATTTTGTTTGTTTTCATTAGTTATCACATTATTCCCATCCCTTAGAAGAACTACATTTGGCTTGAAGTTTTTTATTGGATATTACATCCATGGAACTATGTAGGTAGAGTCCACTTGCCTAATGCATATGGAGATATCTTTGCCACCCCCTTCCTTTTCTTCTATTCCCTCATTTAGTTCATTTGTTAAGTTGTCAGCTATTTTCTAGGGGCAATATTTGTAGGGTTTCTATTATGTTGTTTATTTGTTTATCTTTGCTTATTTTGTTTTTTTGTCTATTTGTTTGCTTTCAACATTGTTGCCTTAATTTAGTTTATGTGTGTTCATTGGGTGATTCTTTGTCCACACTTACACTTGAATCCATCCATATTCATATGTTTACATTGTCATCCTGGTTTATATCATTGGTACATTGTTTTCTATTGGGTATTAGATTATGGGAGTCATTCCTCATGCATATTTTAGTCAAGTCTTTATGGTATTCTATCATAAATCCTACCATCACATGCTATAATAAACCTTAGTTTCAAGAATTCTATTTAACAATGGCGGCATCTCTTCTACACCAACATCTCAATTCACTCCCAATCATATCCCAAATAGAGTAATTAACCATGAAAGAATTTCAACCTTTATTAGTTCAGATGAGCATCTCCCTTCTAGTAGGTTGTTCTAATTCATCATTACCCTCTATGTTAAGCTATCATTATCCTTGGCCAAGTTTATCATGTTTTTCGTAATTGGGGTCCAATGATTATAACCGCCTATGGGTAAATCATTGTACACCATCTCACCTACATTTCTCAATATTACAACTACATTTAGGCAAATCATTGTGTTGTCACCACTTTAATTTTTTTGCCCATACAGGGGCATGTTATTCTTGTTTATCTATCTTAACTGCGGTAGCTCCATCTTCTCAATGATTATAACCACCTTTAGGAAAATCATTGTGTTATCATACCATGTTGCCACTATAGGGGTACAATACTTATAACTACCTTTAGGGAAACCATTGTGCACCATCCCACTTGTATTTTCAATGATTTTGACTACTTTTTCAAAATAATTATGTTTTCACCCCATCATCTTTCCTTTCTATGGTCTCCTCATTTCTCTTCTTTCTTTTTGAGGGACCATTTGCCGACCTCCTTGTGCCAACCATTCTCTCGAGGGGGCATCTACAGTTAGTATATCATTATTACAGTTGTAGACATGCAAGACCTTTTCATTCTTTGAGAAGAAATTACTATTCTTATATCTTGCAATGCCTTCCTAAATAGGGGCAAACTATAGACACCTAAAATTGGTTGTTGATAACCTCTAATTAGGATTTTGGTTAGTTTCCATCTAAAATCCATAATTTGGCCTAAAAACACTAAAACACACAAAATGATGTGAAAATGACATATTTAAGTATCAATTTTGGCCAGGGTATCCCTAAATAGGGTAATGTAATTTATGGGCTAGATAACTTTGATCAATTTATTTTGAGTTAAAATGCCAAATTTGCACCTGGGTGCTCTAGATTTCTCTTTCCTATCAAATATTTTACACAAGGCACGTGCCTTCATTATTTTTTATTGGTAACATCCTAAATGGAAATACGGTTCCAATGCATCTGACATGGGCTTACAATTCAAATCTAGTTGAATTTTGGACCAATAAAAAGGCATTTTGATCAATTTGAGTAATTTGTGCACAATGTGCTTAATCATGCCTAAGAGCTAATTAACCCAATTCAAGGCCTAATCAAAAATTCCATGGAAACTTGTTGAATAATTTGTTTTGGAAATTAATATTGAATATCTACGTCATCAAGTGACCTCATTTCTTGGGAAGGCATCCCTAGGCCATAATTGCCACAAATATCAGGATTTATGCCTTCCATGCCTCATCAATGCCTTCCATGATGCCATCCATACCTCTTAATTGCCCCTTATTCCAATTCCATGATGAGGATAATTATAAAATTGAATTAATCCTCAATCAAACATCTCAATATTGAGATGGATGGTTGAGGTTGATTCTAATCAAATCCAAAAATCTATAAATTGGAGGCCTCACAACATCATTTCTAAGCTTAATTTGCGCAAAGTTATAATGTAGGATTGGTTCCCAAAGCTTCAAGTAACTAGTGTTACTATGCCAAATTGATTCCAATCCAAGCCAAGCCATAATCCAAAGGTGCCAAGGAGAGATGGAGATAGCCAAGATTCCATTGATAAGGACTTCATGAGCACAAGCCGAGTAAGCCACTATTACAAAGGCATTAATAGCATCCAAGGAAGGTGAAGCACTCTTGTATTTAATCCCTTGATTTTTAGTTGTGCTTGTCATTTTTTTTTATTAACTAAACTCTCCCTAGTGTCTAGACCTAGAGATGTTATGCTATTAATGTGTTTATTTCATTTTGTTTTCATTTTGGAACTAACACCATACTAACCATATTCTCTTGAGTCAAATTCCTAGATCACAGAGACATGTCAGTTATGCTAAATAAAAATAGGTGTGGATTATCTTTAAATAAATAACTTTGATCAAGTGGTAGTTTAAATTTAAAGCACAAATTTTCAAAATTTTGAAACAAGGGTCCCCATTTTTAGGAATGGGGGTATGTTAACCTCAACAAATGATGACTTCTAGGGGAAACATTACCAAATGTTAGAACTCAGATACTCTAGATTGAACTAATAACTAGACTACTCATTCTATATGATAAGGTACCATTATTAAGACTAATTCATGATCAAAACAAGTCTTACACATACCAAATTAGGTTCCAAACACTAGAACTTAGTCATTTTATGTGTATTATTATCCCTTAACTAGTTTTAATGGGATTTAGAGGATGGCTTCTAGATTTCATGATATTGATCATTGACACTAACTTATAGCATATTTAGATGTTCATTAAGGATCATGATTTATAAAGAGGGAAAGCTAGGACATTGCTCTACTTCCAACCATGAGTCCATAGCCTTGACATAGATACCTTTGGATCAAATCTAGGATTTACTCCACTACCAACCAGGTGTCCATAGCCCTGGTGGAGGTTACCTGAATCACCTTTGCTTAGAAATATTTTGGATTTTCAATAAATATCTTATTTTTTATTTTTTCCAAATATATTCTTACTTTTCAACAAAGCTTAGGAACTAGAATTAGCCAAGTTTTGGAATTTATGTCAAAGGTTTGATCCTTGGTCAATCATCCTTGGTCACAAACTTCATCCTAGGAAATGATGTTCTTTAAGTGTTAGCATGAACTTGTCCCAATAATTCAAACTATCACTCAACATGTGTAATCCTTATTGGAACTAGAGTTAAATCAAAATAAGGTTTAAGATTTTAAGGAACAATTTATATAGATATTATTATCACCAAATTTTGTACCCTAGAAGAGGGTGTTTAATCCTCTTCCATATTTAGGCAACATGGGAACACTTCTAGGTATGTGGGTGTACCTATAGTGGAAGTGAGCCTCTAGATTAAAAGGGTTAGCTCCCTGAATGTATCTTGAAAAGCTTATTACCTATCTAATTCTTGTTTGTGGGGAAAAAGTGTTAGAAATTGCATGAATAGGACCTATTATAAAAGGTGATACACCAAAATGTCTTCCACCTAACCATCATATTTCTACCATGATGAAACAAGGCATACAAACTAGTCTCTAAGTTTTAATGGCCTCTAACATGAGTATTCAATATAGAGGTGAGATGTGGGTATTAACATAAGTAAAATTAACTAAAGGGAATATTTCACATTCCAAAGACAATTATATACTTGAAATAGCTTAATATACTAGACTACACTCTATATGACATATTAGACTAGGAACTCTTGCTCAAATATGAAAGGATAAGGGAAGGAAGAATAGAGAATTATCACTTCATCACTTAAAGACTTAATAAATTATTCAATAACTCATAAATAGGCTTGCATTAATGTTCAAAGGCAAAATATGACATCAATCCAATAGGGCTTTGTCATACATGGTGTGATGTTAGATTACAAAGGCCAAAATGGCAGTTACTTATAGAACTTCAGAGAGGAGAAAATGATGAAGTTCAAAGGTCACTATAACACATGTCCAGTTAATAAGAGGAGTTAATCCTATAGGATGATGAATTATTAATTAGACCATGTAAGGTCTAATGGGACAAATGGCTCTTAAACACAAAACTTCTAAAATGTGGCATAGAGCTCCCTTTGCTATGCACAAGAAATGGCCTTTCATCATGGATGGTCTCTCAAGCATTTGAAATTGAATTGGAGAGAATCAACATATATGTATTATCCAAAATATGTTGAATCATACTATGGCAGTCATAATATGTTTTCCTAACTACTATCTATCTTCTAAACACCTATATTCACCATCTGCAGTCATTTGTTTATTTCTTAGACTTCATTCTTTACATTTGGCAGTCATTATTCACCTTAGACCTTGATTGAGCTTTCATGGTGGCATATGAGTTCAAATATCGTGCTTTGCTACAAAGTCTTTTGATCCTAAATAGTTACCCATATGGCATTCCCTTGCCACATTGCTCATTCTATTCTAAAATATACCTCTCATCATTTAGACATGTGTTCATCTTATCCATATGGAAACTAGTCAAACCTGATCTATCGATCTCCTCTTGAGTCTCTTTGATTTAAATTTTGATGTTGGTCATTGATAATTAACCTAGGGTCCCAATATTATGACATTTATCATTCATGCATTCAATCTAGGCTCCTCTTACTTATTGACCCCATTTACATTATTGGATTTAGATGTATGTCTAGACACCAATAGTTGATCTGATGGGACCCACTATTTGAACTCAAATGGCTATTTACCATGGCTGAAATTTAACATTTATGTCCCATAATTTGACATCCATGTGACCATATTTGATGTCCACATGACCTCTAAATTTAAAATCCCATGATTATCTACCATGACTTAAATTTTATGTCTGTACGACCGTCAGTGACATCTACGAGACCGTCAATGACATCTACATGACTTTCACTTTTTAAACACCAAAGTTTTTTTTGCCTAAGTTTTATTTTGATGTCTACATGACCATAAAAGATGTTTGTGACACCATTAATTACATCTACGTGACTGTCACTTTTTGAATGCCAATGATGTTTTTCTTGGGCTCATTTTTTATGTTTTCATGATCGTCATACACTGCTAGATCAAATTTCCTAAAAAAAAACAATTATGTCAGAGACTTTGTTTCAGGTAATTTCCTTGAGATCTTTGTCTTTGGGATAATTTTTCCACAAGAATAATGACTTTGAACTTTTTGCATTGGCCAATTTTGTCTCAGACTATTTTTATCAGACACTTTGTCCAAAATAATTATGCCTTCATTGGGATTTATGTCTCAAAAATTTTATCTGAAAGAATATGTCAAATTTTTGTATCAAATAATTTGTCTGAAAGAAATCAGACTTATATTTTTGTGCAAACAAAATGTCTAAAAAAATTGTCTTTGATAAAATTACTTAAACAATTTTTTCTATAATAAATAGTACTTTGAGAACTTTGTAGCGGGCATTTTTCTCAACTGAAATGAGTCTTTGAAATTTTTTATTTGGCTAATTTTCCTGACAAGTCCTCAACATAGCCAAAAAACCCAAAACAATTGCACCAAAATAATTATTATCACTTAGCCTAAATACCTGAAAGAATTTATACTTGGCCAAATAAAGTTAAAGAATTTCCCAAGTGTCAAACAAGCCTTTAAGCCCATAGGTTCTTCTAGACTTGTTCTAGCAAATGTTTTTTGATATTTGAAGCTCAAATGATTCCCTAAGGCATAATCAAACCTATTCCATGCTTTGACTAAAATAAACACTGTAAAGACTAGCCACTTCCATATATGACTCTAAAATGACCCCTAAGATATAAAATGACACAAAAACTAGACTAAGAAATGACTAAAACTAGCATGGCATATGAAATGACATCAGATGAACTATAACACACCCTATGACATTATACTCATCCCCTATTTAATATTTTAACCAGAAGGGGTTGATCCATTTTAACTTATCGTAAAAATGGTCATCTTTGGTGATTTACCAATTGTGGCATGCTTGCTATGCCATGAGAAACTACTTAATAGTATATATTGGGCTATAGAGTCACATGTACAATAGGTTTGACACAAAAAAATTCCTTTGACAACACACAATAATAGGAAATAACAAGGATAAAACACCAAGCAAAACAAACATATGTTCAACTAGAACATCTAGGGAACACAACACACACAACTAAAACAAAACACACACCTAATCTACTATTTACAAAATTAAACATTACAACTCAATAGAAAGGTTTCAAATGTATCCCATTCATAGGGATATGCAACTATTCTCCATTCATCCTTGCTAATTAGAAAGAATTTCTTTGATTGCACTTGATGATGACATATGGTCCACTCCATAGGGTATCAAATTTGGTATGCGTCCCTAGTTTTACTCTATCTTTGTCTTACTTCAACACTATGTCACATTATTGAAATGATCTTGGAGTTGACTTTTTGTCAAAATACCTCTTCATCAGTACTTGGTGATGCTCTATAGCTTGATGAGCTTTCTCTCTAGTTTCCTGTAACTCTATTAATTCTATAAATATCACTTCCATTGGAGTGTTTTCAAGCAACTCTAACTGATGTGCCAATTCTAAGGTAGGTAGCTCTTGAGAAATAGACAACCTGGCCTATTTTCCATAGACAAGCATAAAAGGAGAATTCCTTGTTGATTATTGGGAGTTACCCTATCAACTCATAAGGTTATCTTCAGTTTTGTGTGTCAAGCCCTTTGATTATGCTCCAAGGTTCTCTTGATAATTTTGATCATATTATTATTAGTTAACTCATCCAACCCATTATCTTGAGGATAATAATTGGATGAAGTGCTCAAAAATATTCCATTACTATTTTCCCAATCAGTTGTCTTAGCTCCCATAAAAGCAAGAGCATTATCTAAAATAATAATAGGAGTGCCAAACCTTATTATGATGCTCTCATATAACTCCAAGTTAGAATTCTCATTATCTTCCTTCAATGTTACTACCTTAACCCATCTTATAAAATAGTTAGTTTTTGTGAGTATCTAATTATGACCAGCACTTGATGGGTAATTTATCATGCTAATGAAATCAATACCCCATTGCATGAAAGGTTGATCAACTTGGATAGGCTTCAAAGGAAGAGCTACAAGATTTTACTTTTCTAAAAATAAATCACATTGTACATGCCTTCTCACCCAAGCATGGTAGTATTTGAAAAGGTTGGGCCAATAATAGTCTGCCCTCATGATCTTAGCAGTTGTGGTTCTTGGAGAGAAATGACCTCCTGTTGTCCCATCATGAAACTTCTCAAGAAACACCCCAAACTGATCATTATCAATGCATCTCAATAGCACACCATTGATTTCCCTCCTAAAAATCACACCATCCACAAGAAAAAATGGAATATATTTCAATCTAAAATATCTCCTTTGTGATCTACTCATATTATTAGCATACTCACCATTTTGAAGAAATTTGATCACATAATGTGTCCAAATTTGTATAGGCAAGGAACCAACTAGTTGGGAGAAATCATGATTGACTAGAACCTCTTATTTAGACTCATGAAAATCTGAATCTAAGTGTTCACAGAGGCCTTTACCTCTTAATCATATTCCATTACCTTAGTGATCCACCCTGCTCTCTTCTCACTAAGGTCTATGCTCAAAATAAACTCCTTGGTACTAGGATGAGAAACCATAACATGAATTTTTATTGTTTAAAACTATATGCCTAAACTTAATTATTCTTCTTACAATATCAAAGACTTGTTTCTCCACAAAGGTGTACTTGACTTTATAATCTTCTAAACTTTGACTAAAGAATGCAATAGGCTGCTCCATACCCTCATCATTCTTTTGCATAAACATGGATGAGATAGTATCAAGGTTATAAAATGAATACAACATGAATTATTTATCAAAGTCAAGATTCAAAAGATTATGAGCTTATGCAATTGCTTTCTTAATGGATTCAAAACTATTCTTACCTTACTTAATCCATGAAAAGACCTAATGATTTCTAAGCATGTTTGTGATAGGTTTTACCAAAGATGAAAACCTAGGTATGAACCTCCTTTAAAAGATTATCTTGCCTAAGAAAATTTGGATACATTTCTTATGTAAGAGAAATGATAGGCCAAGAATAACCTATATCCTTATAAGATCGATAGCCAAACCATATTTAGAAATAATGTGTCCTAAGAACTTACCTTCATGGATAGTAAAGATGCATTTCTTTGGATTAAGAGATACTCCATATTGCCTACATATTTCAAACACTTGTCTCAAGTGTTTCATATGTTCATTAACATCTTTATAAAACATAGATAAACTAACAACATCTCATTAATCAAACCTTTGAAGGCCATGTCCATTACTCTTTGAAAGGTAGCACCAACATTTGACAAACCAAATGGCATATTCCTATAATCAAAATTCCCCCATTTAGTGGTAAATATTTTCTTAAATAAGTCATCTTCATTTACTCAAATCTGATTATAACCCAAGCATCCATATAGAAGAGAAAAATGTTGAAAACCTAAAACAATCTGCAAAATCTACTCCATTGAGGGTAAAGGATAGTGATATTTGAGTGACACCCTATTAAGATCCCTAAAATTCACACAAATTCTTAACTCCCCATTCTTATTTATAATAGGCACAATATTATCTACCCATTTTTAATGCTTGGTAGGAAATATTATTTCATATTCAAGGATTTCAGTGAGCTTTAACCTCATGAAGTGCTTAACATTGGGATTAATGGGTCTTTATTTCTATTTAAGTAGTTAACTCTAGGTTCCAACTCAATAGTATGGTGTGATAGGCTAGGATCAAATCCTTTCAAGTCCTTATACACCCAATCAAATATTTCATGAAAATTTCTACATAAATCAATGAATGCTTGCTTTTCTAATGTAGAACATACCTTGCCTAGTTTGAGGAGTCTATCTTTGAAGATCAAGACTCTTTCATAATTATCTTATTTTATAGACATAATCACATTTTCCTTATTATCTTAATCATTCTCATTGAATATAATTTCTAATATCACCATACCCTTATCTATATTATTTATCCTTAGCTACATAATTTGATCACCAAACTATTCTTGGAGTCTCCCTTGATTCCTTGAGGAGAACTCAGCTTTATTTTGTACGAATCATGCAATGTGTTTGTCACTATAAGACACTTCATTATTAGGTACAGAAAGTCTGATAATGATCTTGATGTGATATTACTTCCCCTCTTCTTTTATGGAAGTTGGAGTATCAAACTAAGCTCCAATGGTAGCTAGTCTGTCAACATGATTATTCTACTCTCTTGGGACTAATTGTATGTTGAATGCATTGAAGTATTCAATGAAATACCATACCCTATGATTATATGACTTGATAAAAGGGTTCTTGGAATCAACCACATTCTTAACCTGATGCACAACCAGTTTATTATCTCCATATACTTACAAGTTCTTGATTCCTTTTCTCCTTGCCTATTAAAGGACATAAATTAAACCTTCATACTTAGCTACATTAAAATTACAACTAAAATTGAATATGTATGAAGTATAATATTGTTTTTTGAATGAAGAGACTAGCATAACACCAGCTCCTACACCAATTTTACTTCTTGAACCATCAAAAAACATTTTTCACATCTCATCTTCTTCACCCCCTTCTTTGGCAAGTAGAGGTGTCGGTATTCCATCTTCATGTATATAATATACTCCTAGATTAGTTTCCTCCATGAGAGAATAAGGATCATGATCATAAGTTTTAGTACCATATTCATCAAGAAATAAATTTTTAATTCTTTCAATATTGGATTAAGTGTCATCATCTACAATAGAATCCTTTTTTTGTGAATAACACAATTTAAATTAACTATGGGACCAGCTCCTACACCAATTTTACTTCTTGAACCATCAAAAAACATTTTGCACATCTCATCTTCTTCACCCTCTTCTTTGGCAAGTAGAGGTGTCGGTATTCCATCTTCATGTATATAATATACTCCTAGATTAGTTTCCTCCATGAGAGAATAAGGATCATGATCATAAGTTTTAGTACCATATTCATCAAGAAATAAATTTTTAATTCTTTCAATCTTGGAGTAAGTGTCATCATCTACAATAGAATCTTGGATTTATGCTCCTATACTAACTATGGGACCGTTACGGATGGCTCCTATGTGTGCGAGCCCTAAATTTTTGAAATTGGCTGCTGTGAACCCGGCGGCCGGTGTGGCTTTGGAAACTGTTGAGGTTTTTTTTGCTAGTAAAGGGACTGAAGACACTATAGCCCTACGTCTAGCCTATGTTCCTGGTTCAGGGAATGGACCTAGGGGGAGAACCTATGTGGATGTGGTAGCCTTTGAAGTGGATATACACGATGCTCTGCCTCATGCAACAGTTGGACCAACCCGTGTTTTGCCTGTAAGTGCTTTAAAACCTATAAGGGTAACTCTAGACCCTGAATTAGCAGAAAATATCTTCCAATTGGAAAAATAGTTTTCCTCTTGTGCTGCTATTTTTCATTTTTGTGGTTTTTGGCCCTCTTTTGTAGATCTACAGAATTGGATTGCCAAGAACTGGTTGCATATTAAAGACGGTCAAATCCAGCCTTGCGCCAAAGGTTTTTTTATAGTAATATTTAAAAGCCCTGAAGATAGACAGTCTATATTGTGTCATAATAATTTTTCTTGGCAGGACAGATTTCCTCTTATGGCCAAACCTTGGCATAAGGATTTTAATCCTCTATCGAAATCCTTTAATAAGCTCCCTATATGGGTGCGGCTCCCTTATCTTCTGATACACTTGTGGCAAGAGGCGGTTTTTAAAACCATTGGAAACACTATAGGGGAATTCTTATATGAAGAAGATAGCACGAAAAGTCACCATTCAACTTGTGCACAATTTCTGGCTGACCTGGATGTTTTAAACGGCCTTCCTAAGGCAATTTTCATTGATTCCCCAAGGGGTACCTGGACACAAATCTTGGATTATGAGGGAATCCATTTTCGGTGCAAGAAGTGTCACCAGACGGGACATATTGCTACTCATTGTGTTGTTGGGAAAACCAATCCCAGACGTTCACCTTCTTGGTGGCCTAAGGATTTCTCTGAACATAGTATGGACAAACAACCTCTGGAAGCAACAATAGAATCTGAGACTGAGAAAGAGGATAGTTCACAATATGAATCAGAAGATGAAGAGGAATCTTTGGAGAATCATTCTAATGAAGCCCCTGTGGAGGCTATGGTTAGTGATACAGCTGAGCCAGAGGAGGAGATGGTAATCTCTTCCCCTATTTTGGAGGATCTTTCTAAGAGCCAGACAGTGTTTGATTCTCATAAGGAGTTTATGCCCACTAGAGTCCAAAGATCATTGTCTCCTGAGGCATGGGTTGCTGAGGCAGCTAAGGTAGAGGATGGATGGATAGCAGTTAGGAGAAAGAAGTCTAAGCCTTTGGTCCCTCCTCTAGATATGAATCTTTAGTCATGTAAAAAGAAAAATCTTAATTTAAAAGATTCATCCAAAGCTCCCTTTTGCTAACTGGTTTATCGGGGGCTGTAAACTGGTCACTTTTTTTGGTTTGATGGTTACTGGTCTGGAAGGTTGTTCAGCTTGCTATTCCAGTTGGTTAACCTTCAGATCAGTGTTTTGATAGCTATTTTTCATGGTCATATTTGTTGGTTACAGGTCCCTATAAACCTAGTTTAGGTTATATTTTGTAATCAGGTTCTTTTGTTAACCTGGTTGTGCTTTAAGGTTTTTCTTTTGCCTTGTGTAGGGTTTTGGGGTCCCTTCAAAACCTATTTTTACCTTAATCTAAAACACAATTTAAATTAGAACTTATCTCAATGTAAGGTTCTATATGAAACCTTGCAATATTTTATGTCCTAATTGTTACCTTGGTCCCATAACTTATCTTGAAGGCCAAGAAATACCAATAAAATGAGATATATCCACCAATATTGGTAGTAAAGTCTCTCAAAAAGCATATGGTAAAGTGAGTTGGGAGGTTAACAACTATATCTTGTAAAATAGGAAAACTAAGACAATCATGTAAGAAGACATTCAAGTTTTTAATTAGTCCTATCATCTTGAAAGGTGTACCATATATTTGGATAACTTATTTACTATGAGGATCATATTTTAGACCCAATTTATCAACTACCATCTTGGGTATGATCGAAGTTAAAGCTCCACTATCAACTATGCAGTTATGGACCAGCTTAACACCCACTATGAGAATGAGATAGAATGGTGGAAGTTTCCCAGCTTTGATGGATGGTTCAACAATGTTATTAATTAATTTTACAAGTAAAACATGACTTTTAATTTTATTTTAAGGGGGGACACTATTTGGGATGAAAGATAATTATTTTTATAGGAGCTCTTTCTGACCAGGCATATGTAGAACATCCCAAAGGGAAATGGATGTTTTAGTACTCTTAAATGAATCTAAAAATTTTAAATAAGCCATACCTACTTTTTCTTTAGTTCTTGGAAGTAAGGAAGTGCTTATAACCTTAGGAGTTAGAATGCTTTGGATAATCCTTCCAACGTTCTAATTTAGAAGATGTGCAGATTTATTTGAATTTATCGCACCTATAGCCATACCTTTTTGATTTATATGAGGATTTAATCTATTTGTAAGAACCTTAATATCACCACCTAAATCCTTTATTTTATCTCTAGTGTTGTTTTCAATTGATGTTCCTTGATTAAGCACAAAAGTGTCCTTAACTAGAAAGTTGGTGAAAATCTCTTCCTAAGGCTGTCCACCTTCACTTGTCTGCATCATAACCTCATCTTCAGTAGGTAGGAGAGGAGTAACTTATCCTTAAGAAATAATATATTTCTCGCTACTTTCATTATCATCCATAAATTGGCCTTTTACCAATTTTCCCCTTACATCCCCTTACACCAAATTGTTATGAACTGGTACCATATCTCTTGCATTAGTGGTAGAGTTAGGATTGTATGCATTAGCATGCCTATTGGGATTAGTCTGCCATTGACCTCTCCCTCTTCCATATTTTTGGCCTAATTTTTGTTGATGAGGCTATGAATTTTTATAGGCAACTTACTGCATATTACCTCTTCTAAGCTTAGCTTCCAACCATTAAATGTATGCATCTTTGTCTATCACATTATCTACCTTATTAATATTATCTTTAGGCTTGGTATTAGTATTAGGAGTTTGAGCCACATCTGTAGCATTAGTATAATCATGAGATAATAGAGGCATAGACACATTAGGTGGAAATCTTCTAGTTTGGATGAGATTATTTTTAGATTTGATAGCAAGCTCATATGCTTCATGGAGGGTAGAACCACCCATGGATTGAAGGATGACAACAATTTCAGTTCCAATAGCTCTCAAATAGGTCAAGAACACAAAGCTGGGAGGTGGCCTCATAGGAGGAGGTAGTCTATTCTAAGTCTTTTGGAACCTTTTGTTAAAATCATGCATTATTTCTTTAGATCCTTTTTTGATCACATTAAGTTGGTGTCTAAGAGAGGCATGATCACTCTCATTTCCAAATCTTGAGGTAAACAACACTCCAAATTCATCCCATGTTTTTATACATCTACCTTCTAAATTCTTATACCAATCAATAGCTTTCCCCCTAAGGGACATAACAAGGAGTCTAATGGAAATGTTTTATTGAGTGATATTATAGAAGATAAAAAAGTTGGAGACATATATAATGTTCTCATTAGGTGTAACATGACTCTCACCATTGAATATGAGTACATATTTTGTGGCATTAGGAGGAATAGCATCATATGCTTGAAGGTGAATTCAATTTTCAATGTTGAAGATAGGGAAAGGATGAGGTTTAGCCATATCTTCTACAAACTCCTCAAAATATTTAATTTATTCAACCTCCTTAATCTCTTCAACTTCCTCTCCTCTAGCAAAATCTACTAGTTCTTCAAATGGAAGATTAGGATGAGGATATTAAACTTCAAGGGGAAGTTTAGGCTAAATAGGTGGATTAATGGGGTTGAGCACTCTAATAGAGAGTGACCTAGTGAGAACCATGAATTATGAGAGAAATTTTATAATATGACAATGGTATTGATCCATATTTTACCTTTATGGAGTCACCAAATGTTGAGTATCATACCAATTTAGAATTGATGTTGTCAAGAATAACATTCACCTTGACAAGTTATCTTGAAGACAATGATCCCACTAGGCATGTTAGAACTATTGTCACCAAATCTTGTACCTATAAGAGGGTGTTCAAGCCTCTTTAAAATTTGGGCAACATGGGAACACTTATAGGTATGTGTGTGTACCTATGGTGGAAGTGAGATTTAAAGGGCTAGCTCCCTGAATGTATCTTGAAAATCTTATTACCTATCTAATGCTTGTTTATGGGGGAAAAGGGTTATAAATTACATGAATATAACCTATTATAAAAATTTGATGCACAAAAATTTATTCCATGTGGCCATCATACTTATACCATGATGAAACAAGGAATACAAACTAGTCTTTAAGTCTTAATGGGTTCTAACATGAGTATTTCAATATAGAGGTGAGATGTGGGCAGAAACATAAGGTAAATGAACTAGAGGGTAGATTTCACACTCTAAGGACAATCATACACTTAAAATATATTAACACACTATACTAAAATCTATATGACATTTTATACTAGGAACTCTTGCTCAAATATGAAAGGATAAGGGAAGGAAGGATAGAGAATTATCACTTGTCATCACCATAGATCACTTGCAAACTTAGAAAATTATTCAAGAACTCATAAATAGGGTTGAATTAATAATCAAAGGCAAAATATGACATCAATCTAGTATGTATTCACCATACATGGTGTGGCATTATATTACAAAGGCCAAAATGGCAGCGACTTATAGAACTTCAAAGAGAGGAGAAAAATTGAAGTTCAAAGGTCACTATAACACATGTCTAGCTGATAGGAGGAGTTACACTTACAGGAGTATGAATTAAAAAATATACCATGAAATTTATAATGGTACAAATAGATCTCAAACCATAAAACTCCTAAAATGTGGCATATATCTCCCTTTGTTATGCATAATAAATGGCCTTTCATCATGGATGATCTCTCAAGCATTTGAAATTGAATTGGAGAGAGTTGACACATATGTACTATCTAAGAGAGATTGAATCATAATATGATAGTCATAATATGTTATCCTAACTACTAGTTATCTTTTAGACATATATATTCACCATCTGTAGTCATTCATTGATTTCCTAGACTTCATTCTTTACATCTGGTAGATACAATTCATCTTGGACCTCAACTGAGCTTTCATGGTGGCATATGAGTTCAAAGATCTCACTTTGATACAAAGTCCTTTGATCCTACATATTTTCCCATGTAGCATTCCCTTACCATGTTTCTCATTCCATTCTAAAATATGCCTAGCATCATTTAGACATGTGTTCATTTTATCCATCTGGAAACTAGTCAAACCTGCTCTATTGATCTCCTCTAAAGTCTCTCTACTTTGACTTTCAATGCTAGCCATCGATCATTAACCTAGGATCCTAAGATTATGACATTTGGAATTCACATGTTTAATCTGGGATCATATGAATTATTGACCTACTTGTACCATTGGATCTATATGTACGTATGAACACCAACCATTGATTTGTTGAGACCCACTATTTAAACTCAAATAACTATTTACCATGGCTAAAATTTGACATCTAAATTCCCATCATTTGATTTCCATGTAATTGTATTTAATGTCCATGTGACCATCAAATTTGAACTCCCATGATTATTTTCCATGACTGAAATTTAATGTCTACATGATCATCGATGACATTTGCAAGACTCTCAATGACATCTTTATGACCATCAATGACGTCTACGTGATCGTCACTTTTTAAATCCCAAAGGTTTTTTTTCTTGAGTTTTATTTTGATGTCTGCATAATCATCAATGATTTTTTTGAGACCATCAATGATGTCTGTGTGACTGTCACTTTTTGAATGCCAATGATTTTTACCTAGGCTCATTTTTGATATTTGCACAAATGTCATGCACTGATAGATTAACTTTCATGAAACAATTCAATTCTAAGAGAGATTTTATTGATGGTAATTTTTTTAGGCTCTTTGTATTCGAGATAATTTCCTTACAAGAATTATGGCTTCAGATTTTTTGCATTGGCTAATTTTGTCTCAAACTATTTTTGTCAGACACTTTGTCTAAAAGAATTTTACCTTTATCAAGATTTATGTTTCAAAAAATTTATCCAAAATAATATTTCCTTAGCCTTTTGTATTGGATAATTCATTTGAAATAAATTAGACTTAGATTTTATGTGCAGATAAAATGTCTGAAAGAATTATATCTTTGGGAAAATTGCTCAAACAATTTTCCTAAAAGAAATAGTACTTTGGTAACTTTATAGCGGGCATTTTGCCTGACTGAAATGAGTCTTAAAAACTTTTGATTCAGCCAATTTTCCCAACAACTACCCAACACTTACCCAAAAAACCTGAAACAATTGCACCAAAATAATTATTATCACTTAGCCCGAATACCCAAAAGAATTTGTACTTGGCCAAATAAAGTTAGAGAACTTCCCAAGTGTCAAACAAGCCTTAAAGTTCATAGGTTCTTCTGAACTTGTTCTAGCAACTACCACTTGATATTTGAAGCTCAAATGATTCCCTGAGGCATAAGAAAACTTTTTCTATGCTTTAACTAAAATACACACTATAAAGATCAGCCACTTCCATATATTACTCTAAAATGACCCCTAATATATAAAATGACACAAGAACTAAACTAGATAATGACCAAAACTATAATGGCATATGAAATGACATTAGATGAACTACAACACACCCTATGACATTATAATCAGTACCTATTTATGATTTTGATTATAGGGGGTTGATCCATTTTAACTTGTGGTAAAAATGGTCAATAAATACCAATCCTTACCATTGTTTCTAACTCATAACATCAAGCTCACATTTCTTGAATCCATGATCAACTTGTAATTGTACTTCTTATGACCCTACTCCTCCCTATGATTACACATCATCTCATGTAAAAAATATCAACCTTAGTTATCCTACTTAGATACATATACCACTTGATTAGACCTTTATTGCATGTTATTCTCATCCCGGATACATCCTCAATCCATCTTGGCCTTTTCTCACACTAGACAGGCTCTCTAAGGACCCCTCAGGGCCCTTTCTAAGACTTGTTGACCACCCTAGGTGGCATCTAAGCCTAGGCTATAGCTTAGGGAGGAAACCTATAGCCTAGGTCACATGTTTCCTTCACAAAAGCTATGGCCTAGGTCGTGGCCTAGGCAGAACGTGTGAAAAAGACCCCTGTTTAGACCCAAATAGCTAGTTTTTGGTCTTTTGGTAGATTAGGGTTGAGATATATGCCTCTTTTTCATTCATTTGAGCCTCTCTTATCTAAACTCACTCTCTCTACATCTCATCTCTAATCTTCTTCATTGATCACTCACATCTAAAGCTTGGCTACCTCTTTGAATCTCTCTTGATTTTTGCTTGGCACAACAACTTTCTTTGTGAAAAGGGATGTCTTACTCTATTACAACTTCCATTGGTGATTCACATTGATATTGATAGTGTTCCTAAATCTTGTGGCTTATTCCTTACTCCCAAAATACTCCATTGCACCTATTTCTTGTGTTCCTTGCATTGGCTTTCTTAGATTGGAAGCTTCTTATTCACCTCCTCCATAGCTTTTGGCTCTTATTCTAGACTCAGCCTACACATATCCTGATATTCTTCCTCTCTTGCCTCCTATCTTGGATAATTAGTTGGTATAAATTTTGCACATCTTATTTGAGCTTTATATGAGGGCACTTTGCTTTGTAAAGTGAAACTCTTTATTTATTTGTTATAGTATACATGCTAGGGTTTATTTTGTTTTAGAAAAATAGTTATTTTGTGCATTACTTAGAGTAGTTTCAAAAGTTTCATGCATTTGTATTGGTTAAATAGTACTCTCATTGCTTTAAATACTCCTTTATTACATATCATTATTCTCTTTAGAGGCTTTCCTCATTGTATATTAGAGATATACATGCTCAAGATAAACTAGAAAACTTGCTTAAACATTCTCTCTTGTTAAACTAGAACATTGCACTGTTAGAAAATAGTAGTATTGATTTGGAAACATAAATCAAAGATAGAATAGGCATGATATTGAACCCTTTCTTGAAAATGTATTTATTGATTAAAACATCTTTCATTTGGCCTCAAAGTGCCTTAGCTTCTAGATTTACATTTTAGTATTTATCTCTCTCCATTTGGTATTATTGTTTTTGCTTTGTTTATGCAATCAATAGCCTAGTCTTAGATACTTACTTTACTATGATTGGATCCACTAGAGGTGCTTACATACATTATGTGCTTGTGTGTGCTAGCCCTAACCTATTTTACAAGTCTATTTATAGCTTGGTGCAAGCTGAAAAACCAGATTACCACTATAGATCTCATGTATCCCATAGAACCCCTAAGCCCTCTAGCCTCTCAGTGGTTTGCTTTAACACCCTACCAAACACTGATGATTCTATTCATATTCTTGGAGCTACATTCAGGCATGCCTGATGGGACCTCACATATAGTTTCACATAAGTTTTATCCCATTTATAACTCTTTTAGCCAACTCCCCTCTGTTACTTGTTAGGCTTCACTTTTAGTTGTGTTTTGGCTCTTACCTTGGTCATTTTCTCCTACTTTGGTTTTTTTTAATTCTCCCTATGAGTTCTCTATCAATTTTCCTTTTTTGTTATTTTATGTGTTTTTCTTGCTTCATTTCATCCATAGTTGATCTCCCACCCTTGGGATGCCAATCCTGATGGATTTAGAGTCTCATCCCTGAGGTCACTCATGAGTAAACCATGATTTTAATGAAATTCCATAGACACCATAGGACCTAAGATATTTCCTTAACCTAGCATAGTAGTCCACACCCTCTTGCATTCAAAAGGGAACAAGATTGGTAAGAATATAACCAATAGACTTGATCTCCTTTTCACCAGTTCAAGCTCCATTTATCAAATTATATTTCATCTTAGCCTCATGTCATGTCTCATTCACCCATTTGAGGTGATGAGGATCCCCTTACGTGACTGGGACATGATGAACTATGGTTGATCATTCATGATTACCATAGACACCTTTAAGTGAATGAATTACATCCTTCTCCCCCTACGAGTAAAAAACATGTTTCCTTTGGAAACAAAGCTCTCACCCACTTAGTTTCAAGTACCTCAACTATTTCTCATGTGAGTTCCTTGCCTCATTCATGGTTGGAGACTCTAGAGCAATAACATCCTCATATCCATATTTTGGTCCATAGGTATTCCAACTCGATGAGGTATCCCCATCATGGGGGGTCCTCCCATCCTCCTAGTCTTTCCTTTATAGTTTTTGATGAGCATACTAATTTTAATTTCCACCTACAGACTAGAGACCCATATGATGTGTATCAGGAGCATCAAAAACCACCAACTAACTCTTATTTGATGGCACATGACCAGTTTCATGGAGATTTTTGTCATCATGACCATTTTTATGAATATGCCATGTCTTCCCATCATCCTTATGGGAACCATCATGTTACCCATGGCCATTCCCCACCCCATGATAAAGATGATTTACATCATAAGTGTCTTCCCTATCAAGAGCCACCTTAGCATCATCCTCCCCATAGTCATGATCATGGTGATGCCTATGGGCATAGGCAACACCATCACCATCATGATCCCCCTCTTAGAGTTTGTCGCTAGTTGGCTATCAATTATATTTATGAGGATCTCTGTCAAAATCCTCTAGCCCCATGGGTGTATGTTATTCCCCTTCATACTCCTATCCTTGAATTGCCTAAGTTTAATGGGACTCAGGACTCTAGTACTACAAAGCATATTATGACATTCATGATGGCATGTATGGATTGAGAATAGGATGAAGGCATGATTTTGAATCTCTTCACTCATTCTCTATGAGCTAAAGCTCTTATCTATTTTTAGAATCTAACTCCAAATTCTCTCTCTAGTTATTAGCTCCTTCTGGATGACTTCCTCCAATATTTTGATATTTATAGACCTTTTAACCTCAACATCTAATCACTCACCTCTAGGGCATAGGCCAAGGGTGAGTCAAACTTTGATTTTGTGTGTAGATGGAATTCATCCACCTATACGTGCAGGACTAGGTTCTTAGATGCTAGCTTTATGATATGTTCATGTCAGCATTAAGGTAGGAGGTTCACCTTGAGGTCCTAAAGAATGAACCCACCTCTTATGATGAAGATGTTAATGAGTGTTTGAAGATATAAGTGTTTGAGGTGTGCATGGGCATGTAGCCTGTACCTTCCCAAAAGTTATCCTCTTCAAATGATCACAACCATAATATGACCAGTGATGGTGTCACTGATTATCCTCCAGAGAACAAGGATAAGAAGGATAACCATGAGCTGAATGCTTTGAGAAAGAAGCTACCTGAAAAGATGGATTTTGAATCAATCACAATAAAATAATAGATGGTGTTTCCTTATGGCCCCACCAAGTTTTGTAACTTCCATCAGATGAGGGGGCATGATGATGCTAATTATGCCACCCAAAAGTTTGCTGCACAAGCCTTGCCTTTGTTTCAAATTTATCCTCTTAGGGAACCCAACCACAATTTTAATGTGTTTAAGGATCCTCTAATTGATCACAACAAGGAGAAGAAGAAGAAGAAGAAGAAGAAGAAGAAGAAGAAGAAGAAGAAAAAGAAGAAGAAGAAAAAGAATAAGAATAAGAATAAACCAAAGGCTAAGGCCCCACACTCTCCTTCTTGCTCTTCCACCTCTTCTAACTCCTCCTCCTAGGATGACCCAAGAGGGAAAGCCAAGCATGAGAGTAGCAAGGTTGTTTTTGCTATCAACATAGCCTCTAATGGGTATGAGTGCTTTGTTAACATACACTCCAGTTAGGAAACTAAAATTATTAGAGAGACTAATGGTGATGGGCCTCCTATTTATCCCATAGGGGTAGGGAACCCTAAAGTCAAATTTGAATTTAGGCATAACATCCCTCCCAAGGATAGATAGCATCCTTACTCCATCATAGAGGATTTACAGGGCCTCTCAGATGGGATCTCCATTTGGGACCTTCTTTGCCTTTGCCCTAATAAAAGGGGCCTCATTTTTAATGAGTTTGGTCTCTCTCACGAGGGTCCACTGTGTGATGATGTTGAAGTGTTGTTCAACTTTGATGTATATAAGCACCCTTATCCTCCTATCTTATCTTTTGACCCAACCTCTTTGCCAGATGCTTTGATTCTAGTAAAGAGGGTTGAATTCCATCTCTACATTGAGACTTATATTGATGATTACCATGTTAAGTGGTGTATTGTTGATGAAGGAGAAATGTTAAACATCATGCCCCTGCATGTGTTTAATGAACTCAGGATTAGTTAGAAGAAGCTCTTTGATTCTCACCATAATTATGTTGGTTTCAATAAATACATAGTTACGCTTGTGGTAAATATGAAGCTCTAGGTCAAGTTTAGCCCCAAGATATTCAAGATCAAGTTTTGTGTGTTAGACCTTGATCTTTCATATAACATGATTCTTGGTCATCCTTGGACTACTACCATGTAGACCATCACGTCAGCCACATTCCACATGGTTTAGTTCATACATGAAGGTGAGGCTCATACCATAGAGCTTGACTCAGATCCTTGGGCATTGTTTTATGCAAAGATAAATCCCTCAAGCAAGTCTTTGGCTATCTCCTCATGGGGATCTGTGGATTCCCATATACCCCCTAATATTGAGTCTCATTTTATTAAGGATAAATGTTATGATATGGTTAAGTACAGAGTATCATTCACTCCTTCAAAGTCTAACATGTGTTTTTCAACTCCCTCTTCCATTCCATAATATTAGGCCAACTCGTCTCTTTTTAGATACCTCTTCCAGGGCATCTCCCTAAACACTAAGCTTCCCCTTGCATCACACTTTTCCCTTCAGAGTATTGTCTCTCTCAATGCATCTCCTGTTAAGGCTACTAGAGTAGCTAAGTCTGATCTTGAGTGATATTCCATCTATGGTATAGTACCCAACCTAATAAATGAGAGGATAACTTACAAGAAGCTCTTACCCATGCATCATACGCATTGCCACCCTCTCTCTTATTTGGGTTTAGAGGTCTCATTCACCAACATTGACCCCAATTTTGGCACTCTTATGTTTCAAGTCATGACTAGTGAACCTAAGGATATGGATGCTCCATCTCCTTCCTACCACCTTTTCCCTATCATTTGTATTCTTCATAAGATAATTAGTGGCCTACCTCAGAGGTAGGTCTCTAGTTAGGAGAAGTGGTGGCCTTCCCTCAAGAGTAGGCTTGGGCCTAAACTTGTGGTGTTTTGGTGAGCCTTAAAGCTTACTAGAACACCCTCCCCAGGCCCTTATTTGGTGCATTTCCCCTCTAATGGAATCTATCATCAAACCTCATGGGTCTCCTTGGAAATTTTTCATGTGCACTCCTCCTTGGATGCACCTTGGGATAAAAGTAGAGTCTTTTACTTCTTTTAATTGGTCAAACTACTACTTGTTAGTAGTTATCCCTCTATCGACTCCCTCTCTCTTTTTCTATAGTGTTTTTAGGTGATATGGGTTAGTGTTTTTGGTTTCTTATGACTTGATTCAGTCTTACCTAGTTGCTCTTCATCTATCACAGGCCTCCTACTACCCCTACTCACCTCTCATTTCAATCAGCATTGAGACACTTTGTCATGGTTAACCCTCAGATAGCAGTGGTGGTTCTACTAGCTGAGATGGATTTCTTACCTCTAGCACTCTAACTCCTCCTTGTATCTACATGAGAGATTAATGTGACCTTATATTAGTTGTGCATGTTGTGTAACAATAAAAACATTTTTTTACAAGCTCACAAACATTACATTCTTGTTTCCCCCTTTCCCTTCTATTATGGGCAAGTTTTGAGCCCCTCTCAAGCTCCCTTGGCCTATTTTTGGCCCTCTATAGCCCAAGCCATAGTTTTTTGGGCTAAGTCATGGCCTATAAATGGTCTAAGCCATGGGGTTTCCTAGGCAAGCAATGGCCTAGGCTAGAAGCTTGTCTTTTGCCCTTTTCTAGGCTTTTGTTTTACCCTATTTAGCTTTCAAAACACTAAAACCTTCATCTTAGAGGTTTTGGCCCATTCTAAACATAATGGCAGGGTCCATTTCTATATTCAAGTCCTCCTTGGGTGTGTTTTTGGACCATTTTGGTCTCTTAGACCCCCAGGTCCTCTCACCTATCAGGCTCGTGTACTCCTTATCAGATGCACCTTATGGGCCCTTGGTTTTTTTCCTCATTTTTTAGACTATAAAACCTCCATCTTAGGAGTTTTGGTATGTTTTTAATGCCTAGTCAGCCTTTATTTTTTAATTCAAGGATTTTTTGGGACTTCTATGGCCCCTTTTTGGTCCTTAAGACCCATTTTAGGTCCTTATTGACCTCTCGAGCCCTATCCCATTTTGTGGGCACCCAAGGATAGAAGTTACTTGTTGTACTTATTTTAATTAGTTAATTCTCTACTTTTTCATAGTTGATTCATTCTAAATCCCTCTCTCTCTCTCTTGTTTATCATGGTTGTAGGTAGGGTTGTTAGCTAATTATGGTGGTTTAGAACTTGATCTAGACTTGCTGACTGGTCTTCATCTTATTTAAACTTTCCCCACTTTCCTTGGTTACCTCTTCTTGTGGCCGATGTTGTTCAATTGTTGTGGTTATGTCTTGGTTTCATTATTTGTTTCCCTCATGCAAATCATTCACAACACCTTGCTTTGAGATTACCTTTTGGAAGTTACTAGTCTTGCATCCTCAACCCCCATCATCATGAACCTCTTAGTGGTGATTCACATAGATGATGGAATTCAAGGTAACCCAAGACTAGATGTTGTAGCTTGGGTTATCAATGATCCATGGAGCCATGAGCTTACTGCAGTTGGTTTCTTCCTTATCATCAAAATGAATAATGTCATTGAGTATCATATAATCATTGGTGCCTTAATTGATTCCCATGAGTTAAGCATGTGGTATGTGTACTTATTCTATGACTCGGTCTTATTTATATCTCAACTCACAAGTTTTTAGGTCATCCTTAGCTCTGAGTTATTCTCCCTCTTTGAGGTGGCATGTAATTTTCTCTCTTTCTTTGAGGACGTCTAGTTCACCCATATCCCTCATAGGGAGAACACTAGGGCTATTGCCTTAGTGAATGTCATTTTGGATAGTATGATTTGATTTGATAACACTTGTGTCCCTTCTTATAGGATATTGAACTGGATTTGGATTTGGAGCTAGAGCTAGAGTTTGATTTTGGATTACACAGCATTTACACTCTTACCCATAGATCACGTCATCGACTTCTTCCACCACCATCATTATCTGATAAGTGTAGGTAATATTTTATTTTATCTTTTTAGTAATTTATTTATTTTACTTTGGTGTGGATTTTAGGTACTTTAGATCACTCCTTGTTCATTCAAACACTAACTGCTTGTACCTCAGGGGCTTATGTAATCATACATCCCATGACTTTATTCATCCCTATTATTACACAATGGCTCACATGCAAACTACTAACCCTAGTTATCCTAATTAGAGACATATACCACTTTTTTGGACATTTACCATATGATATTCTCATCCCTTATACATCCTTAATCCATTTTGGCCTTTTCTCATGCCAGATAGGCTCTCTAGGGACCACCTGAGGCACTTTTTAAGACATGTTGACCACTCTAGGTGGCATCTAGGCTTAGATTGTGGCTTAACGAGGAAAATTGTGGCCTAGGCCACACAATTACTTTAAAAAATTTGAGGCCTTGGTTATAGCCTAGGCATAATACATGAAAAAGACCCCTGTTTAGACCCAAATAGCTAGAAATGGCTAGTTTTTTGTCTTTTGATGGATTAGGGTTGAGATATATGCCTCTTTATCATTAATTTGAGCCTCTTTTATCTACACTCACTCTCTTTTCATCTCAACTCTGATCTTCTCCATTGATCACTCACATCCAAAGCTTGGTTATCTCCTTGAATCTCTCCTGATTCTTGTTTGGCATAATAACTTTCTTTGTGAAAAGGAATGCCTTACTCTATTGTAACTTCCATTAGTGATTCATATTGTTATTGATAGTATTCCTAAATATTTTGTATTACTCCTTAATCCAATAAAACTCCATTGCACCTATCTCTTATACTCCTTGCATTGGCTTTCTCAGATTGGTAGCTTCCTCTTCACCTCCTCCATAGCTTTTGGCTCTTGGTCTACACTCAACCTACACACAGCTTGATCTTATTCCTCTCTTGCCTCTCAACTTGGAAAATTAGTTGGTATAAAGTATACACATATTATTTGAGCTTGATATGAGGGCACTTTGCTTTGAAAAGTAAATTTCTTTATTTATTTGTTGTAGTATACTTTCTAGAGTTATTTTTGTTTTATCAAAATAGTTATTTTATGTATTGCTTAGAGTAGTTTCTAAATTTTCCTACATTTTTATATGGCTAAAGAGTACTTTAATTTATTGAAATACTCCTTTATTAAATATCATTATTCTCTTTGGAATCTTTCCTCATTGTATACTAGAGATATACATGCTCTAGATAAACTAGAAAACTTGCTTAAACATTCTCTCTTTTGTGTTGAACTAGAACATTTCATTGTTAGAAAATAGTAGTAGTGATTTGGAAAGATAGATCAAATCTAGAATAGGCATGTTCTTGAACCCTTTCTTAGAAATGTCTTTATTTCTTAAAACATCTTTCATTTGGCCTCAAAGTGCCTTAGCTTCTAGATTTACATTTCAATTGTTATCTCTCTCCATTTGGTATTGTTTTTTTCATATTTTTTATGCAATCAATAGCCTAGTCTTAGCTATTTGCATTACTATGGTTAGATTTACTAGATGTGATTGCATATTTTATGCATTTTTTCATGTTAAACCCAACCTAGTTTACAATTCTATTTATATCTTGGTGTAAGCTGGCAAACCAAATAGCCACTATAGATGTCTTATTTCCCATAGAACCATTGAGCCCTATAGCCTCTTAGTGGTTTGCTTTAGCACCCTGCCAAACACTGGTGGTCCCATTTAGATTATTGGAGATACACAACCCTTGGTTAAGGTCCATACCTACATTCCTGATTTGTTGACCTTTCAGCAATTACATGTATTGGAGCTTGAGGTTTGTCTTAAAAAAGACTTATTGAAAGTATGAAACAAAATAAAAGAAAAGGAAGCACACAATAAGCAAACCAACAACAACAATAAAACAAATATTTACATGCACTATGTACAAACAAAGAACAAAAAAGAAACTACTTTGAGCCTACGTACACCAACTCTAACTATTCTTATAGATTACTCCATGTGGACTTGAGGTGGGATAGTAGAGAAGTAATGCTTGAGATATTACCCATTTGTTGGTAATGTAAACTTTTCTCCTTGAGAGTCCTTGAGCTTGAAGGTGTTATCCCCTAGTATCTCAATAATCTGATATAGACCAATCCATAAAAGTGTGAATTTTCCATACTTTACCTTAGGTTCAGATGTTTTCTACCAAAGAAGAACCAAGTCTCCTTGTCTAAACACCTTAAATTTGGAATGTTTATCAAACCATCTCTTCATTGTGGCTTGATACCTACTAAAATTGGCAAAATCTTCCTCTCTTACATCTTCCATTTGAATAATGTCAAGTAACCTTAAACTTGCAAACTCCTAATCCTCTCCTTCCATGTACTCTTGCATAAACTTGCAGGTTGGTAGCTTGAGAGTGATGGGGAATACAAGTTTTTGGCCATATACAAGTAGAAATGGTGATGCCTTTAGAGCTTGCTTGAATCTTATTCTGTTAGCCTAAAGGACATACTTGAGTAACTTGTGTTAGGTTCTTGGTTTGTCTATAGTAGACTTCCTGATATCCTTCATAATTTTTTTGTTGGTTGACTCAGAAACCCCATTACCTTAAGGGTAATGGTTTGATGAAAAATTGAGAACAATTTTATTATCATATGCCAACTTAGTCATGTCAATGGATATAAAAGTAGATCTATTATCACAAAATAGAGATACCAGTGTTCCAAATCTAGTACATATGTTCTCTTCCAAGAATTTTATTACATCTTTTATCCTATATTGTTTAGTTGCCACTACCTCTTTCCACCTGGTGTGATGGTCAGTAGCACTGAGAAAATACTTATGTCCTTATGAAGAATTTTGGTTGATGAACCCCATAAAATATAATCCCCATTGATCAAAGGGTTTATCAATCATCACTAGCTTCAATGGCATGGTTGATTTGGGTTCTTTGGTATTGAAAATTTTGCACTAGTGACACTCTCTCACGTGCTTATGAGCATCCTTGAAGATATTAGGCCAATAATAACCATCCCTAAGTATATTATGTGTTATTGACCTTCTGTATGGGTGTCCACTTCCAAGCTTCTCATGGAAAGTAATAAGGATCTTTGATTCTTCCTCATTAAAGACACATCTTAGGTATATTCATTCATAATTATTCCTAAAAAATACTCCATCTTTGATCAAGATATGAGTTGCTTTGAGCCTTAAAGCTCTCTTTTTCTCCCTCATTAATCCTATAGGACAAGTGCCATTAATTAGTAAATGAATAATTGAGTCATAACAATCTTTTAGTTGAAAACTTTGTTACTCTATCTGCATGACACTTAACTTAGGATTAGTATTGGCAATAAATTGAATTAACCCTTGGCATATTAACAATTTATCAATCTTAATTTCTAGATCATATTATTGAAGTATAGACATCCATTTACCTCTTCTTTCCCCTAATTCATATTATATAATCATGAGATTAGTGTTAGGATCTGGTAAGATTGCATGCATCTTATTTTTAAGGATATAATGCCCAAATTTCTTTACTGCCTTAACTAAAGCACATACTTTCTTGCCAATCAGGGAATAATTTATCTCAAAAAATTTAAAATTTGTACTCATGAAACCAATAGGATGATCACATCCATTTATCTTTTGAGTTAGTAAATCTACAATTGTATGCTTAGAATCAAAATATTAAAGACAAAAATCCTTTGAAAAATTGGGACTTATCAATACTAGTACCTACATTGTTGCTTCTTTTACGTTCTTGAAGTCTTTTCTTATTTTTTCATTTCTAGTGATTTTGGATTCCTTTTTCAACATGTCATTTAATCATATCACAATCTATGCAAAACCATAAATAAACTTTCTCACAAAGTTGATCTTCCCAAAGAAAGATTTCAATTCTTTTCTACTATTAGGGGGTTCCATTTTTTATATAGCATCTAATCTATCAGGGTCTATTAAAATCCCCTCTTTAGTTATAACATGTCTTAATAATATTCCTTCAGTAACAAAGAAAATGCTCATCTTTGGATTGAGAGAAATTTCATATTTCATACATCTTTCAAATACCTATTGTAAGTGTATGATATGGTCCTCCCTATTTTTTGAAAAAATAGTCAAGTCATCTATGTAAATGATAATGTACATACCTACAAGTCCTTGGAAAGTGTATTCCATTGGTCTTTGAAATTTTTCACCTATATTTATTAGCTCAAAGGGAATTCTTTTGTAGGAAAAAGTGCCCCACTTAGTAGTGAATATAATCTTTAGTTTGTCTTCTTTGTTTATAAGCACTTGGTTATATCTTGAAAAACCATCAAGAAAAGACATCATTTTAGAACCACTAACAATTTGAATAACTTGATCAAGATAAGGCAAAGGATAGTTGTCCTTTCTAGAAGCTCTATTTATATTTCTAAAGTTTACACACAATCTAATTCCCCCATTTTCATTCCTAACTAGTACTAAGTTAGCTACCCAAGTGGAGTGTCTAATGGGAAAGACAATCTTGGCATCTTGTAGCTTCTTGACCTCCTTGTCTATCAAAGAATTAGGATAGAGTTAACAGGTCTTTGCTTTTGATTAAAAGACTTGCAAGATTATTTTAGAGGAATGGTGTGGGTTATGACTCGAGGATCAAAGATCTTTAAGTCCTCATATGACCAAGCTATAACATCTTTATACCTAGAAAAAAAAATTAACTTTTATTAACTCCTCATTAGTGCATGTTGTACCAATATTAATTATCTAAGGTTGAATTTGTGTTCCTAAGTCAACTACATTGTAATTTTTCCCATTTACTTTAGGAGCTTTGATAGTCTCAGCTGGTTTACTTTTATTAAACAATATTTCTAGGGCAATCATGCCCTTGGGAATTTTATTGTCACTTAATTGCATAATTTTGTCATTAGTGTTGTCTTTATCAAGAGCATTTTCATTGGCTTCATCAATGATGTGATCCTCAAATACTCCTAAATTTTTCATGAAGTCTAAGATTTTTTGTTCATCACTAAATACTTACAAGTGGTTAACATTATCAGGGACTAAGGGACATGGGATCAATTCCACACTAAGGTTGTCGAGTTTAGAGTCTTGATTGGGCATAAGATTATTTGTAGCTGAGGCTATCTCATCTACAAGCTTACTTTATTCCTTATGAATGGATACTATGTTGAAAGCATCAAAATATTCTATCAGGTCCTAGACTCTAAAATTATATTTATTAAGGTATGACTATTTTCACTAATACTTACTTATCACTTGATTGACTACTAGTTCTGAGTCACCATATATCAGTAGTTCTTTGAATTTATGCTTGATGGAAAATTGCAATCTTAAAATTAGAGCCTCATACTCTGTCATATTATTAGTGCATAAAAATTGAAGTCTATAAGAAATTCTAAATTCTTTTCCAATGGGATTAATCAAAACAATCCCTATGCCAAAACTAGACTTATATCTAGCAACATCAAAGGATAACTTCCATATTCCAGGCATAGTGTGAACATATTTTGAGCCACATACCTTAGCAGTGTCAAGAGTATAAACTCCTAAATCATAGTTGACCATGTTAACCCTTTCATTTGTAGCATTGTATTTTGTGATCATATGCTTTATCTTGGGCTCCATTTTAATTCTGATCTAGTTTGGAACTCCCTTCCATGGTAGCCACATATGGTAATAATCAGTGGACATGTAACCATTCAAGGACTTTGTCCAGTATCTACTCAGTAGCATCCCATAAGCATCAAGTACATCAACTACTTGGATGCCAATAAACTATTGTATCATTGATTCAGCTGTAAGTTGCATGTGAACATTCAACAATTATCTAGTTACTTTAACCCTAAAATTATCTAATTGAGTAAAAACCCTATCATATTTTATTGGATTTAAACCAAGTTGCTCACAAATACCTTTAGGCATGATGTTAGTAGAAGCACCAAAATGTAGCAAATAATTATGAAAATTCTTACCAAAAATTATGACTGTAAGCAAGAAAGGTGGGGCATATACCTTGTTCTTGTACATAACAACATTAACATTTGTAGTATTGGATGATTTACTAGGTTTCGTGGATATAGATTCCAACAAAAAATATCTCTGCTTATTAATTTGAGTCAAAATTCAATGTGATGGTAGCCTTAATCTTATTCATGTCCTCCACTATATTATACCTATAGACACCTAAAATTGGCCATCGATAACCTTCAACTAGGATTTTGACTAATTTCTACCAAAGTGCATAATTTGACTTGAAAACACGAAAATACATTTAAATTTTTGAATTCTTTATATTCAATTACTAATTTTTGCTAAGGTATCATTAAATGGGGAAACACAATTTATGAAGCAGCTAACTTTGATTAGATCATTTTGAGTCAAAATGACATTTTCATGCCTAAGTGCTATAGATTGCTCTTTTCTATCAAATGTATTGTACAAGACACATGCCTTTGTTATTTTGCATTGGAAAAATCCTAAATGGGATAATAGTTTCAACGTATCTAACATCAACTTCCAATTCCAATCCAATCAAATTTTAAGCCAATAATATGACATTTTGACTAATTTGATTAATTTGTACACAAATTATCAAGGTTTTGCATCAAATTTTATTAATCATGTTTAATGCTAATTAAACCAAATCAAGAGCTTAAGTTAATTTTCCATGGAACTTTTTGAATATTTATTTTTAGAAATTGATATTGAATATATGCATTATCAAAAGACATCATTTCTTGGAAAGACATCCTGAGGACATAAATGCATAAAATATCTCATCAAGCCACCCCATGCCTCGTTAAGACCTTCCCATGCCTCATCAATGCCTCCCATGCCTCTTAAATTCCCCTTGTTTCCAAATATTTATGGGGGATGTTTATGAATTTAATTACATATTTTGGATTAATTCATGGCCAAACATCTCAATCTTGAGATGGACAGTCATAGTTGATCCTAAACCATTTCAAAAATTTATAAATAAGAGGCCTTGATTATTGATTTTTAAGCTTGGATAATGAAAAGTTATAATACACATATAATTCCAAAAGCTATTACAATTAGTGTTATAATGCCAAATTGTTGATCTAATCCAAAGCCAAACATGGTTCCAAGGAGAGATGAAAGTAGCCATACTTCATTGATGAAGACTTCATGAGCACAAACTGAGGAAGCCACTACAAAAAACATTTTGGATCATCTAAGGAAGGTGAAGAAAGGTCTTTATTTCATGTTTTAGTTGTGTTTTCCATTTTTGATTTGTTAACTAAGCTCCTCCTTTGAGATAAACTTAAGGTGTTAGTTTGGTGTGTGTTTTATTGATATGTTTTATTCACTAACACAATACTAATCTCCCTCTATTGTAATCCTATTTTCACAATACCCACCCCTAGTAGTACTAAATGAATCAACATTGTGTTTAGAAGTACTTCCCTTTACAGGCTCAGGGTTATTGTCAGCTATGGGATCTAAAGGAGTGTCAAAGTTAGTTGGTGGAGAAAATTTTGTTAATGTTTGCTTTTGATCCCTATTCCTTAGAGGATAGGTATTCTTTAAATATTGTTGAAAGGCATGCACCTCTTCAAGAGTATCCTTAGGCTCATTCTCTTTTTGGAATGGGAAGTCAAAGGTCTCCACCATAAGGGTTGTATCTATAGATTTGGATGACCTTGAAGATCTAGATGTACTTATAGAATTATCTTTAATAGGTGAACCTTCAGATTTATTCAATTCATCTTAAAATAACTCAAAAACATTATGGAATTCAATGCAGTATAACTCATCATGCTTCAAATATTGTGAACATTATAATATTCAATTAGTGTAACATTACAAATATTAATCTCAAGGTTATTCTTACCTAATGATGACTCGTTTTTATTATTATTGATAGTGTTACCATTATGAAATTGGTTTTTAGGTATATTGAGCCTTTGATAAGCATAGTTCCTAGTGGAGTTTTCCCTAGTATTTCCTACTTGTTTTTTCAATTACAAGAAGTCAGTACTTAGCTTTTGGACCATCTTAAGGATGGACTCATTCTCATTCTTTGGTGTCTCTGAATTATGAACTTGAGTGTTATTACTGGTTATGAGCACCAAGGCTATTTATTCTTTGGGATGAAATCCATTTGTATTGTTGCTCAAAAATCCTAGGTTTTGGCCATTATGTGCATGAGTAAAGGGAAATTGGTTTAGGACTAGTGTCTGATGTAAATAAGGCACATTTTGATTGGCATTAGGAACGACATTTAGCATAGAGAAATTAGGATTGACATTTGGGACGGCATATGTTAGCTAAACTTGAGGCTGCATTTGATCATTTATTATGATAGCTTCAACATAGGCTAGGGCCAAGGTATTAATAACTCCAATAGACCTATTAAGAAACACAGAGGTAATGGGGTCCAAAGCATCCTTGTAGATTTCTAAAGCTAAGGCCTCATCATGTCTATAAGGAGTTATGATTCTACTGAACATCTTCTTGGATTTGGCATTGTAGACTCTAATGATCTCACTTAAATCTCTCTTAATTATGGTGAATTATTGGTAAATAATGCAATAACTTTTGATTTTACCAAATTGATCAATAGAAATCCTATTAAAATCATTCCAACTAGTGATACAATTCTCTAGAATGTTGAGAAACCATTCAAATATAGCATATTTGAAATTAAATGCGATCAATATACATGTTACTATTTCAAACTATTTTTTGCTTTTCTAAATTCAAAAGAAGTAAGAAACTAAGATAAGTGGTCTAGGGTTAGATGATACCCAGATGAGGTATGTGCACTATTATCTAGATGTTGAAGGTACTCCTCTTTGGCTGTGGAGGATGACACCTACAAAAGAAAGAGACTTAAACAGAAAAACTGTTAGATAGGTAGGTAGTGGACTGCCAAGCAATGCTTGATCCCAAAAGTGCAAAGACTTCCTGGAAGGGTGTCAGTCCACTGATTGATAAAGAAAATGTCTGATAAAGATAATAATGATAGACTAAGCTAGAGAAATACAAACAATGCGTACCTATTGTCTACTGTCAATTTGCCACAGTTGCCGATGCCAGTTTATCTGTCGATGTCAGTTGGTCAAGTCTACCAACGTCAGTTAGGCTATCGATGTCAGTGGGGGTAGTAGTCTGTGCACAGGTCTAAGGTTGTGTCTGTGGTTGACAGAAGGGGTCTGGGAGTCTAAAAGGCTCTGTGCAGGGTTGCAGGGCAGTAGACAGGGTCTTAGGAGGGACAAGGAGTAGAGGATAGTGGTCAAAAGGGGTCAGGTTAAGAGGAGGGCTTTTCAGCCTCTCTAGGAAGAGTGGCTGATTAGTCTAGTTGATAGCCAAGTCTGGTTGGTGATGTGGCTTAGAAGCAATAAATAGAAAAAACTGATTAAAAATACATTCTAAGCTACTAAAATGAAAAGACAGAGGAATACTTAGTTGTTGCTTACTGAAGGAGGAGTGTAGAAGATTGGTTGCTAATGCCACTATTATAGAAGACTTCTTGCAATGTACCTATAGCCTATGATGCTTATTGTATGTCCAAGTGAGAGAGAGAGAGAGGTCGAAGTGCAGCTGCAAGAGAGTTAGCATCTGGGGAAGAGAATGAGGATCTGGGCAAGAGAATCAAGAGCTAGGGGGAGAGAATGTGCCTTTGAGGCTATCTTAAGCGATCGACGTCGGCGATCCCGCTGGCATCGGTCAACAGGTAACCAATGTCGATAGCTAGAAAAAGGGGAGAAAGGGCTAAAATTAGCCTTTCACTCATTCTTCTGACTGCCGAGTTCAGGGGTCATGGGAAAATAGTTGAAGGCAGGCTAAATGGGTGTGGGAGAGAGGGGAAGACTTGGAATGGGGTCATAAATTGGTCATAGGGTGATGGGAGGCATCTAAGGAGAGGGAATCCAAGGGGAGGAGGATGTGTCATGGATGAGGTGTCAAAGAGGGGTGTCAAGGGGGAATGTTATTAATTTAAAATAGATGATTATTTTAAATTAATAAGTGTGTGTTAGGATTGCTAGGAAGTGGACCAAGGGGACCAAGGGGGGAGTCGACCAAGGAGTAGACATGATTTTGGTGTCTACATTTGCCCCTTTTTGTCTTGTTGGTTGTTTTGGATGAACTGCAAGACAAAAATAGGAGTCAGTTGCCTCAGGTATGGGATAAGGTTGCTTTCATCTTGTTGGTTGTTTTGATGAACTGCCAGACAAAAATGAAAGAGTTGATTGCCCCGATTATGAGATGAGGTATTCCCCCTCAAAGCAGGAGTCGAGAGAAGGGAACCTAAAATCGGGTGCTAATTTGATAAATAGTGGATGGATATGGTGAAGGTGAGTGAGAACGCTATAAAAGTTGAGATTGCATGCACACCACTTCATGAGATGGTCAGGTCAAATTGTCACAGGTCAAAGGTCAAGGAGTACCAAAATTGAAATAACCAAGCCCTAGCATTTAGTCATAGCTGATTAGGTTATTCGATCCAAGTTATAGCTCTAATGGTCATCGTGTTCCAAGTATCTCAGGCTCAGGAAGTGCTCTTGGAAACACGAAAAATGTCACAAGTAGTGGGGATCAACTTGATCACAATCCTAGTACTTGTGAGGGTCGAAATGGGTTGTGGAAAATTTTTCTAACCATTCATGGGGTAGCATACATGCAAAAACAACCAAGGTAAAGTTGTCTTGGAAGTGGTCATGGTTGGAGGAGATAGTCGTGATCTCCAAGGTTGATGGTTGAGGTGGGTTGAGATAGATGGTCCATTAGATGGACGGACGAAGGAATGGCTGAGCTAACCTTAGAAGACCCCGTGTCAACTAAGTGCTACCTATATAGCCCCTATCGTTAGGGTCTCAGGCTGATGTAGTTATCCTAAAAAGGGAGGAAGAGGGTTGGTTATGGACTGGTCATTGGATGAGATTAAGTCATGGTCAAAGGTTGTAATGGTTTGTCCATCAGATAGACGAACAAATGGATGTGGTTGAGCTAACCCCAAAAGACATCTTGTCATTTGAGTGCTGCCTACATAGCCCATGTTGGAAGGGCCTCAGACCAATGTAGTTCAGACTAGGAGTCAAAATGGTTGATGATTGGTTTGGATGAGATGATGTTACAGCCTTTTCCATATTGTGTGATGGTGTATTCTGTAACATTGGTTGAGTGGTCTTCCATCCTTAGCAAGTGTCCATATCGGGAATGGTGTATGCTAAAAATGAATTGAGATGATTTATGCTTCAGCAAGTAATGGTTTATGCTTAACATAAATTTTGTCTGGTTGATAGTTTCCATGTGTATTGGTGTCCATAGAAACTATGTGAAATGGACTAAGTCACGTGAGTGGTATGAAAATGTTTGGTTTGGTTGGGGTTTGGTTGGATTGTATGTGACCAAGATGTATGAAGTGAAAGGCGCATTTCTCTTTCATTGACAAGGACCATAATGATAGCATAAGTAGGGGGTTTTAGAAACAAAAGCCTCGTTCATGCATCACGTCATTGACCATTGGTTGTGTGAGAGAAGTAATCAAATCACTTGACGTTAAGTGAGCTCGAAATCCCTTGAGTATGTTGGGGTGATAGGTTTGACTATGTGAGATGGATGGAGGGGGAACCCTTTTTGGTAGGAACAACTTCACCCCTTTTATAGGTGACCCCGAGAATGACTATAGACAAGTCCATGACTTTATAGTTTTGTCAGTCAGTTTTTTTTTTCTTTTTTTTTTTTTTTTTTGGGTGCAGATTGATTGATGCAGGAAGTATGCGAGGGGATGTTGTCTTGTTTTGTGGTCATGTTGTGAAGCTGATCGATGTGGGAAGCTTCAGAGATAGTGTTGTTTGTAGCAATATTTAAGCATAGCCATCCTTCAAGGGAGTGGTCTATATTCTACTTTGTATGCTTTTGATATGACTTTGGCCTAGCTGTCCTTCAAGGGAGCAGTCTAGTAAATATAGCAATTATGTAGCTATCCTTCGAGGGAGCAGTTTACATTTATAGTTTTATGACCTTTGAATAGGCATCCCAATTTTATATATATATATATATATATATATATATATATATATATATATAGTTTTTGATTGGACTTTTGGTCATGGACTTGACTATAGAGGTTTAGAGGGTTTCCCTTGTATTAGGACAAAACATTCATGCTTGACAAAAGGGTTGACTGATATTTGCAGGGTTGAGGGTTGAAAAGGAATAGGAATGACAATGATGGGGATTGTTCAAGGGATCGAGCTCAAGTTAAATGTCAAGTGAATAATTACTTGACTGACAGTAGACTGGTCGAAGAGGTAAGGCATAAAGGGGCTTAGGTTCTGATAAGTCCCTGACCCATGCTTGTGTGTCATGATGCAAGGTCCGAGTCAATTAGGAGCAAACTTGCCCCATTTGCTTCGTTCCAAATTGGTCACGTGTTGGTCATTGATGAAGAGGTTTGTTGATGTTTGGTTGAGGTCAAAATGTTTGGTCGAGGTTTGGTTGATGCTTGGTCGAGGTTACGATAGTCAGGGTAAGGTTGAATTCCCACAGTTGTTAGGGAGAATGTTTGACCGATTTAGTTTGAGAGGGTGAGATCCTGATCTGCCAAGTTGGAGGCAGGAATCTCAAAATCATGGATGGTGATGGAGGCAAGGGTTGGTAATGATTTGATTAAAGTGGCTAATGGTTGGGGGTCATCAGGCTGGACTTCCATCGATTGTAAGGCTTGGATCAAAGTTTGATGATGTTGTGGAGATTTTTGTATGAGATCATACAAAGACATCTTCACAGGGGTCGTGTGGTGAGGTTGTTTCACCACGGAGTCAGGGAATGTCTTTGAGGATGCTGGTCGAGATGTTCCCAAGACAGTAATCTTGGGTTTTGGTTGTGGTGAAGGCTTGGTATATGGGGATGTCCAAGGGATAGAAACATGTCTTTTCCCTTTATCCTTTTGGGTTGGTGGGCTGGTGGTCAAGTTGACTGTGTTGATTTCAAATAATGGGGTTAAAGGTGGTGGAGGGACCATAGTCTGGTGTTGAGATCCCAATTTAGGTGATGATGTTTGTGAGGCATGTGATGGTGTCAAAGATTTGGCAAAGGGGTAGTCAAGAGGATCCTTGATGAGAAGGGTATCCTTTTTTTGGTGTTGATGAATGACAGCTTTAAGAGTGCAACAACGCTCGATGTCATGTCCCGGTGTGCGATGATAGTGACAAAATTTAGTGTTGTCGAACCAAGATGGTCTTGATTCGGGGGTTGATGAGTGTGAAGGTGAGGAGGTATGGGAAGCATGGGATGATGTTGAAGGTTTGTTGATAATATGGTCAAGAAGAAGGGTGTCTTTCTCCAAGCATTGGCGAATGACAACCTTGAGGGCAAAATAATGCTCAGTGTCATGTCCCGATGTGCGATGATACGCACAAACTTTAGTGTCATCGAACCAGGGCAGTTTTGGTCTAAGAGATTGGTATGGTTTAAGAGGTGGAAGACTGATGCGAGAAGACTGCAACAATTATCGTAACAGCAAGGCATAAGAACCTGCCAATGGGTCTACGTGTTTTGTTGTAGTAGGGGTTGATGACTTTTGTTTTGGAGGCATGGGAGGCATTGGTCATTTTGGAGGAAATATATGTTTAATGGGTAAAGGGGATAATGGAGGCAATTTGCCTCTGTGAGGTGTTGGAGTAGGAATTACTCCTATTAAGGTGGATGGATGTGGGCCCAGAATAGAGGGCAATGATGAAGGTGGGGGAGGAATTCTCTGGTGTGGTTTAGTGGCCTTCTTTGGTTTGGTTTAAGGACCACTATTGTGTGAGGCAAGATTAGATATGGGGCGAACACCAAGAGATTTAATCTCTTTTGGCATGGTGGACGCCTGCGTGAGTTTGGGTTCAGATGTGGACGGAGGTGAGTGAGATGTAGCGATCTCAGGCAAAAGGCAAAAAACTATCACTGGGTCTTCCTCGGTCAAAGTGGGTGAAGAGACAGGGTCTTCTCTTGGTGGAGAAGAAATTGGAAAATGTGACTCCTCAAGAGGATAGAGGGCAGGGATGATGGTGCCTTCTACTTGTGGTTGAGGAGTAAGAAGGGTATGGTCCTCCATTAGTAGGAGGAAGGATGAAGGTGGGGCTAATGGCATTGGTATGGTCGAAGCGTCTTCCAATATAAGAGAGGTCGATGGATAACTAATAGGAGAAGAAGGCTCTTCTACCTGTGGAGGAGGTTGGTCAGGGACAAGAGGCAAAACTGTGGTGACTGTGCATATATCATGCTCTTGGGAGCTATCAGCCATGGTCTGGACATTGTTTTGGCTAGGAAGATGGTTAGGAAAAGGTTGTTTGAAGATGTTGATGTTTTGATTGGGTGGCACATTTGGGTTATCCAAAACAAGATCTCCCTTATCTATCATGTCTTGGACAATGTTTTTGAAAGTTTGACAATTGTTTATGTCATGGCCTTGGACACGGTGATAGTGATAGAAGTTGTTTTCTCTATACCATGTAGGGATGGGCTTTGAAGGGTCGAAATGAGGTGGTCGGATTGGAGGGAGATTGAGGACCCCCTGTTTGATGAGTTTTTCTAAAACGGAAGCGTATAATTCCCTTATAGGAGTATAGTGACGCTGTATGTACCGTTATTGGAATTGTTTTGTGATGCTTTGAGATGTGAAAGGTTGAGTTTGGTCAGTCATTATAGAGGATGGTGATCTAACAACCACAGTGTTAGCCACTCCCTCAGACTTGGAGTGGGAAGAAGAAGGTCTGGAAGAAGAAGGGTCATCGGTTTTTGCATTGGTATTACGCAATTTGACCCTGTTTTCTTCAATAGCGTGGAGTTCAAGATTTCGGGCCATGGTGAAAGCTTTGTCAAAAGTGCAAAATGTTTGAACCCACAAGGTGGATGAGATGTGTGTGGCACATGCTCGAGAGAAGAGCTCAATGAGCTCAGGTTGAGGTAAAGGGAAGGAGAGTTGGTTGATTAAGCCTCTCCAACGGGCGACAAAACTGGCTATGGATTCATCGTCAAATTTTTTGATAGAGTATAAGTCTGTGATTGAGACCTTTTTGGTGATATTGATAGAAAAGTGGTCAAGGAAAAGTTGGGCTAGCTGAGTGAATGAAAAGATAGAGTGACTGCTAAGGGTGTTGTACCAATCGAGGGCAGGGCCAGAAAGTGACATGGGGAACGTGCGTAGCAATAACGCATCATCATGGGCTATGAGATAACAAGCATGTCTGAATGCTCGTAAGTGCTGTTGTGGGTCTTCCTTACTCTGGAAATGAGAAAATTTAGAAAGTTCCCATTGACTGGGATATGGCTGGATCGGGACTGAGGGATGGATGGGTTCGTGGCAAATTTGGTCATATGAAAGGGCATTGCTTGAACCAAAAATGGAAGCCTCAAGATTAGACATTTTGTCCATTAGCATCTTGATGAGATCGGCTAATGGATTGGTAGATGGGGTGCCCCCTAGGTTTTAAGGCACTTGGAAGGTGCTAAAAGAGGCGTATGACGTAATCGGTTATGCTTGTATAGGCACAACGTATTGATGACTAGTCATAGGGACAGAAGTGGAAGCCAAGGGCAGTTGTGTCATGAAGGTAGAAGGCATAAGTTGACTAGATACCACCAAAGGTGGTTACATGGCGGCATTGGCAAAAGGGGAGGTAGACACTCCTACATTTATAGGTGTAAGAGTGTGTGGAGTCGAGACAATCAAGTTCTGGTATGATGTAGAACTTGGTTGAATTGCATGTGGTGGAGGGGGTAATGAAACCATGATGGAGGTCGGTCCAAAAATAGATGGGGAGGTCAAACTTTGCGTATTGGCCATGGTCGAGTTAATGGTTGAGGCAATAGTTTGAGTCATAAAAGGCTAGGTAGCGGATGGTGTTGATGTCATCGCCGCTTCACCCGAAAGGTCTCGCGTTTGTTTTCTTGCGAGATAATGTTGGAGAGCCTTGACATTGTGGTCAAGGAGTCTCTCAAAGTTTGGGTCCCCTTCGGGGACAATTGAAGGTTTATTGGGAGTTGGTCGGGTAGGAGTTCGTTCGGTCTCTGAATGATACTCTATTAGAGGACTAGGCATAGATGGCGAAGGCAGGAGTGGTTGTTGCCTCGCATGGTCAACAAGAGTCTTGGTTTGAATGCGTGTCAAAACCATTCAAGGCAAAAAAGGGTCAGGTTCCAAAAATTGTGTTTTTCAGTCTCAAAAAACTAGAATGGGTGTTTTTGACAGAAAAAGGGTCAGGTTTTAAGGTTGCTTTTTGAGAAGAAAAAATTTGTACAGTGACCGACGTCAGTTGAAAAATTGATGTCAGTGAGACAGGCTGCCGATGTCAGTCAGAGAACCGATGCCAGCAAATAAAGTCTGTCGACATCGATGGTAAAACCGATGTCAGTTACTGTGTTTTCCAGAAACTCAAAAAAATTGAGAGTTTTTGGAAGAAAGAAGAAAACGTCCTCACTAGCTCAAAAAACCAGATAGGAATAGAAAAATAGATGAAGACAAGCAAATCCTAATCATTAAATCCTAAGAATAAACTTTTAGAATCATGTTGGCTTATGCCTTAGATGAATGTGTTTGGGAAGTTGGCTTGTAGAGCGGGTCCTAGAAGAAGTAATCTAAAGTTGGTTTTAGGTTAGTTTCGGTGCTCAAGAGTCTGCGTTAGGTTCCGTACATGGCCTGGTGCTAAGGAGCAAGCTCCCCTCACTTCACGAGTCCAGTGATAAGTTGGTCTCGCTTAGCCAGTATATACTTCCCCTAAAGTTTATCCTCTGCCAGAGAACAGAGTGGGCTTTCCCCTTGGTGGTGAAGTCCAAGTGGGATTGCCGGGATGGGTAAGGTATTCGCTAGGTGATGAAATCCTAGTCGGACCTTGTCTCAGGTAAGTTTAGATGTTTGATTTTGTGCAAGTGGTTTGGTCGTGTAACATAAGTGGACTACGATTAATTCATGATGTGGTTTTAATTACTAGATGTGAGAGCTAAGTATGCATTCAATCAGAAATGAGATGCAATATATTTTAAGCCCAAATAGAAATGTGTGTTCGTATGCAGACAAGTGAGAAGAGGTTTAAGAGTATGACTTTGACTAGTCTAAGATGCAAGAAAGAAAGAAAGAAGGGTTCTTTTTAACTTTGCTAATAGTGTCCTTTGGAAGAGATAGAGGAAAAAGATGCAAGAGATACCTAATGCACCTATATGAAAAGTTGTCTTTAGAAGAAAAGGTATGAACCCAAGGAAAGCTCCTAGGGTCCCACCGGGCGTGCCAGAATGTTTCAAACTATTTTTTGCTTTTCTACATTCAAAAGAAGTAAGAAACTAAGATAAGTGGTCTAGGGTTAGATGATACATGGATGAGGTCTATGCACCGTTATCCAGATGTTGAAGGTACTCCTCTTTGGCTGTGGAGGATGACACCTACAAAAGAAAGAGACTTAAACAGAAAAACTGTTAGATAGGTAGGTAGTGGACGTCAAGCAATGCTTGATCCCAAAAGTGCAAAGACTTCTTGGAAGGGTGTCAGTCCACTAATTGATAAATAAAATGTCTGATAAAGATAATAATGACAGACTAAGCTAGAGAAATACAAACAATGCGTACATGTTGTTTGTTGTCAGTCTGCCACAATTGTCGATGTTGATTTGTCTGCCGACATCAGTTGGTCAAGTCTACCGATGTCGATTAGGCTGCTGACATCGATGGGGGCAGTAGTTTGTGCACAAGTCTGAGGTTGTGTCTGTGGTTGACAAAAGGGGTCTAGGAGTCTAAAAGGCTCTGTGCAGGGTTGCAGGGCAGTAGACAGGGTCTTAAGAGGGACAAGGAGTAGAGGATAGTGGTCAAAAGGGGTCAGGTTAAGAGGAGGGCTTTTTAGCCTCTCCAAGAAGAGTGTCTGATTGGTCTGGTTGATAGCTGGGTCTAGTTGGTGATGTGGCTTAGAAGCAATAAACAAAAAAAATTGATTAAAAATACATTCTAAGCTACTGAAATGAAAAGATAGAGGAATACTTAGTTGTTGCTTGCTGAAGGAGTGTAGAAGACTGGTTGTTGATGCCACTATTGTAGAAGACTTCTTGCAATGTACCTGTAGCCTGTGATGCTTGCTATACATCCAGGTGAGAGAGAGAGAGAGAGAGGTCAAAGTGCAGGTGCAAGAGAGTTAGCATCCGGGGAAGAGAATGAGGATTTGGGTGAGAGAATCAAGAGCCAGGGGGAGAGAATGTGCCTTTGGGGCTATCTTAAGCGACCAACGTCGGTGATCCCACTGGCGTCGGCCGATGGGTAATCAATGTTAGTAACTAGAAAATGGGGAGAAAGGGCTAAAATTAGCCTTTTGCTCGTTCTTCCGACTGTCGAGTTCAGGGGTCGTGGGAAAATGATCGAAGGCGGGTTAAATGGGCGTGGGAGAGAGGGGAAGAGTTGGAATGGGGTCATAAATTGGTCATAGGGTGATGGGAGGCATCCAAGGAGAGGGAATCCAAGGGGAGGATGATGTGTCATGGATGAGGTGTCAAAGAGGGGTGTCAAGGGGGAATGTTATTAATTTAAAATAGATGATTATTTTAAATTAATAAGTGTGTGTTAGGAATGCTAGGAAGTGGACCAAGGGGACCAAGGGGGGGAGTCGACCAAGGAGTAGACATGATTTTGGTGTCTACAGTTACATCTTCATGAAGTACATTTATTAATATCAAAGTAGCTTTGAAAGATTTAATGTGTTATTTAGTTATGACAACACCATTTGGACTAAAAGAGGCAAGTCATGTATAGGTCCAAGAACATTAATAGAAGATCCTTCCAACAAAGCCATACCTTGATAAGGGTTGAACATAAAAGTACAAATAACAAGAAAAGTAATCTAAGATTTATAAACCCTTCGATTACCTTTGTCTACTCTAGCTCTCCTATGAACTCCTAGTGAGATGAGAGGTAATATTGATTCTGACCTTGACCTAGTCTTGATTCTAGGTAGTTTTATCTTGTAAACCTTGACTCCTATTCAAAATATGATGTGTAAACCTTACTTTGTAAATAACAATGATTAGACTTGCACATAGAGCAAATTTTGCAAAAATTTAAACAAAGAGCAACTATATTTAACCAAATTAGTTCAAAGATGTGTCTAAATCAATGAAGATGAATGATCTTTATACTCTTAAGTTCAAATAAACTCAAATTTGCAAAGGATCAATCAATATTTGAATCAAATAGCTATTAATAACCTTGACTATGGAAAGCTTACAAAGCTTAAGCTATATGTTTAATAATTTAATGTGAACCTTCAAATAATGTCAATCTTTATCCAAATGAGCCTAAAGATTGGTCTCAAATCATGCAAAATAGTGATCTTTACATAATTGGGAAAATAATAACTCAAATATACAAATAATTCACTGATCTTTGAATAAAATTCACTAAAATTAGCAAAGACACCACAAATTTATAAATATTTAACTAAGTTTTCTCCTTCTAGCACTAGTAGAATGGGTCTTCCTATTGATGCCTACAAGTATATCATAGGGTGGTCTAGAGTGTTTAAGAAACACTACTCATTTATTAACTGAGATAATTCAATGCATGAGTTTTAGGTTATGATATTCTAAATATCTGTGGTGGAATAATGACAGAAAAAGTGAACTATTTCACAAAATTTGTAAAGTTTGGTTGTTGGGAGCAACCATGTCCTGATAGTTAACCTTTGTGAAAATGAAGTAATCTTGACTAAGTGAAGTGAATTATGCTCAAATTCTAAGCTAAAATCTAAGATAAGATGTATATTCATAATGAAGCTAATTTAAAGTGAAATGATCAAAGAAAAATCAAATGGAAGGGTAGGGTAGAGAAGAAACATATTAATGTTTTTTATCTTTATTTAAAATATCATGATAAAGTTCAAATATCATCCAAATATGCACCTTAAACCAATGTTCATAAGCTTAAATATTACCACACATCAATAAATAATCTAAGGAAATGAAAGAATGCAAATAAGAACCAAATTCACTTAAATATTTACCTTGCAAGCAAATAGCATTAGCACATCTACAAGAAGAGCAAAGAAAATGAGATTAACCTAGGAACTTTCAGTCAATCTAGCATTAGCACCAAATAACAACTCTACATTTCAAAGTGAACACCCATAATTAATAAGAACCATTCAAATCTTAATTATAAACTAGATAAGTGACAGAGAAGCCATGATAACCATTTTACATAAACAAATGAGATAAACTTTTTAGAATTCTCTACTTGTATTAATTGGTCCAAAATTAGCACAAGTATTCTTGCTCAAAACTCCATCCTATTTTACAATTGACAATACCCATTTTATATAATTTTAAGTATGTCAGTTAATCATAAAATCACAAATGTACAAGTGTCAAGGACAGTTGTCCCTTCTACAATATCTTAGAACTATGACCTTTCCTAAATGGACTGACCTATAAACAATGTGCTTTAAAAATTTGCACATGCTTTTACAAAATAAAATTCTTTTTCAAAATATATACATGTTCAGTTACAAAAATAATATGCTTCAATCAAAAAATTCAACTTTGAGGCCCTCCTACTATAGTCCCCTATTTTTGTTGAAGGATCTTCATTACATTGCCATGTTGATCATCAATGAGCTTTAATTTGACCATGGCTCCGTGAAGGTTTCATCCTCTTGATCTTCCATGTTCTTAAGGTCTTTATCATCCCTTTCTAATGTTTATTTTATGCTCCTAGCCTCTTAGTCTTCTCATATACAGTAAATATCATGTCTATGATCTTTATGCTGTCATATCTTATCTTCCCTTGGATTTGATTTTTCACTTCATGCATGACTTGGGTACTCTATGCTTGTATTCATCATCAATTATTAGACCAATTGAGTTGAGTGTATTGGGATCCTTGATTATGCTCCTCAATATATGCTCCATCCTATTTTGCAACTACTTATCATCTTCATAAAGTTTTTATAGGTCCTTGGACCATTTTCTCAAACTCTTGATTTTAACTATCAAAAACCCCATGGCCGTGTTCAGATAATCCAAGATAATTATTTTTAAATCAATAATTTGATCCTCTATTAGGATGTTGATCAAATCCTTTACTTTGCCTCTTATGTTCTACCTTTGGTGAACTAGGTTCATGGTTACGATACCCTACTAGCTCAATACACTATGTCTAGACTTTATTGACTTCAAAGAATTAAACATGTCAAATAAAGTATCTTCAAACATTTTTATCATTACATCTATAACTAACAAGATAGCTTGTTCTTCCAAGCTCTTCTTTTGTTGTTGCATACCTTTAATGATAGTTTGTAATTATTTAGTTTGAGCTTGGGCTAACTCTAATAGATCTTATTTAAATATAGGATTTTATCCAATCTTTTGTGTTCTTACTTGGGTCAACCTAGCCAAAGGATCCACATTTTTATAATTCATTTCTTCACCACCTTGGATGATCCTTTTCTCAATCACCCTTATCAAGCTAGCAGTCTTCAAGTCAAACTTGACTCCAACTTTGGATTGAGTTACTTGGGGAGTTATGATCTCTAATTGTGCTCCACTTGATTGACCTAGGGTAGCCAATCTTCTTTCATCTTCCTTTTGAAGAGCCACAATCCATTGTTTTATCTCTTCATGTGTAAGGATGTTAAAAGCTTGCATCATAGGCCAAGGATGATGTCTAGTAGGGACTTTTTGTAATCTAGGTCCATGTATGAACCATTTTGGAATAGCTAGTCCATATATCAAGTTTTATTCACTAAATAAATTTACTTCACTCAAAAAAGGAGTGAAATTCACATTGGGTTTCTTGGCTCTTGTAATAATGGCCAATTTTGTTTTCCTTTTGGGGGTGTTAATAGGGACTAAGTCCAAAACTTCCTTCCCTTTCTCTTATTTGGTCTCTTAAATTTAATATTATTCATCATTTGATTCATATAACCATTGATATCATTTTGAGTGCATCCTCTATAGTCTCATTAGGGTCCAATGCTATCATGTGTACCTCTTCTTAAGGTAATTCTTGTTCTTCTACCTTTGATTATTTAGGAATTGATGAAAAAGAAACTACCTCATCAGGCCTTCTTTCCTCTAGTCTTTTCTCAATCTATGCCTTAAGTTTGTGCTCTACTTGTGGTTGAGTTTATGGAGGTCTAGTAGGTACACTACTTAACAAATGATACTGCCATCTATCATTTCCTTTCTGGTTCCTCTCCAGTCTAGGCTCAGGTCTAAGGTTATACTCCTTTAACCTTCTTATGACCTCAAAGTAATTGGAGACCTTGGTATAAATAAGATCATAAGCACTAGGTTGATGATCATATGACACACTTAGAATATTTTTAACCCTTAAATTCTCCTTGACCCTCCCATAAGGGTTTTATTATAGCATCAATTTTCACCCTTGGAGAGGGTACTTTAATCCCTTTCCAATTGAGCTATAATATTAGGACAACTCCAGGCTGTGGGTAACTTATGGTGGGTTTAAACCTTTAAATAATGATGAATTACTATTGATGATCACCTAAACTAATGTTTTCATAGTGAAAAGGGATAGAAGGTGTAAAATGGCTCCTAAGAAGGCTAAAAGGGTGATGCACCAAAAAAATATGGACACTCACATGAGCTTGAACCCACACTAAATCAGCATAATATAACTATAGCTCACACAACATCATAATCTTACTAATTACATAAGTATTTCATAGAAGAGGTTCAAACAGAACACTAATCTAGGCTCGTAATAGCTTGAAAACACCTTGAAAGAGGCAAGAAGAAGCACAATGAACTAGGAAGATTCTCCTTCACAAGTTCATCATGCACAAACATACTAAACACTAATCAAAGGAAAGAGATAGGCAAAGAGTTAATAGTATTGCTTCAAGAGGTAGTTCTTACAATGTTTTGATAGGGTTTAGCCTTATCAAATAATCACCCTTTTGTAAGAGTCTCAATGAGTATCCTTATTTCCCAAAAATATGAAAATTCTAAGATCTAAGAACCCTTACAATATAGAAGAGAATGGGGTCATATAGGAGAGGGGAGAGACAGAAGAAGGATTACACAGCAGCCAATGATTTTTCACCTTTCAATACATGCTCCATCATCTTTTAGTCTAATTAGGACTAGTCCACCATCATAAGTTAACCTGCATTAGCTCAAGTAGTCTTCAAGTTATTCTCGTTGGCTGAGAGATCCACTAGAAGACAAGGGTTTGTTTTACATGATGATTCATGATTATTTCAAGGAGAAAATATCTCCAAAGGCTCCACTAAACAATCCAACTACTCCTCCAATCCCTCAATCTACTCTGTGAACTTCACCACACCTTCTACTTAGATTCATTATGAGGACTAGGTCCTCATATCCTTGGACCTGATAGAGCTATGACATGTCTAATTTGAGCAGCATTTTTTACCTACTTGTTGAGGCTATGACCATGTTGACAGATGAGACATTGCTCCATAACCATACATATGGACATAGGTATAATATAGATGAAAAGAAATTTCTTTTATTGGTTTTCCTAGAGTCTTTATATCGATGCAGACCTATAAGTGATTTGGTTTCATTTTGATAATAAGTTTTTGACCTTTTATTTGTATTAGGTATAAAGACCCATTAGGCTTATATAGAGTCCTAATGGTGACCCTTGATCCTAAAATATCTTATTTTGGTTAAAACTAGATCATGCTCAAACTTGACTCCTTCATATTTTCTCACCTTAGTTGAAAATTACTTCTTCGAACTCTAATGAAAAAGCTCCTAGCCTCACCTTTGCTCATTGGATATTGATAATGACTCAGGTCTATTAACTTCTTGACCTTGCCACTTTCTATTGATCTGCTTTGTATGATTGAACATGCTTCATCAATCTGCTTAGACCCACTAACCATCATTGGATCTTTGTTATGATTGAATTCCAACCATTAATCTATTTCCTTTTGAACTCAAATGGTTATTTTTCATGGCTTAACTTTGACTTCATGTGCCTATCATTGACATCTTCCTGACCATCATTAACATCCACATGCTCATCACATTTTAAACCCCAATGGTTATTTATTGTGGCTTAATTTTGACATCTACACACCCATAATTTGATGCTTGTATGGACGTCTTTGATGTCCATGTGAACATCTAAGGATTTTTCAATCCAAATGGTTATTTGTCATGGCTTAAAATTAACATCTGCATGAATGTCCTGCTCTACAAGTTAATCTTTGAAGGATTAGATCTTGAGATATAAATCTCATCAAGACATGAATTTTACAAAGTAAGATATTGGCACCAAGAACATTGATTTCATGTGATCCTTCAGCCCTACAAGGCTTTCTGAGCATACTCATAAAATGAACAAGTAAGCTAACTTGTCTATTTATTTATTATGTCTTGGTGATGGTCTAGTTCATTTAGACTTGTGTTATGAGATTTTTCTTGATATTTAAAATATCCAATGATTTTTTGAAGCCCATGTGAACTCATTCCATGATCCTTATATTGATCACCATGATAACCTATTTGGATCCTCTCCTTTGTAAATCTAGACCCATCCCTTGAAGATCAATTAGATCAGACTTTAAGCTTACTTAAAGTGTTTCAAAAGCTTTTAAAGTAATTTGGTTTTATTCTCCATCATGGATCCTTCATTTTATAGGAACACTACTTGACTAGGACTTTGCTCAACTTTCCATACCATGGACCTCTCTAGGAAAAATTTTATATGTAGTCCAAAAATTGGCCAACATTTATGGAGACTCATAGGAAAGCATGCCTATTATGCTTGATAACCCAGACCATTTGCCATTGGCCATGGAGTCTCCTCTCTTTGTTCCTAGCTGATATGAAATGATGCAAGGTTTCCCCTCTAGATAACTTCTTCTTAAAGCAAACAAGGACCATAAAAAAACAATGACAAAGTGCCTGAGGCACTTATTAAAGGGAAACACCTAATAAAAGGGAAAATAACATAAACAAAGAAAGTACCACTACCCTAATAAATAAATGTGCACATAGTTACTTAGATAAAAGCATAAAAACTACTCTAATATATACAAGGTTGTAATTTACAAGTACTTTCCTCCTAGGTCAAATGGGAAACTTCTAGCATCACTCGTGATCAACCAGGATGAAAAATACCTTGTTTTTAAGATTTCATGATATGTGAGTTGAGATGCTTGATTGATAACTCTTTTGGCATGTTCTCAAATAGATGAAATGTGATAAACATGTCTCTAATGTAGACATATTGGTCCATTTCTTCAAGGCTTGCTCCAAAATGGACTATAGGAGCACCTGTAACCTTCTCTTTTGATGGCTCAATTTTGTGCTCTAAATGAAGCACAACATGTGGTGGCTCCTCTTTTTCATCCTCTAATTGAACTAAGTACTTGATAGGGCATCCTCTTACCAATACAAAAATTGAGCAATCAAATTTTACATGGCTCTTACATTTTGATATCCCATCAGTATGTTCTTCAAACATAATCAGATCATAGTCTCCTTGGGGAGGAATATATCCTACCTTGAATATCCTAAATGAGTCCTTCAATGTGACCAAAGTTTCAATTAAAATCTCTGATGACTCATTAGGATCATGTTCAATATGTACATTTTGATTAGTTGCTTCTTAGACTTGTTTACCTCAAGGTATAGGTGTGTCATCTAAACTTGAATAAAAATCTTCAAGTTCATCCCAGAAGGCAGCCTCCTCTTGGTCATTGGAAAGGATGTCAATCTCGACCTCACCAAGAATCATTATATAGTAGATGGATTGGTCTTCATCCTTTAAAGAGAGGGGAGGCTCATCTTTGCAAGCAAGGTCTAACTCATCATGCTCTTGATGCTCTTTATGAGTATGTTCATCAAACTATGTCACTTGAGCACTTTATATGTCTTCTTCATCAACCTTACTCAAGGTTTCATCACATTATTCAACTATAAATTAGGGTTGATTTGACCATCCAAGGTCCAAAACATTACACTTGTCTTTCTCAAGATCTGATATACTTTCCTCTTACTCCAAATTATCAAGGCCATCTTCATTTAGCACCTCATATTAAAGTGGACCCACCTTAGACACTTGGGTGTCTAATACTCTTCTTGATCTATGTAGAATGGACCTTCAGTAGTCCATTCAAAGGCTTCTCTATTTTTAACTTGAAGATTGTCCTCATCAAGATCTAATTCATTAGTGTTAAATCCATGCCAAAAAGGCTGGTCTAAACCTGACTTTTCCCCTTTTGGATGAAGTGGACTACCTATTATGATCTCTTCATCATAGACACTTATGTTGTCCTTTTTAGTCTCACTTATGACTACATTTTACTCCTCTATTCTTTGTAAAATAGGCTCTTCCTTTATGAGGGAGATGGTGGGAGGGTGAAGAAGTTTACCTTGCTTGTAGCTTAGGAGAGTATCCTTACAACTAGAGACCTTGAAGGCTCTCTTTAATGGCTCTTGAGGAAAGGAGAGAGAGTCCTGGAACTCTTGTACACCAAGATCATTAAGCTAATATATGGTTGTTTGATTCATTTCTTGGACAACTAACCCTTCCTCTACCAAAACTAGTTCTTAGACTACCTCAACTAACACCTCCTATTTTTTCATTCCCTTCTGAATTGATTTCCATGATGGAAATGAGTATGGAACACACACTTTTTCTTCCTTTTGAATGGTTATATGAGAGGGTGGTCTCAAAAGTGAGGGCATGACATGGCTAGGGTCAAACATTTTAGAGAAGATACATGATGGGATAACTTCATGTTCTTGAGGGGGAATGGGCATGGGGGTAAGAGAGGGAAAACTAATTGGCTCAAGATTGGCATGCTCTTTCTCCCATTTCTCAAACACTTTTTCAATGGACAATACACACCCTTTCATCTCTTGCTTCTCAACATTTCAAAACTCTTGCAAGAAGATAGTTATCCCCTCTATGGAATGAATAGGGAATTATTGTCTAATTTTAACCCCCTCATTAATTTTCATGATTTTTATTCCTTGGTCTAATATTTCCTCTCTGAGTTTTGACAAGGATGGACTTTGATAAGGTTGACTAGGGGGTTGATCAAGAACTCTTGAAGGTTGAACTTCAAGTTCTTGGAGAGAAGATGGCACATAAGACTGGTCTAACCAAGCTTGCTACTCTTCATAATATATTAACATAACCATGCATCTCATCATTGTTATGTCCTCTTACAAGATGACCATTGTTCACCCTCATAAACTGACCATCTATTCTTGACCAACTAAAGAGCACTATTTGCCTTTTATAGAACATGGATATGGATGACTAGAGAAAACTCCAAACCCTTACTAATCTCCCTTATCAACTCAATATAAATTGATAATGCTTGTTTGACTCGTGACAAGGATGTAATAGGATAAGCTTGTTCTTAACAAGGGGAAATACAAGACTAATTTAAATGCAAAGGAGGTTGACCTTGGTCATATGCAGGGGTAGGATGAGGACAAAGGCCATGATAGGGTTGATAGGTTATTTGAGGGCCACTTGGGGGGAACACAAACATTATTTATCTAATAAGTGTGGTTTTGAGGTAAATAATAAGCATACTGATCAAAATATGATTGATTATACATACTAAATTAAGATGACTAGGCACTTGGGCTACTTAAACCAGCTAATGAATACTCAGAGTCACCATTGATGTTTGCAAACTTGCTTCCAAATGTTGATTGAATGAAGAGAACACCAAAACTCTTCACTTAGTGCATGGTAAAATTTGTCCCACTTGGCATGCCAAAAATTATTATAGCATCAATTTTCACCCTTAGAGAGGGTTCTTTAGGCCCTTTACAATTGAGCTATAATATTGGGATAACCTTAAGATGTGGGTAACCTATGGTGGGGTTGAACCTTTAGAGAAGGTCAAATTCCTCTTGATGATCACCTAAACTAATGCATACATAGGAAAAAGGGTTAGAAGGGAGGATAAGGATCCTAAAAAGGCTAAAAAATTGATGCAACAAAAAATATGGACACTTACATGAGCTTGCACCCATACTAGATCAGCATAAGACAACTATAGCTCACATAACCTCAAAATCTTGCTAATTACATAAGTATTTCATAGAAGATGCTCAGACAGAACACTAATCTAGACCTACAATATCTTAAATACCTTAAAATAAGTAAGAAGAAGGATAATAAACTAGGAAGGTTCTCCTTCACGAGTTCATCATGCATAAGCATATTAAACACTAATCAAAGGCAAGAGATAGGAAAAGAGTTAAGATTATTACTTCAAGAGGTAGTTCTTACAATATTTTGAGAGGCTTTAGCCTTATCAAATGAGCACCCTTTTGCAATAGTCTCAATGAGTATCCTTGTCTTCCAAAAAGATGAAAATTATAAAATATGATAACCCTTACAATGGAGAAGAGAATGGGGTCATACAAGAGAAGGGAGAGAGATAAGAGGGAATATGCATAGTCAATGCACTTTCACCTTTCAATGTATGCTCCACCATATTTTGGTCCAATAAGTACTATTCCATCATCATAAGTTAACTTGCATTAGCTCCAGTAGTCTTCAAGTTATTCTCATTGGCTGATAGATCCACTAGAAGACAAGGGACTATTTTACATGATGAGTCATGATTCTTTCAAGGAAAAAATATCTCTAAAGGCTCTAATTAACATTGAAATCTCTAACTGCTTCTCAAATCCCTCAATCTACTTTGTGAACTTTGCCACACCTTCTACTTGGATTTATTATGAAGACTAGGTCCTCATATCCTTTGACCTAATAGAGCCATGACATGTCTACTTTGAGCAACATTTTGTACCTACTTGTTGAGATTGTGACCATGTCGATAGATGAGACATTGCTCCATAACCATACATCTGGACATAGGTCTATTATAGATGAAAACCAATCTCCTTTATTGGTTTTCCTAAAGTCTTTATATTGATGTAGACCTATAAGTGATCTGGTCTTATTTTGATAAATTGTCGACCTTTGATTTATATTAGGTCTAAATATCCATTCTACTTCTATAGAGTCTTAATGGTGACCCTCGACCCTAAAATATCTTATTTTGGTTCAAACTAGATCATGTTTGAACTTGGATCCTTTGTATTTGCTTGCCTTGGTCAAAAACTACTTCTTTGATCTCTATTGAAAAAGTTCTTGGGCTCGCCTTTACTCATTGGCTATCGATAATGACTTAGGTCTATTGACCTCTTGACCCTATCACTCGTAATTGATTTACTTTATACAATTGAATGCACTTCATCAATCTTCTTAGACCTATTGACCTTGTCAATATTTGTATACCATTAGATATTTGGTATGATTGAATGGTGACCATTGATTTGCTTCCTTTTGAACTCAAATGGTTATTTATTGTGTCTTAACTTTGACATTTGTGCACCCATCATTGATAACCTCACAACCATCATTGACATCTATACACCCATCACATTTTGAACCCCAACAGTTATTGTTTATGGATTAAGTTTGACGTCTGTGTGCCCATCATTTGATGTCTACATGAATGTCTAAGGATTTTTAAATCTAAATTGTTATTTATCATGGCTTAAAATTGACATCCATATGAATGTCCCACTCTGTAAGTTAATCTTTGAAGGCTTAGATCTTGAGATAGAAATCTCATCAAGACAACTTTTTTAGAGTAAGATCTTGGTACCAAGAACATTGATTCCATCTCATCCTTTAGCCCCACAAAGATTTCTGAGCATACTTATAAAATTCACAAGTAACTTGACCCATTTATTTCTACATGATGTCTTGGTGATGGTCTAGTTTGTTTAGACTTGTGTTATGAAATTTTGCTTGATATTTAAAATCTCCAATGATTTTTTGAGGCCCATGTGAACTCATTCCATGATTTTAACTGTATTTATCACCATGAGAACCTACTTGGATCCTCTTCTTTGTAACTCTAGACCTATCCCTTAAAGATCAATCAGATCACACTTTAAACATGCTAATAGTGTTTCAAAAACTTTGCAAGTAATGTGGTATTCTTCTCCATCATGGATCCTTCATTCTATAGGAACTCTGCTCGACCAAGACTTTGCTCAACTCTTCATACCATGGACCCCTTCAGGCAAAGTTTTATATGTAGGCCAAAAAATTGCTAACAGGTCCCACAATTTTAGTTCATCTATTTACACATTAAAAGAAGTCTTGTTTTTAGATGTTGCCTTAATGTTATCCTATTGATTTAAAATGGTCTTCCTTATTATTATGGGGAAGTTGTGGAGGAGGCATTTTCTCTTGGTCTTATAGAGACCATCTATACCATGAAATAGTTGATATGTCACCTTTTTCTCTACTATTTTGTCTAGCACATGGATGGGTAGCCTGAGAGGAGTGTATTGGGTCACCTCAATTTTGAGTACTATATAATCTAGATATAACCAGATATCTCCTATAGTCTCAACATACTTCTTGATTAGTGGGCTGACCTTCTCCATGGGATGACCTATTATGGCTTCACTAAGGGCTGGATAGACACAATCATAAATGAATTGAATGTGATTCTTATACTTGAATATGTACATCATGGAATAGTATTGTGAAACTATTTATGTTCCACTAGGGGACCAATCCATTTGATTTGGGATCTTGTTTGTTACACATAGAGCATCCAAGAGGTATGACATTATGTAGAACTGGGTTTTCTTCCTCTACTTGATGGCATAGATTTTTTTACTCAAATAAATGCTAATTATTTCACCTAGAAGAGGGTTAATTTACTTTTCAACCATGAAATAGATAATTGGCACCCAAACAGGATCAACATAGATTGTGGTGGTATTTCCACATAGTTTGTTCAACATTGTCATAATCATTCTTATCCCTAGTCTGAATTGGCTAATTGAGATGTTTTTACTGAAGTCTGAAAAGACTTAGTTCCCAAAATATAACCACATGGCAAGGATTTCCTTTAAATAATTATCTTTGGCCCAAACATTGATAGAAGGTAGGTCAATTTATGGTTTAGATAGTTTATAATAGTTTTTAAAAGCTACAATAGAGATATACGCCACATGTCTATGAGTGTGTTCATTAATTATCTAGCCTTTACCTATCTTAGTTTACCTAAAAATAGGATCAAGAATGTCAATATAATAGAGTACCTCAAGTTTTGATGTTGCATATTATAGACCAGTCATTTGAATTTTGACTATGCCATAATATAGCCTCTTGGTAGACACATTCTTCTCCTCCTCTCAAGTGATGGCCTATTGGTTCTCAATGGTCTAAAACAAATTTGACCAGTTGTTGTCCCCAATGTTCAAAGCATTGGTGATTAATTTTGTGTCTCTAAAAACTCTTTCTTCTATGTTTATGGTCAAATATAGCTCCACATCTTCTTTTGAGACACCCTTCTGAGCTGCCATTATTATAATTTTGATTGGATTTCTCACTAGTGGATTATAATTCAATTTTGGACTAAATTATCCTTATATAGATGATAATTTGATTCTGTTTCGCTCAATTACAATGAACACAGAGTCAAATTAGGGCTTTTATATGATTTTTTGATGTTCAATTAGGTTTGAATAGAGCTTTAATGGAGGTAAGTTATTTTAACTATGTGAGCTTTGTGACTTAGATTTCCTTTAGATCTTATATTTATACCTTTGCCCTTTTAGGTCCATGAGGTATCCTAATTTTACTTGGCACTTATGTGGCTTTTCCATGTCACACAACTCATTAATGTTTAAAAAGTGACCATTCATCCCTTAAGACATGTGTCAACACCTTATTGGGTCTGAGCTCATTGAAAAGTCTCCCTTGTCTTGCACCATTGATTTCGATCCAAGAGATTGAATGCTATTGGTCAATATTTGTACTTGTCACCTAAGATTATGCCATGTATCACTTACATAGGCCTTCTCTATGATTTCATCTTTAATTTTCCTCCTGGTCAATGCCTTTGCACCATGTGGTAGCTCCACAATAATCTTGGGGTTATTTGACAAGTCAAATTTCATTTTTCACCATTGGATCTTAGTTTTACAGATCAATGCAAACCATTAATCTATATCCTTTAGTTTCTATCCTTTGTTCCATGCATCATTTATTTCATAACTCAATCTATGCTATGGTGATACTTATCACCTTCTCACTCTTCCCAGGGCTTCTTTGAAGTTTTGACTTAATGCTCACCATTGATCGAAATGTGTACACTTAATTATGCATTGTCGATCATCAAGATAATGCTTGATATTTAATCTATGAGCCATGAATATAAAACTTTTCGTCTCTACACTCGATCATAGAGATTTTGAATTTTTAACTTCTATCTTGCATTGTTAGATCTTAGATGCCTACTTTAATGTGCTCCATTGGATTTTAATTTGTGTAATCAAATGCAATTGGCTCCTACAGATAATGAAAATGATTAAGTTATAACTCAGGGAACATATGGAACTTAGGATTAATTCATTAACCTAAGGTTTTGGTTACATTAATAAACATGATTGAGAACCTTAGGGTAAGATTTTAGACTAAGTGTAAAATATAATAAAAGGACCTTGTATTTAATTAGTCCACATGAATAATATAAATAACTAAGGGGTCTCGAGACATAAAGAACTTAGCATGAAGGTTTAGACTAAGGTTTTATTTGTGTTAATAAACATGATTAACACCTTAGGATAAAATATAAGCTATGTTTTAAACAAATATAAAGTGTTCTCATGCAAATTTTAAATAAAGTGACCTCGCATATATTTAAATTCAAATGAAATAAGCTTAGGTTAAATAACTAGTCTAAGGGTTTTTGAATGTTCAAACATGAATCCAATCAAATAAGTAAAGACCAGTGATTAATCAAAGGTTTAATTAATCATTAAATCCCAAAACCCTAGACATTGTTCACAATATTGAGACCCCATTAAACTTGTAACTTGTAAACATAAAAGGCAAACATTAGCAACATTAGACAAAATAAAATAAGGATCAAATGGAGACATGTTAGTTAAGCTAAATGAGAACCAAGTGTGGATGATCTTCAAATAAAGAACTTTGATCAAGTGGTATTTTTAATTTAAAGCATAAATTTGCGAAATTTTGAAATAAGGGTCCCCATTTTTAGGAATAGGGGTATGTTGACCTCAACATCTATAGCCAAAAAGTTTGATGTATCAGCAAACCAAGGTGATTATGCTGTAACAAAAAATAGTTGCTCAATTGGGAAATTATCTTCTATAGGTTCTTTTTCATCTGCATTGTTCAATCTAGAAAGAAAATTGGCAATCACATTAAACTTACCAGGTTTATCAATGATTGTTATGTCAAATTCATGTAACAATAATAGCCATCTTATAATTCTTCCTCTTACCACTAGTTTATTCATCAAATATCTAATAGTTGTATGATCAGTATATATAAATATTTTATAACCAGTGATATAGTGTCTAAACTTGTTTATGGCATAAATCACAAGAAGTAATTCTTTCTCTATGCTTATGTAGTTTTTCTCAGTATGATTCAAGTTCTTGTTAATGTAATATATGGCATACATTTATCCTTCTCATCTTTTTATCCTAGAACTACCCTATAACATGATTAGATACATTAGTGTAAATATGGAAGGGCTATGACCAATTAGGTCCTCTTAGGACTAGGGCAGAACTCGATTTCTCCTTAATAGTCGCAAAGGCTTGTTGGCAATCTAGACTCCAAATAATCTTAATCTCTTTTGTCAGCAATGCAAACATTGGAGCAATGATTTTGCTAAAATATTCTATAAACCTTCTATAATATCCTGCATGGCTTAAGAATTTTTTGATATCAATCTAGTTTTGAGGGATAGGTAAATTTGAAATGACTTTAATTTTATTTAGATCCACTTGTATTCCTTTTGCATAAATATGATGTCCCAAAACTATTCCTTCCTCTGCCATGATCAGACATTTTTCATGACTCAAGGACAAATGGTGTTCTTCACATATTTGAGTACTTAGATTATTCAGACTTTAATCAAAGGATTCTCCATGAATAGTAAAATCATCTATGTAAATTTCCACACAATCATTAGTTAAATCTAAAAATATGACTAAGAATACTCGTTAGAAGGTAGTAGGTGCATTGCACAAACCAAAGGGAAATACCCTATATGCAAATGTCCCACATGGACAAGTGAAGGTTGTTTTAGCCTGATCTTTAGGGGCCACTTGTATCTAATTGTATCTACTAAAACCATCCAAGAAAGAGAAGTACCTTTTCACTACCAAGTTGTCAAGTACTTGGTCAATAAAGGTTAAAGGAAAATAATATTTCATGGTTGCTTTGTTCAATTCCCTATAGTCTATTCATACTCTCCATTTACCATTTTTATTAAGAATAATAACCAAAGGAGAGACCCATTGGCTGTCAGAAATAAGATAAATGAATCCCACTTCTAGCAACTTTTCTATCTCAGTTTTCACAATGTCTCTTAAGGCAGGATTAATTCTTTTCTAAGGTTGCCTTACTAGTTTAATATTATCTATGTAGATATGATGGTTACATACACTTGGATGGATTCCCTTTATTTTTTGATATTACCAAGCAAAATATTTAGTATGTTATCTAAGTACATCAAATACCTTTACTTTCTAATCATTTATCAACCAACTATTTATGTTGAGTAACTTCCCTAGTGTTACTATTATTTTCTTAGTGCTTGGATGATAAAAATCTATTTGTTTTAATTCACTCATTAAATAGTTGAGTGGACATGGATGTGGCAACAACATATGGAATATGATAACATCTTTGACAAATTTACCTCCTAGATAAATCACTCTAGCTAGAGGACAATGGAAAGCTGACAAAAAAGTATTTTGACCTTCATGTGCCCATTTCATGACACTATGTTGGACATCTCTATGGTTATACAAAATGTTTGAAGAGGTGGGAAAGGATGGGTACTCAAAAGGACTGGAAGTGATTTCATTATAGGATCCTTTGTCAAATTTTATAGCTAGATTGACAAGGTCCATAGCTAGAATGTTGAAATCTGTAGCAATTTTGATACTTCTTGTTAACCCATCCTCTACTTCTTCCACATGATCAGTGATTGTGATGATATATAGAGAGGATATACTATCACATTTTTATTTAATTTGATCTACCCATAATTTTTTTCAAAGATTGATTGATGGTTGTGCAGGTGGATATAAAGATATGCATTTGATTTTAAGACCATTTGAGATGGTCATATCTCCTAATCTATAATCAATTAGAGCTGCCACTATTGCTAACCAGAGCCTTTTTAGGATCAATGAGTATCCAATTTATTTGTTTTTAGGCTGGAGAATAATAAAATTAATGGGGTACTCCCATGACTTTATAGTTAATGTTATATCCTGAATGATGCCTTCTAGTTTAGTAGTGGAATGATCTGTCATCTATAAGATTGTGGTGGTGGGTTGCATATCTATTAGAGAGATTTTACATGGTTTATATAGTCATTAGATTACTATTAGCTCCTAAGTCCACCAATACATTTGCTATCTCTTTCTTACCAATCATTATAGAAATAATAGGATTCTTTGAGTCCTCATATTTGGGTAAAAGTAGCTTACCTGCTAATAAATCAAGAACCTTACCATCTACCCATATAGTCTTATGATATTGTAGTTTCCTACTAGGTGTCTTAATACATAAAATTTTGATCAATCGATTGAGTTTTGGAATGTCCCTAATGGCTTGCAATAATGGAATTTCTATATTGAGTTTTTTTTTTTTTTGAATTAGCTCAGATTCCCTTTTGTCTTCCACTTCCTTCAATCATTCTAGAAAGGGAACAGTTGGAGGAGTTATGGTGACTTCCTCTATTTTTTTAGGTTTCTCTTATGACGCTTCTTCTTTCACTAGTTGAGTCTATTGACTTGATTTTTCATGATCCATTTCTATGATGATAATCTAAGGTTCTTGTAATATTTTTCCTGACCTAAGATGTATGTTTAGACAATCAATGACACCTACCCCTATGGTTTTGCCTTGTTCATTTACATAAACTTGCATATTCTTTGGATTTTTTACTAGCTAGGAAGGTATTTGAGGTTGGTTTACTTACTCTATAGGGGGTGTTTGAATTTTTTAAAGATTCATCAATGATTGTTGTTGTGGAAACCTTATTTGTTGTTGATTATAGTTTGGGCTTGGGTTAAAATGTTGATTTACCCATGGTTGCTAACGAGATTGGGGTATCCAAGTTTATTGAAAAGGTTAGGGTATCATCCATGGTTGTGGTATCCATTCCTAGTTGCTCCATTGTGGTGGTGTTGCCGAAACTTGTGGAGGTGTATGCCATTATGTAAAAGGAATCCTTGAGCCAAACTGTTGTGGTTGATTTTGTGGGAAGGCATTTCCTTGCCTTTGAACATAGTTACTTCATCTATGGTCTATATATTATATTTTAAATAGTTATTAAAATTAAGAAGGTGATTAAAATTTCTTGTACCATGATTTTGATCATCACATATTCTATAGATTTATATTTTATCTAGAGGATAATCTTTGAATGCATGTTTTACTCTACACTTTGGACAATAGATTTATAGTGGTTTAGTGTTAGGTTTAGCCTTAGATTTAAATCCATCTAATGTTATGTTCAATCAAACTAGTATATCTATTTTTAAATTTTATATTTCTTTTATGAGTTGGATTACATCACTAGATTTCCTTAGTTTACTTCTTTTACTGCTAGGTTTTGTCTTAGAGTAGTTGGTACATAATCGTGTAATCTCTTGGAAGCCTAGTTTGGTAATATATCCATTCCCCATGGGATTAAAAGAATCCCTAGATGAATCATCCAATCATTTAAGGAAAATAATTTTGATCACTTCCTTGGATAGCTCATATCCACATCTGTTGTGGGAAAAATCAAACCAGTCTAGATAACCTTCAAGGTTTTCATACTCATTATGTTTTATCTTGAAGAATTCTTATTTTATATCCTTGACCCTAAATTAATCTTGGTATTTATTTATGAATACTATTTTCATTTCTCTCCAAGTGCTTATAGAGTTTCCTACTAGTCCCATAAACTAACTCATTGCTCCTTTATTCAAAGTAGAGGGAAAGAGTTTCAACTTTTGATTGTTTGAAGTGTAATCATAGGTTTGGCAGAGAACTTTAAACTCAAAAAGGAATTAATCTAAGTCTTCAGTGGATAGACCTCTAAATATAGGTATATTGGATGGAGAAATGTTTTTCATTGTTGTTTGATCATCATTCTCAAAGATGATGGGGTAAGAGAAATTCCACTCAGGAGGATTCCTATGAGGGTTTTCTACATGCCCTATATTTTATAAATAGAGTTATATTAAGAGGAGGAGATCCTTCAAGGTTTTTTGGTTATTCACTATCTAAAATTTTGACTTTTACAAAGGAAGATTCCTCTAGATCCTGGGATGTGCTTCTAAAAGACTCATTTATTTGTTTCTTAAACATTTTTGTCTTTTTTGAAAGTACTTTTATTCTCTCTCCTAAAGAATGAGGATCTTTTAGAACAAATGATTTTATTATTTTTAGGAAACTAGGGTCTATTTCCTAAACAATAGTCTAGAGTAAGGGAAAAATCCAATCAAATATAGTAAAAATATAGGCTTTTATTAATTTAATCAAATTAATTGCATATAGAAAGAAATAAAATTATCTAGAAAAATAGGCTAAAATGAATGATTCATGGGTTGAAAAATACTGCATGGGATTAAGAAGATGTCAACAACCTAGATCTAGCTTTCATTCAGTGAAAGGATAGGAGCACTAAAATAAGACACCCTAGGGTCCAGTGCTATAGTCATTTTTTCCCATTATTGTCCCAAAAAACCTAAGTTTTTTGGGTTTTATCTGTTGTCCCTCTTGAGCTTGTATATGAAAAATCAGATGTTGAATGTCGATGGAGTTCACTGTAGATCTGTTTCAATATTAAAACCTTAGGTCTATCTACATACACAAAACAAAAAATACATTAAAATTATAAGGGGGAAAAATTGGGTTAGGGTAAGTATGATCACATTATCTATAACCCCTATTGTCTTGATTACTACCTACATTAACCCTTAAGCTAGGGTCTTAGATAAAATGTAGTCCTCCCTTAGGGAATGTGCATAATCAATCCACATGATAGATGAAAGAATGAACTTTCACCTAGGCCCTTCTTTGATCAAGCATGCAAGTCTATATGTGATGCAAAATGTTGAGCTATACTATTGACTAATTTTTAGTTATGTATTATGCCAAAGTAGTAAGTGCTAGATATAAAATGCCTTATGAAGTCCTTTATATAGGAGACTCTTTGTTTTGAATTTGGGAGCTTTATTTGCATTTGGCCAACATTTAGAAATACAAACAAAACTTAAGGATGAATCTAAGAAGGGTTTAGGACTCATAAAGTGAGGCAAACTAATCATTGGGACTCAAAATGCTATTGAACAGAAGCACTAGAAATGGACACCCTAGGGTCCAACACTATAGTCCAATTCTGATGTTCTTATCCTACAGGCTTGAGACCTAGGGGAAAGGAATTAACACAAGAAATATAACTTGGTTTAGGTGGAATGACCATTTAAAAAGCTTAGGATGACAAGGAATAATAAAAAAGGTGTCTAGATCATGAAACGAGACTAGGATGAGTAAAATAAAAGGCATAGCTAATGTGAACAAGGATCATATTCTCTAGTCAAAATATTCTATGAAAGGACTATGAAAATACATGATATGTGTGGTTGCTTGACCAATTTAGGGTGTATACATTTGCCTTTGTTTTATTCTAGTGATGTAACTAAATGAAGTACTAGAGTAAAAGAAAGAAGAAAAGAATGCATACTTGAATCTACCGAAGTAGAGATAAAAGTACTACAAAGGGTCCAACTCACTTCTTAGCTAAGGAAGTGGATGGAGAGTCAAATAGTGCCTAGAGAAATAAAGAATCCCTAAAATGGATGCCCCCTATACTGAATCTGAAAGTGGAATCCATGTAATCATGGAGGAGGGCAATGCTTGCCCCCTATGTTAAATCTAAATGAAAATGAGGAATGTTAGGAGGCACAAAATCAATGTCTATCCTTTGTCCCATATAAAATCATGTAATTTGGAATGTGTGTATAGAATCTATATGCTATGAAGAGTAGAATATATCATGTCCCCACTTTGAATATCTGAACTAGAACTGAGAAATACTCAAATGCCTAAAACCAATGTCTATCCTCTATCCCACACAAACTCATGTAGTCTAGGTAATGCAATGGACCAATCAATATAGACAGCTATGCAGTCCAATTTGGTGACAACCTGGGTATCACTAGGTGTAATCTAAAAATCTAGTCAATGTACAAGAAAAGAATGGCATGTCTTACCATTTCATCTGTATAATCTAGGATGATGAAAAATATGAACATCTATGACATGCCCCCAAATTTGGTATGTGAGTGATGTGTACATATATTCTAGTAATCTGTATAACCACATGTGATATAACCTATTGTGCCATGCCTCATGTGTAAAACTGGAAATCAAAACATTGTGCTCTACACTATGCCTATAATCTTTATCTAGTCTTATAATTATGTCATGCTATGTGAAGATGTATGTGTGATATGCATAGTAATGTACATGCCCCCAAATATGGTATCTAAGTCTGAATCTATATCGAAGTCACTTTGAATCCATATAATCTAAACCATTGTATCTAAATAGCCTATGTATCTATAAACTAAAGGTATATCCCCTAAATATCCTGATTAATGTTAAGTGACCCATGTAATTTAAATCACTATATATTTTTACTGATCTGAGTTGAATCTAATAATCTAAATACTAGAGGTGTAAGAACCATGGTGTATCCATTTATGAGAGTGGATGGGTATGCTGAGTAAGTGTAGGAATATGAATAGTAGGAATGATGCCCCACTTTTGGGGAAAGGGGTGAAATTTTTGATAGAAAAGGTCAAGCCAAAAATGATGACTAGTGGCATAATGATATAAAAAAGGTTGGTATTATTTGAATTGATTGAAAAGTTGTTTAATTGATTAGACTAAGTTGTTGAAATTAGAATAAGTTTTGATTGGTGATGATCAAGGCATGTGTCTAGGTATAAGAGAGGTATAGAGATGTGCATAACATAGTAGGCATATGAGGTAGTAAGAGAGAAAAAATTGTATGATGTCGAAGGTACAGGTGTCATGATTATATAGAAGAAAATGGCTTACAAAACAAAGTTATGGGATTTGAGTTATAGATAAAATGGTATTTTACTTTGATTGAGAAAACTGGAAAATATAAAAAATTGGATTGATTCTCAATTTATTTATGTATTGACTAAATTGAGATTTGGAGCTCTAGAGTGAGAGATATGTCAAAGAGATGAGCACCTGTCATGACCTAATTTGAGCAGTTGGTTGCCTAGGTTGAGGCTGGTGGTGATGTTAGCCTAGTAAGTAACTTTAATGCTTGGTTTTTGTCTATTTTAAAGCTTATTTTGGTGATTTTAAATCTATTTAAAGTAGCCTAGGATAATTTTCACTAGTTCAATCACTCTTTTCTAGGATTTAGTGCTCCTATCTAGTGTTAGTGTCATTGTCTAGGTTATAATGCTCCTATCTAGCATTGTTGTCCTTTTTGCAATGTTGTTGTCCACTAGGCCTGATTTTTTGAGATTCTAATTTATTACCTATTGTTTTGTTACTTTGTTGTTTGCTTGGTATGGTTGACTGATATATATGATGTTTTTGGTGTTTCTAGGGTGAGGTGCAGATGAGAGAGTTCTGTAGGGGCCAAGTTATGGAGACATTATGGATGTTATCATTATTTGTTGATGAGAGAGATGTCATGGATAGGGTAAGGTTGGGTCATGTGTGTGACCTAGGCATAGTGCAGTGGGATAGATATCTGAATACTACCTTATGTAAGAGGTGGAATGTAGATACTTGTACTTTATGGCTTCTTACAGGGGAGATTGTTGTGACTCTAGAAGATGTGTATCACATTTTGCATTTACTGGTTAGTAGACGATGGGTGACATTATAGGATGACATGGGTATTGATGTTATTGATCATGCATCCTTGTATTTTTATAGTGTACCTTTAGGTATACATCATATAGGTAGTGATAGTGATGTGTTGCTATCAATTATATTATAGTCTAGTGTTCCATGCCTACAAAATTGGTTTCCCATATTGTTGGCCTCTTTTGTTATTATGGATAGGAGTAGAGTGTCAATTACATATAGGATGCATAGGATCATGTGTAGTGTAGAGGTATATGGCACTGTGTTCTCATGGGATAGGACTATGCTTGCCCACCTATATAGGGATCTTTAAAGGGTTTACATAGGAGTCATTTAGTGGTGGTGTGAGTGCAGCTACTTTATTACACTATTGGGCTTATGAGCACATAGCAGTTGTGTGATCGATTGGATTACCTAGGCTAGAGTGGTCACCTCTACAACCATTTAGAAAGAGGTGAATGAGTATATTGTCTATTTTATCTCCTAGGATAGATCATTATAGATGATTTTTAGATTAATTGGTGGCTTCTGATATCATAAGGAGGCCTTATAGAGGATTTCTTGGGTGGGTTGAGGATGGAGTGTAATTGTAGTATATGAGGGTCAATTATTGGATACATGACCAGTGAGTTGGAGTGTATGAGTGATTTTAGTATGATCATGTGACCAGACAATTTGGGGTACTATAGGATGTGCCCCTGATGGCATGGGTATGGGTGAGGAGTGCATGTGCACCAATGAGGGTAGGAGCTCATGCAAGGCCTATTGAGGTTGAGTTAGTTCCATTAAATTTAGATGTGTGGGATGTGGCTATAGATATACCACATGGTGGGCTAGGCATCGGTGGGCTCCATTTTATCCTATTGATGGGGGGATGCTCTTGAGTATAAGGATCTTGCACCAATCTAGATGTTGGGAGGTAAGCAATAATTATATTCAAATTATGTATAAGTTTTTGCTTTTGAGTTTGAATTCAAATTATATAACTAGCATAGTGTCAAATTGTGTGTGTAGGTGGAGTGGGAAGTGCTCAAGGTGAAGCACAGGTTGGGGCAAGAAGTGGATATGATGAGTACTAGAAGACCATCATTGAGTCAAAACTCTAAAATCTTACATGGCATGTACTTGATGACATAGTGGAGGAGGGTTTAATAGAGCGAGAAATATTTATAGCTAGTTTTCATGCTCATTTATTTGATAGAGTTGTGATAGTAATAGTTACATATTTTAGAGTAGTAGGAGAGAGAGATGAGCTAAGGGCTAAGATGGATAAGCATAGGATGCCCCCACCTGATTTTGGATCAATGAGTAGGAGGATTATGGATGAGTACATAAACATTTAAAGGTGGCATGTTAACTTGTGCAAGGAGCATCGTCAGCTACTGGAGTGAGAGAGTCATCATAAGAGGCATTTGGGAGCTCAAGGAGGTGTGGGGTCATTGAGTGTTAGGTTGGATTATGGGACTAGTAATAGAAGAGAGAATGAAATTGAGAGTGAGGACTTGATGCCCATTCACAATTAAATGTATTTGATGTGATGTAAATGTTTTAAAAACTTTGTTATATATACATTGATATTGGTTTGACTTTGACTCATACATATTTTGTTATGGATTTTGGAATATATTGGTATATTAATTTATTAATGGTTGATTAGAAACAATTGATTTTTTATTGATTTGGAGGTTGCATATGTTTTATTAAAATGGTATTTGGGATATGTGATTTTTATTTATTGTTGATATGTTCAAGTGTGATGTTAGGTTTAATTTGTAATTTTATGTGAGCAAAAAATTTGTTGGTTTTATAATTGGTAAATTATTTTGATAAAGTGAATTGATTTAAGCTTGGTAAAATAGGATATTAGTAAGGTTAGGAGTTGGATAATTTGGTTTGGCTATGGATGGTTATTCATAATTAGGAATTTTAGTTGTTAATAGAAGGGGATGTAAGAGAAGGTTTTGTGCTTAATTCCCCAAGTGTGGCTTAAGAATACAAAGGTTGGCCCTTTGGCTCCATCATTACCCCATGAAGTGAAGCTATGAACTAATGTCAATATGAATGTGTGTTGTATCACTATCTAAACCCCAATGGAAAACTAAATAATTGCCCATACAACCCATGTTGTGTAGAAACATACATTATATCTAATATTGTCTATTGTGCACTAACTATAGTTGTGCATGGAGACTCTACCAAATGTAACCTTACTGAATGTATAAATAAAGTTGTGTGTTATAAAGAAGACTCATCTATCCATAATTGTAGTGTATTACTACATGAAATAATACATTATGGCCTCTATTGTGATGCATATGACTGAGTGATAGATCAAGATGGAGATAAAACCTATGATGGTGGCTCATATAATCTCAATCATAGCAGGTTGCTACGTGAAATGGATCTTGAAAAGCTTGGTCATAGTGAATATCCCTCTGGAACAATACTCTCTGATGTGGGCTCATCTAATCTTAACCATAGTAGGTTGCTACATGAGATAGGACCCAGAAAACTTGACTATAATGACTATCTTTCTAGAGCAGTACTTTATTGTGGTGTTTGTGATTATACTAGATATGTATATGGAAATATACTATGTACTCCTCAAACTACAGTGTCATATGTAGGATGCTCTCATTGTATAAGTTTCTAAACCTTCTAAATAGGTGGAATAGGAGATCTCTTGAGGCTCTATCCTAGAAATTGCATTACTCTCACGATGAGTAATCAATGATTCTGGTGAAGGAATGTCCTAGGATGACTCAACCATGGAGGAATGAAGTCTAGGAATCCATGATGGAGGAGATATTGGTGCCCCCTATGTAAATGATCTGATGCCATTATCAACATATCTATTAATGCAATCCCTGAGTCCATAACAAACATTATTTCTATGTCCACATATACGATTATAGTTACAAAAGGGATGATGTAGTTATCTATCTAAGAGATGTGGATCTCATCGATGAGTATAAGGTAATGTGATTAACCTCCTATCTAGTAGTGTTGATAATATGACACCTAGGTTATCCTGCTCTAAATCAAACTATAGTGGTGCCTTATTGTTGTTATGTGTAGTTCATATTGTAGGTTGTGCTCTAGAGACTTGCTCTCTATTATTAATTAGTTTTTTTTCTAGTTGTGGTCTCCTATCTTGTTTATGACATGGTGGATGCTGTGTGATAGGAGATGTAGATAGAGGTAATTTTGTAAAATTTAGAGTAATTCAATCAACTGAATCTACCTCAATCAATCCTAATTTATTTTTTAAGGCTAGAACTGTAAAGTAAAAGTGCCTAAAAGAGGACTCTAGATATAATAAATGTTCAAGGAGAGGTTGAAAAAGCCCCTTCATGAAGATATGCTAAATTTATAAATATGTTGGTTTATAGATCAATCTTTACATGTGCATCTTGAATCATAAGATATAATCACTAACTGAATCTAAAGTATTCTGGTGCAATGTGGTGAGTTTCTCATATGTAACACAAGGGCCCATGTTTGCTATATAATATCTGAGAAATTCCTTCTCTAAATCATCATATATGTGTAAGAAACCAATAAGGAGTAGATGAAAGAACTAATTATGTGCTTCCCCCACTAATGTCTATTGGAACAACTTTAATAAAATCAAAGGACTCACATGAGATGGCAAAGCCTTCTAAAAGACTTGAAGGTGTACAAATGGATCTTTAGTTCCATCAAAGTGAGGTAATGATGGTATCTTAAAATGCTTAGGCAATGAAGCTTTTACAAATGTAATCAGAAGGGGGTTACCATGTAAATAATTGGCATCCATCTAAGACTTATAAGCCTTATTTTCCAGGGTAAGGAGATGTACTTGGTGTTTTAATTTGCCAACTACATACATCAAATAAATAATCTCCTGGGATGGTATATTATCATCTTGAAGTGGTTCATTTAATCATTGAATTTGATCATTAATTTTAGCCATGGGAATGTTACATTTAGCAATTGGATCATAGAGAGGGGGTGTGCTCACTTGAACCTTTGGAGGAATGGTAACTTGGACCTTAGTAGAGGGATGTGAGCTACCATTCTCTTTAGGTGAAGAGTGAGAAATAGGTGCTATTGTAGTAGGGGGTGGATTGGGAGATTCATTGTTATCTTTATGTTTTATTAAATAACATTCTAATTGAGTAGAATATGTGATGTTATTATTGACATGTGCATTATTTGAAATAGAATCATGCATAAAAGTAGAAATAACATTTGGTAATGCATTATGTTTGAGAGGAGTGAGAGAAGAGTTAGAAACATGAGATGCATTTTATTCTTCACTATGTACATAATAATCATCATTATTCCATGTATTATCATAATCAAAATTATGTTCATAGTCATTCTCATTTTCATATTCATTTACATGTTCACTATTATACTCGTTATTACTTCCATTGTCACTAGGGAGAGGTGTAAAAGAAGAATTTAATTCTTTTCTAATATGTAATAAATTATCATGTGAAATTGGAATATTATGTGCATCTATGCTATCCATGGATGGAATGTATGCATTATTTATATTTGTAGTATGAAAAGTAAGAACAAGAGAGTTATCATTTAGACATTCTTTTGACAAAGTAGAGTTAGGAACATGAGATGTATCATTTGAACTATGCATTGGCAATTTGATTATATTGTGTTTATATTATTGAAATTTGAACATAGAAGTATCAAAAGAGAGAGAGAAATTAGGTTCACATGGAAGCAAATTATCACCAATAAGATGTTCCCTTGGAAGTGCATGACTAATTTGTTCATTTGGTTGCATTGTGCATAGGAGAACGAGCTGAAAATTATCTTTCCCATTTATCAAAACTATTTTATTTAGAAGAGGGAATAAAAGAGATAAGTTTGAGAGAAGAAGATGCATCTACTTTTTCTTCACTATCACTTTCACATGAATCATCATATTCCTCATTAAAATAATAGTAATTATCTTCATTGTAAATGAAATCATTTTCCACATTTTTAGCTAATGTGTAATTTTTTTAATTTATCCATTCATTGTCATAATTATGAGAAAAGTTTAGAAATTGATCTATGGGATGAGAGGGAAGAAGTGCCTTAGTGGTCATTTTATTTCTTTCACCAAAGAGAATATGTAAAATTACTATTAAGAAAATAAATGAAATAATAACTACTAACATAAAGATTTTGAAAATATTTTTGACACTTCAAACAATTTACAAAAATTTCAAAATATTTTTCTAAAAATTGCAAGGAAGGCTTTGGGTTTGAGGACCTAGTTTAGAAATCTAGGATTTTGGGTTGGGGTTTTAGAATTTTTGAAAATTATGACAATAATTTAAATTCTAAAATAAATTTGAATGAGATAAATGCACAAAAATTTATACAAAAATTAGAATTTTGAATTTAAATTTTTGCAAGAAGAACTACTAACATAAAAAAATTTGAAAATATTTTTGACACTCCAAACAATTTGCAAAAAGTCCAAAATTTTTATCTAAAAATTGTAAGGAGGGAAGGCTTGGGGTTTGAGAACCTAGTTTAGAAATCTAGGGTTTTAGGTTGAGAATTTAGAATTTTTGAAAATTATTTCTATAATTTTAATTCTAAAATAAATTTAAATGAGATAAATGCACAAAAATTATACAAAAATCAAAATTTGAAAGTTGAATTTTTACACAAAATATGAAGGAAAAACCCTAAGTGTACCTAGGGTTTTGAGATTTTGTTTGAAGTAAGTTAGGTTCACTAAATGTTTTATTATTTTTGGGAAACTAGGGTCTAGTTCCTAAACAATAAGAGGTTTGGAGTAAGGTAAAAATACAATCAAATATAATAAAAATATAGGCTTTTATCAATTTAATCAAATTAATTGCGTATAGAAAAAAATAAACTTATCTGGAAAAATAGATTAAAATGAATGATTCGGGGGTTGAAAACTATTTCATGGGACTAAAAAGATGTTAAAAACCTAGATCTATCTTTCATTTGATAAAACGATAGTATTTTTGAAATAGAACACCCTAGGGTCCATCACTATAGTCCTTTTCTACCATTGTTTTCCTAAAAACTTGAGTTTTTTGGGTTTTGTTTGCTATCCCTGTGTGAGCCTGTATATGAAACATCATATGTTGAATGTTAAAAAAGTTCATTGTAGATCCATTTCAATCTTAAAACCATGAGCCTATGTACACACATGAAACAAAAAATACATCAAAATCATAAGGGGAAAAACTAGATTAGGGGAAGTATGATCGCATGATCTAAAGCCCCTATTGTTCTTATCGATGCCTACTTTAACCCTCAAGCTAGGCTATCAAATCAAATGTAGTTATCCCTTAGGGAACATGTATAATCAACACACAAGATAGATGCAAGAATGAACTTTCACCTAGGTCCTTCCTTGATCAAGCATGCAAGTCTATATGTGATGCAGAATGATGAGCTATACTATTAACTAATTTTTAGTTATGTATTGTACCAAAGTAGTAAATACTAGATATAAAATGCCTTGTGAAGTCCTTTATATAGGATACTCTTTATTTTGAATTTTGGATCTTTATTCACATTTGGCCAATATTTATAAAGATAAATAAAACTTAAGGACAAATCTAAGAAGGGTTTAGGACTCATTAAGTGAGGCAAACCAATCGTTGGGAATCAAAATGCCATTGGACAAGAGTGTTGGAAATGGACACCCTAAGGTCCAGTGCTATAGTCCAATTCTGACACTCTTGTCCTACAAGTTTCAAACTTAGGGGGATGGAATTAGCATGGAAAATCTAACCTAGTTGAGGTGGAATGATCATTTGAAAAGCTCGAGATGACTAGGAATAAGCAAAAAGGTGTCTAAAACATGAAATAAGACCAGGATGAGTAAAAAAAAGCAATAGCTAATGTGAACAAGGCTCATTTTCTCCAATCAGATTTTCTTATGAAAAGATTGTGAAAAGACATGATAAATATGGTTGCTTGACCAATTTAAGGTGTATACACAAACCTTCCTTATGAATCCCTTTGCCTACTCATATACTTGTATTTGACAAGAGAGTAATTTATTCTATTTTTTTGGTTTTGTACTATTAGCTTAAGAGTTTACCTTGCTAACATTTTATAATAATTCTTTGATAATGGTGTTAAAAATGATGGGTGTTATTGTTATCCTTTCATTTAATCAATTTGCATTGGTGTCATTTCTTACCAGGGCTAGTATTGAAGGCTATCTTTAGTAAGGTATTTATTGGGTTCAACTAATGATGTTGGTTGGGGGTCTTTGGTGTTGATCTATCCTAAGTTTCTACTCCTCAATGTCTTAACTAAATGCTTGAAAGAAACACACTTGCTCAAAATGTAAACACACCAAACTAAATGAAATGCTTTGAAATCAGTCACACAATGTTATTGATAAATAAACACACTAAAATAAAATATCAAATCCACACTTTAAACTAAGTTACAAAATTAAGATTGTTGAAATTGAAGAAATGACAAATGCTTATTAAAATCTTAAAGCACACACACATTAACAATATATTCTAACCTGCAGGTTATCAATCCAATCACACAAAATATTTATATTAATTATAATTAAAAATAAATAAGAAACCTATTATAAATACTAAAAGTACACATCCTATCTCCTTAAGGAGTGGGCCCTTGCTCACCCTTAGATTCAAGGTCAAAATAATTCAGTCCTTAGAAAGCTATTTTGACTAACACATATAAATGAAAGAGTATTCTACCATAAAATCTTCTTGTATTCAAAATAACAATTCTTACAATGTTTTTCACTCTCTGTAGATCGAGCATGGATCTTCCTTTTATTGGATACAAAAGAAACTAACTATCCTAAATACTAGGTAACAACTTAACTAATTAAAATAAGAGGATATTCAGAGAGATTGGTTTATATGGCTAAAATAGAGAAGAACATTGCAACAAGATTCACACACGATTGGGAAGATCTTTATGGTATTTTTAATTGATTCTTTCAACCATATCTGATTACCAAATCTTATATACAATGTATCTATAACATCTTATCTAGATTTGTAACCTATATCTACTAGCTTCTATAAATTGAAAGTTATACATAAATAGAATTCTATATATAGAAATATGTAAAAATAGAAAGTATCTAGAGGAGTCGTGGATCATCATGGAATAGTTGAAGGAACTTATGAAATGCCTTGGAACATGTTTTGGATAAGTTCATAGCGAGTTGTGAGAGTTGATAATGTGACTGTCAAATCATGTAGCTTGATTGTCATAATCTTAGATTGATTTTTGTAATCCGTAGCTATCTATCAATATCCATATAATGCTTGGAAAATTTTGAAGTTGTGCTTGAATGATTAGTTTGTGGTCAGAGCACTTCCTTATCTTCATGAGATCATAGCAAAACTCTTATTTATATTCTATAATACATGTTCATATCAAATATGGAAAACTAAACAAGAAAATAGTTAGAACATCATTTAAATAATACTAACTCAAACTCACATAAGCTTATAGATACAAAAACATTCATTTTCTACCTCATAATACTTATAAATCCTAAGACCTCATGTAATGCTTAACTCAAATGGCATTTTTATGGGTGTGAAGGATGATATATCATGGTTATAATGAGTCATAGTGTGGAATCATGAGTTAGAGGGATAAAAGTCATGTATTTATTGTTGACCAAATTTTGGCCCTTCAGGCCAAAATTGGGCACCCCTTTTTTGCAAAAATTGTCTAAGTCTATACCTTTGTCTAAGTTCAGTATGCAAGTTTCATTTAGAATAAATGTTCTTATACAAAGCCTGAAGTATTTTACATAAAAAACCCAAGTGTTTTCCTTTTGAAAGATTTGTTCTTTAGTCTTTTGGCTAAGTCCTTTGCAATGAAATCTTTCAGGTTTTTGTTGTAAGCCTTTGATGAATTCTTTTGGAATTTTTGTCTAAGGCTTTTTTCCCTAAGTGTATCTCTTTCAAAAATTTCATTCGATGGAATTATTTCAAGAAAATTATCTGAGGGAGATTTTCGAAGATGAAGTCTAATTCCTTTAGGAAAATTATCAAGATAATTCTTTCAAAGGGTACGTTCAACTTTCCCAAAAGGTACTTTATAATTTCTCTGAAGGGTACTTTCATTTTTTTGAAGGATACTTTGTAATCTTTTTGAAGGGTACATTTTCAACTTTCTTGAAGGGCATTTTCTTTGGAAAGTGGACACTTGCATTTCTTCTAAAGGACAATTATCTTTCTAAAGGGATCTTTTCAAAAAATGTGAAAGAAAGAATTATTTCAAACATTTTGTCTGAAATAAATTTTTCAAAGGTCCATAACAATTTTTTCGAAGGGAAAATCAAAATAAAAGGGCATCTTCAACTTTTTCGAAGGGTAGGTGACAACTTTTTTGAAGGGTAGGTGACAACTTTTCTGAAGGACTTTTTTAGGAAGGTGGACCATTTCAAAAATCCAAAGGGTATTTTTTCCTTTTGAAAGATCATTTTAAAAAGCTAAAAGACACTTTTAAATCTTCCAAAGGGTCACTTGCAAGAAGCTGAAGGGTATGTTTCCTTTCAAAAAGGGGTCTCTTTCACTTTTTGAAGGGTCATTTCAAAGAATCAAAAAGAGCCAAATAGAAAGCCTGAAGGAATTCTTTCAAATAAATTGTCCAAGGAATTCTTTCAAATAAATTGTCCAAGGAATTCTTTTGGAAAACTTGAAAAGGTGCCAAGGACTAATTCTTTCGAACATTTTATTCGTGAAAATTGTTTGAGGCATAAAGGACCAAGTAAAAAGCTTAAAGAAAAGAACAAAAGACCCAAACAAATTCTTTAGAGAATGTGTTGAGACAAGAAGTCTGAGACAATAAAAGTCTGGAGAAATACTTGAAAGGTGATGGCCTATAGAACATCAATTTTAGACTGCAAAAACTAACCATTAGAGTTTAAAAGGAAAGACTCAGCAAGAACCTGAAGGCAAAGATAAGAGGTAACAATTGGAAATTGTAACTGAGGCATTTTGTTTTAGTTGTAACTTATTCAAATATAAATGAGGCTTTGGTTTAGTTGTAACTCATTGTAACTGATCCATTCAGTGACATGACATAGATTGCCTACTGCTCTCCCATGCAAATGTAACTAATCTTTTCAAGATGACACATGTCACAGTGACTCTTAGACTTCCTTTGATTGCTCTATCTCTCAAAGCTATATATGCATCCTCTTGGCTCATTTTGGAGCCTCCACTAGTTATGGTGAAACTCTGGCTAGATTTTTACTTACAGAACTCTTGAAGAAATAATATGAGTTTTTTCCATTCACATGTTGTACTATTGTGTATTGGTTCAAATCATGTTTTTATTATTTAGTGAGAGTTTATCTTTCTTAACTTGTTGTCCTCAATTACCTACCAAATATTCAAAAAGAGTATTATTACAAGTCCTTGTTAGTATTCTTTCTTAAGTGCATAGATATTTTAGAAGTGGTTTAAGACTACATTCCTTTTTATAATTTTTTGTTACTCTCCTGGATGTCGAGTGTCTTCTTGAATCTAACATGTGAAACACTGATGTGATAATACACAAAGAGTTGTGGGTTTTGTGTGAAAGAATCTTTGTTGGTCTTTAAGTAGTGTATTTTCAGTCAAATTGGGAGGACATTATTCATTTTTGCATCACCATTTTGTTTTCTTATTTGTTTTCCTTACCCTTTTCATGTACAATTGATAGATTAGAGAGAACTTTAAAGGTGCATCAAGGGGAGCTAGCCCTTAATCTAGAGATTTATCTCAATGAAATTGTCATCCACAGCAAGAGAGATGATTCCATTTTGCTGCTTGGATGAGGAGAATTGAGCATCTCTTCAAGGGTGAAAATCCAAGCATCAATATTTTTTAGCACGCCTGATGGGACCTCTCAATCCTAGAATATTGTTCAAGATTGGTATTGGTCTTAGCATTGTTGAAGATTAAAAGAAACATCTAAATTTAGTACCTAGTGACTCCATTAAAGAATGTAAGTCTTTGGTTGATGATTAGTTCCTATTTTCCATGCCAAAGGTGACCACTAGGTCTATTGCAAAAGGTGTACACTTTGAGTTTATGGAATTACCTCCATATTCCACCAAAAGGTACAAATCTATAAGCACTAATCCTTATAAAAAAGATTTTGTGTTTAAAGCTTATAAGTTTGTGTTACCATCCATTTCCAACATCCATAGTGATCATTCCCAAATGGATAGAATACAACTTTTTGTGCCTTTCACTGGGGAATCTCCCTTGCATCTTTCCCAGTATGATCAAATTCCAAGATCTACCCTTAAAAGTGTCCCGTATTTTAGTGGAGATGGTCTAATTACTACCATTGAGCACATCATGAATATATAAAATGTTTGTAATATCCATAATATTACTCAAAAAAATGTAGCTAATAGGTTATTGGCCTTGTATTTCAAAGGAAAAGTTTTGGACTAGTATGGGACCCTACCTATAAATTCTTTTGGCTCATGGGACGAGTTGGGGACTATATTGACTGATAGGTTTGGGTAAAAAAGTGATAACCTATCTTTAGCTAAGAAATTGACCACAATAATAGGGAACCACATTAATTCATGCATCATTTTAATAATAGGTTCCAAAAAACTTGGGATAGAATCCCAATTCTTGTGAGGCCAACCATAAACTATGCATTTTTGTACTACTTGAAAGCATTGAATAGTGGCATTGCCATGATGATTCAATCCATGGGTGGAAAAACATTTCCTATTGCCTATGAAATAGCCATAAATGTTGATAATTATCTTATCCAAGTGGGAAAGATAGCTCCTATACCTCCAATGCCACTATTCCCTTATTTGCATTCTCTTAGTCAAAGTGCATTGCCCACTTTAGCTCCTTTGCCTAGTTAAGAAAAATCTACCATTGCTCCTTCAAATTAAATACATGAGGTTAAAATATTGCTCCAAATTGTTACTAATGAATTGGTTTCTCTCAAAATTCAACAATCCCAAGGTTATAGGCCATATCAATCCTACAATCAGTTTGGACAAATGAACAAACCTCCTTTTCAAGGCAATAATCAGGGACAAGGCCAAATCACCCATGTAAAGCCTTATCAAATATATAATACTAGTGTTCCTTCATCCCAAAAATCCCTTTTCCCCACTTATAAAAATTTGTTCCAAGAACATCCCAACTATCCATCTTTTGAACATGTTCAAGAACAAGTTGCTTATGCAAATGAAATGCACAATCAAGATATGGTAATGTAAGGCAGTCAGTCTTTCCAAGATTCAAATTTTAAAGGATCCATGCAAGGTGGGGTGGAAAATTCAAAACATAAAACTGATTCTATCCTCATAAATCATTTGGAGGGTGATTTTTGTGACATTAATTTCTTGGGAACTACAAACAATCAAAATACTAGTGTTGAATATAATACTAGGTCCAAAAAAAGGGTTGTCAATGAAGCTCAAAGAGATAATCAAGGACCTATTTTAACTCCTAAATAATATCATATGGTAATTGGGTCTAACATATCTCTTAAACTATAATAAAATCATAGGATTCTAAATTTTAGGATAGTTGCTACACCTCTACCTCCACAAGCTACATCATAAAGTGCAAATGTTCATAAAGAGAACCCCAAGGTGAGTAATCCTTCCATCAATGTGGTAGACCAAATGAAGAAGCTCCATATGAACATATCATTATGTGATTCTATATAATTACCAAGGCAAAAATATATACTCCAAAAGGAATTTCATGGATTGGGCAAACAGGCTGGCCCATCTAGAAATGATAATGTCATTTTAGTAAATGGAACTCAATCTATGGATGGTCAAGTGAAGAAAGATGAGAAGACTCCTCCTTTTTACATATATATAATTATTGGTGATTTCTTGGTTCATAATTTCATCATTGATAGTGGATAAATCACATCATTTATGCCAAAATGTATGGCATATAAGCTAGGCCTCAAGTATGAGCCAATGACTAAAGGAGTTTTGCAATTGGATGAATCACCAGCCAAGACTTTGGTGGTATTGAAAGGTTTTAATTTGACCCTTCATTATTTTCCTAATTTTTAAATTACCCATGATGTTTTAGTAGCATATTTACCTCCCTATTTTTCTCTTTACTTTTCAAGGGACTTTACATCCAAGATAGGTGGATATTTGGCAGCCAATTGGTCCTGCATGATGTTTAGGACAAAATATGGCACTAAGGTGAAAATTGACTCAAAACCTATTCATATAAATCACTTGGAACCATATTCACCTAAGATTTAAAATGTTAACTATGCTATCATTGATAAAGAGGAGCTTCATATTGACCAATCTCCATCATCTTCCCTTGAAGGAGTTTCTGATTTGTTCCTAGATGAGTGGGGAAATAATAACTATGAACATGATACTTACAATTTTATTGAAAAATATAGTATTGGAGTTTATTATATGCATGAGAAAGGCTCTTTCATGCCTAATTTGATGAATCCAAGTCATGATGTGAATGGCTTGTGGTAGCTTTTCTTTGATGGGTATAGAAGCAAGATGGGGGCAGGTGGTGGAGCTATATTGGTTTCACCTTCAAAGGAAAGGTATTTTTCAACTTTTAAATTTCAATTCTCATGCACTTGTAATGTGGTAGAGTATGAGGTCCTCATTCATGGTCTTGAATGGGCAAATAAAAGAGGTGTCAAGTAATTACAAGTGTTTGGTGATAGCGAGCTTGTTGTGAATGAAGTTAGAGGGCAAATTTTGATTAAGAACTCCTTGCTCAAATCCTATAAGCACAAAGTTTGGGAACTTGTAGAATATTTCATGGCTTTTAACATCAAATTTATTCCAAGGGAAGATAATAAGCATGTTGATAGGTTGGCATCTGCTGGTGCTCAATTTGATGTTCCAAAGGGCATAAAGGAAGATAAAAACCAACCCCATCTAAAGGTGATTATGAGACCATCCATACCAAATAATGTCACCAATTGATAGGTCTTTGATAGTGACCAAAAAATAGCACTTTATATACAAGAAGAGGTTGAGTTTTCTTCCAAGAATCAGTCTAAACTGTAGCAATAATATGGAGGGTAGATTGTCTATTTGAAGTCTAACAAGCTCCCCAAAGGCCTAGTGACTGTTGAAATCATATTCAATGAAGATGACTAGCTCAAGAAGGAGAATATAAGCATGTCAACCAAGAAAGGTAACTATGAAATGATAGAGATCTTTAAAGATAAACTACTTACACTTAGGAAGGTATGCACTAGTCAAGAAAAACATCATTTCATTGAATTATGTGAGGAGTTTAGTGATATTTTTGCATGGGAGTATAGTGATTTGAAGGGTTTTGACCCAATATTGTCTCAACACACCATAGATCTAGATGAAAATTACAAACCCATCAAGAAAATACAAAGGCCAATCAATCCCAAGATTGAGCCTCTCATGAGGAAAGAACTCATCAAATTGATTAAGTCCAAAATCATCTTTCCCATCAAGCATTCTTCTTGGCTAGCCAATTTAGTCCCTGTTAGGAAGAAAAATGGAGAGATCAAATTGTGTGTATTAGGGACTTGAAAAGAGTGTATTTTAAGGATCATTACTCACTCCCTTCTATGGAGCAAATTCTACAAGTGGTGGTAGGTAGTGAGAGGTTTTCTCTCTTATATGGTTATTCTGGGTACAATCAAATTTTGGTGAAAGAAAGTGACCAATACAAGATGGCCTTTACCACCAAATAAGGCACATATGCCTATATGAAGATGTCATTTTTATTATCAAATTCTAGAGATACTTTCCAATGTGCAATGGATATGGCTTTCTTAGGACTAATCAATGACATTGTATTGGTTTATCTTGATGATATGACAATTTTCTCTAAGGATGTAAGTGATCATTTGAAGCACTGATGTAGATTTTTGAGAGGTGTAGAGAGTTTAGGATCTCTCTAAACCCAAATAAGTGTGTGTTTTTTATTCATGAAGGCAAACTCTTAGGCCACATTGTTTCCAAGAAAGGTCTGTCTATTGATTCGGAAAGGGTAAGTGCCATCTTGGCATTGTCATTACTTAAACATAAGAAGGGTCTACAAAGCTTCTTTGGTAAGATAAATTTCATTAGGAGGTTTATTCCTAATTTTTCTAACATGGTCAAGCCCTTGAAATCTATGTTAAAGAATAATGAGATATTTACTTGGACAAGAAGGAGAAAATAAAGTTTTGAAGAGATCAAACAAGCCATTGCCTAGGCCCCTACTCTTGCAAGTCCTAACTTCTCCAAGGACTTCAACCTATATAATTTTGGGAATGAAGAGGTAATATTTTCCATGCTTACTCAATCTAATGATGAAAATTCGTAACAACCTATTGCCTTTTTTAGTCAAGGTTTAGAAGGCTATGAGACAAGATATACATATATTGAGAAAAAAGTGCTTTCAATCATAAGGAGTTTGAAGAAGTTTAGGCATATGTTGTCTAGCAACAAGATTCACATTTTGGTGCCTCATCCTAGCGTAAAAGACTTTCTAGTGAGTAGATATTTGAATGAGAAAAGGATAGGTAGGACCACCAAAGTGATGGAATATGATGTGGAGATCAAAACAACCAAGTTAGTGAAAATAAAAGGACTGTGTGAGCATCTTGCTTCAGATTTGAAAGAGCAAAGGGAGGTTATTTTGGCACTTCAGCAACAAGGAGTTGGACATAAGACATGAGTCATTTCTTTCAAATTGGGGAGTGTCCACAAGGTCTTGACAAAGCTATAAGAAGGTATTTTAGGTTGCAATCCATTCCTTATGTACTTATTAATGGAGTGATTTTTAGAAAGAACTTTTTAGGTGTGCTTTTGAGGTGCATTGATTTAGATCATATTTATAAAGTATTGCATGAGTTTTATGATGGACTAGCCGGTGGCCATTTTGCTCCAAGAACTATAGTTGCTAAGGTTATGAGAGTTGGATACTTTTGGCCTAGTTTGTGTAAATACACCCATGCTTGGGTAAGGAAATGCCAAAAGTGTGCTCTTTTTAATGGTAAACAAAAGCTTGTTGCCTTGTCTCTTAATCCAATCTAGGTTGAGCAACCCTTTATACAATGGGGTTTGGATTTCATAGGTCTGATCAATCCTCCTTCTAGTGATGGTCACAAGTGGGTGTTGATAGCCACTGATTATTTTACAAGATGGGTGGAAGTTGTATCTCTTAAGGAGGCAAATGAAAACTCAGTCCTAGACTTCTATGAAGGTATAGTAACTAGGTTTGGAGCTCCTTCAACAATCATTTCAGATAATGCATTAGCCTTTTTAAGAACAAGGACAAGTGAATGGGCGTTGAAGCATGACATTTATCTTAACACCTCCTACAACTACTATCCCCAAGGGAATGGACTAGATGAGTCCACAAACAAGAACTTAATTAGGATCATAAAGAGGATTATGGAGGAGAATCAAAGGATTTTTCATACCAAGCTAAAGATATCCCTTTGGGCTAATAAGATCACCCCAAAGAGAGCAATTAGGAACTCACCATACACACTTATGTATGAAATGGAGGCTAGGCTTCCTATCTCACTTGAGTTACTAGCTTTAGACCTAACCTATCAGTTATAATTGATGGATAATGAAAGCATGGGAGTCAGATTATGTGAGTTGATGGAGCTTGAGGAGACAAGAGATCAAGCTATGAAAACCATGAAAACTCACCAAGAGCAAAAAAAGAATTATTTTTAAAAGAAGTCCATGCCAAGGATTTTTAGAGAAGAATACATTGTCCTAAAATGGGATGAAGATAGGGCCAATACTAGAAAGCACACAAAGTTTGATGCTTTGTGGAGTGGCCCATATGTGATCATACAGTGCAAATAACATAATGATTTCCAACTCTCAAAGTTGGATGGAGAGGAGATGCATATCCCAGTCAATGGGATATATCTAAAGCATTGTTACTAAAGTTCTTTTTTTTTTACATAGTTTCCTATTTTCCTTGTGTTCCCTAAGTGTTGATGCACATGTGTGAGTTTGTCTTTGTCTTATTTTGTTTTTGTTGGGTCTTGATGTTATTGTGTAGTGTGTTTCCTTGAGTTTGGTTTTGGCATAATCCTTATTAGTCATCTTCAAGAATCCATTGACTCCATTGGCCCTGAGTTGGATAAGGCTACTAGTCTGGTCAGTATAGTAGGCATACTACCCTTGTGAGTCACCAATTTTTTGACCAAATTTTAGCCCTTCAGGCCAAAATTGGGAACCCCTTTTTTTTAAAAAGGTTTGAGTCTATAAATTTATCCAAGTCCAGTATGCAGGTTTCATTCAGAAGAAGTGTTCTTATACAAAGCCCAAAGTATTTTACATAAAAACTTCAAGTGTTTTCCTTTTGAAAGCTTTGTTCTTTAGTCTTTTGGCTAAGTCCTTTACAATGAATTCTTTTGGATTTTTTTCTAAGCCTTTGCCGAATTCTTTCAGACTTTTTGTTTAAGGCTTTTTTCCCTAAGTGTATCTCTTTCAGATTTTTCATTCGACATAATTCTTTTGGGAAAATTATCTGAGGGAGATTTTTTAAGATGAAGTCTAAGTCCTTTAGGAAAATTGTCGAGATAATACTTTCGAAGGGTATGTTCAACTTTCTCGAAAGGCACTTTATAATTTCTCTGAAGGGTAATTTCATTTTTCCAAAGGATACTTTACAATCTTTCTAAAGGGTACATTTGCAACTTTCTTGAAGGGCATTTTCTTTGGAAAGTGGACACTTATATTTCTTCTAAAGGACACTTGCCTTTTCAAAAGGATCTTTTCAAAAAATATGAAGGAAAGAATTTTTTCAGACATTTTATCTGAAACAACTTTTTTGAAGTTCCATACTAGTTTTTTTGAAGGGAAACTCAAAATTAAAGGGCATCTTCAACTTTTTCGAAGGGTAGGTGACAACTTTTTCAAAGGGTAGGCGACAACTTTTCTGAATGACTTTTTCAAGAAGGTGGACCATTTCAAAAATCTGAAGGGTATTTTTTCCTTTCAGAAGATCATTTCCAAAAGTTGAAGGACACATTTAACTCTTCTGAAGGGTCACTTGCAAGAAGCCGAAGGGTATGTTTCCTTTCAAAAAGGGGTCTCTTTCACTTTTCCTAAGGGTTATTTCAAAGAATCAAAAAGGGCCAATTAAAAATCCTGAAGGAATTATTTCGATGAAATTGTCTGAGGAATTCTTTCAAAAAACTTGAAAAGGTGCCAAGGACTAATTCTTTCAAACATTTTGTTTGTAGAAATTATTTGAGGCATAAAGGACCAAGTGAAAAACTGAAAGAAAAGAACAAAAGACCTAAACAAATTCTTTTGGGAAAGTGCTAAGACAAGAAGTCTGAGGAAATAAAAGTCTGAATAAATATCCAAAAGGTGATGGCCCATAGAATATCAATTTTAGATTGCAAAAACTAGTCGTTGGAGTTTAAAAGGAAAGACTCGGTGGGAACTTGAAGGAGAATATAAAAGGTAACAAGTGGCAATTATAACTGAGGCATTTTGTTTCAATTGTAACTTATTCAACTGTAGTTGATTTAATTATAACTAAGGCTTTAGTTTAGTTGTAACTCATCATAACTGATCCATTCGATGACATGGCATAACTCACCTACTTCTCTCCCATGCAAATATAATTGGTCTTTTCAAAATGACACATGTTTCAGTGACCCTTGGACTTCCTTTGATTGCTCTATCTCTCAAGGCTATATATATGCATCCTCTTGGCTCATTTTGAAGCCTCCACTAGTTATGGTGAAATTCTAGCCAGATTTGTACTTGAAAACATCTTAAAGAAATAATATAAGTTTTTACCACTCACATGTTGTACTATTATGTATCGACTCAAATTGTGTTGTTCTTATTTAGTGAGAGTTTATCTTTCTTAACTTTTTATCCTTGATTACCTACAAAATGTATAGAAAGATTATTGTTACAGGTCCTTTTTAGTATTCTTTCTTAAGTGCATAGATATTTTAGAAGTGGTTTAAGACTATAATCCTTTTTAGAATTGTTTGTTGCTCTCTTGAATGTTGAGTGCCTTCTTGAATCTAACATGTGAAACACTGATGTGACAATACATAAAGAGTTGTGAGTTTTGTGTGAAATAAGCTTTATTGGTCTTTAATTAGTGTATTTTTAGTCAAATTGGGAGGACATTATTCATTGGTGCATCACCATTTTGTTTTCTTAGTTGTTTTTCTTACCCTTTTCATATGCAATTGATAGATTAGAGAGAGTTTAAAGGTGCATCAAGGGGAGCTAGCCCTTAATCTAGAGATTCATCTCAATGAAATTGTCACCCACAACAAGAGAGATGATTCCATTTTTCCATTTAGATGAGGAGAATTGAGCATCTCTTCAAGGGTGTAAATCCAAGCATCAACATTTATATTTTTTTGTTGTTTATGCAGATGTTAAAAGTGGTCTAATCTGACCCTAGGAGGTTTTATATTTGAAATGGTATCTATTTGTGAAAAAGGGAGAGAAATCACATTAGCACCATTATTGGGACACTAACATAATGTAGCACTATTGTCCCTATTATGGCGTTAGTGTCCAAATGGTAGAACACAAGGCATAAAGGGCTAAGATGCAAGAACGAGGGCCTAAGACTACTTTAGGGATGACTAAGGATGCATATGGCCTACATGAAGGTTGGATAAGTGTTAAAATAGGCTTTAGGATAGTTCTATAGCTAAGCTATGGATAGGTAGTCTCAAGGAGCACTCTTAACACTCAATTACCATTTTTAGGTGATTACAGTTATACACACTAAGGTACACATTTATTTTCCTTTAAAATAATAATTTCATTACTAGATTATAGTGGGGAAGAAATTCAAATACTGAAATATGATTTATATAGTACTTCAGTATCATACACTTGAAAAATACATATCATGTCTCTACCTTTAAGTTCTATACCTTCTCATTACCAAAAGGCTTATGTTCGCTATCTCTTTATACCAAATTGCTTATCTCTTAGTCTAACCATTTTTATTCTGATGACCTACGTATTCTTACTATGTAAAAATATCTAAACCTGATTATTATCCTTCACCACCAATTTTAGACGTGTACCTATTTTATCTCTCTAGACTCTTGCATCATAAGTGGAAATGTTTTGATATAAGTGTCTATTTTCCCTTCAAAGTGTCTAGTTCCTAAAAATCATCCAATTTACAAAATAAATGTATCAAAAAAGGTCATCCTAAGTGCTTTAATGTGAGATATTTCCAAAAGAGATTGGTATATATACAAGATCAATCTTTATTTGTTAGACACCTAAAATCACCTAGCAATCACATAAAAATAGCAAGGAAATATACAAGGAATCACTCAATAAAGCATTCAAGTGAGCATGTCTTCCTTATTTTTCCCTAATTCCACATCAGTCATAGTAATATTTCTAAAAGTATGAAGTATTCAAAGATCATCCCATGAGCCATATTTTCCAAGATTCAAGCTAGGTCATTGCATTTCTTTGATTATCACACATTGTACCCTTGTGCACATACAAGCCAAAACATAGGGGAGAACTACATCAGTATAAATCCCTCTTTAAAGTATTAGATATGTAGGCATTTCCCATTAACAAAGGGGTCTTTGGGGTCAGTTCAAAATTGTGAGTAAACTAACCCATTTTTTCCATAGTCACTCTAAGGGTGAAGAGCCAAGGTTTGATCATTTAATAAAGATTGATAACTTATGCTCATAATATAAAGACATCATAATAAAGTTGACAAAAAACTTGGAAATCTCTAGTTGGTCACATCCAAATCCAATCAATATTATGTACATGACACCTACGATAGGGTTAGACACCTATGTTGATGTAACAATCCAAATCTTATGTAAGCATTTGAGGCCCCAAAAGGGATATTTTTAGAATCTAATGAATATTTCCATATCATCATCTAGTCTACTTCTAACTATTCCTATTCATGTCTACATGCACACATAAACTAGCTAAGTATCATTATTTCCAATTTATTTCAATATCTATAAATAGTTGTACTTTTATTATTTTTAAAAAACTCACTTATATGAATTTAGAATACTATTAGTCTGGGTTTTCAATTAATTAGCCTATTATATAGGTAGTTTATCACCCTTGTGTTATAGACTAATCTATATTATTAACCTTATATCCCCATCTCCATCATATTTTAATTTAGGGTTAAACACATTTTTACATTATCATGTTTGAGCTTATATGCTAATGCTTACCCATCTATATCCATGCTCATAGCTTTCACAGTGGACTTGATATGCTATAATACATAATATTTTTTTCTAACACATATTTGTAGGGACTAGTATAATATGCTTATGTTGTTGCTTATGATTCATCTTTTTTTCATATCCTTGAGTGTATTACATCGATTTCTATTGTCATGCTTATGAAACATTTGAATATGTTCCTTACTTGTTGACTCATGTGCTAATGTTTATCGATTTTAAATTTGAATATGTCATTCTATGTGGATTGGACATTTAAATACATTATTCATTTTGATTATCTACCATTTGAATATGCCCCTTGTATGAGGTCTCCTTGAACCATTCATTTACATTATATTGAGTGTTCTTGTGTGTGTACTTGATTGCTTATTGATCTTGTAGTGTTACTCTCTAGACATTGTCATGATATATATAATGCATCTTAGGGCTTGGTGTAATCACATACTATGCACTTAATTGATATATATATATTGACATGTTATCCCTATATTCTACATGATTCATACACATGTTATACAACCACATTATCCTTTTGAGGTAAGGTACCTACCAGTTTATATTTCCCTCACCTCAAATGAGGAGTCATTTTAGTGGGGGCATTTCATAGAAGGCATGACCTCCACATTTTCATAATTTTCCATATTGTAATGGGGGCATGCCATAATAACATGAACTCCACACTTATATACTTAATATATCCATATTTTAGTGGGGGCATGTCATAAGAACATTGTTGGGTGAATATTTTGTCACCAGCTACACTGACAGCAAAATGGGTATATCAACCACAGTACAAGGAGATTTATATGGTAGAATGTGCAGGTTTACCACATCAAAATGGGATAAATCTCTCCTCTCATCAAGGGGAGGTTCCCTATATATATATATATATATATATATATATATATATATATATATATATATATAAGCTGAAAATACACTTAGGGGTGGGATAACACCATTCATTTCTCTTTTTTTAGAGATGATGTTCACAAATCAAAGGAGAAATCTTGGGTAATTGTTGAAAGCATTTCTCTTCTTTCAAAAATGATGTTCAGAAAACCAGAGGATGACTTCCTGGTATTAACTGTAACAAGATGCAGTAACACAATAGAATGAAGTATATCACAAAGTCTACACCTCAACTGCCAAGGAGTAAAATAATTATGAAGGCTAATGGGAGCACAAAGTCTTCCCAAGATCCTTTACACTAAAATAGAAAACACACACTAAAGACAATTTTGGCAGCACAAAGTCTCCCATAATTGGCTTCAGGACACCTTTTAGATTACTTTCACTAGTTCTGCTTATTTAATTAAATGGACAAGATGGTATTCAGGAAATAGACATAAGAACAATCTCCTAAATAACACAAGCTATTTCAGCACAAACTCTGAAAGGTCACTTGCTTTCTCATTCAAATAACAAAATATGATTAACAATATGAACTCAAAGTCTCAATAATGCCTTTCAATTTGGGCAAAGTTTTGCTTTTATATCAGAGAGATCTCCCTTACATAAAATGAGAGATTACAATATATAGAATTTCCAAGAAAGACTTGATGCTTCTTTTCACCAAAGGACCCATGCTGCATTGAAGGCATTTGGAAATTTTGTGGAAGGGCCATGCTGGAATGGGTCATCGGCCTTGACTTTTGCATTCTAAATTATCTCAAATGTCTCCTCCTAATCATGGGTTGTTTGGTCTTATTTATGGTGCTTACATAGTTGTCCATTCACCTTTACTTAATGCAAAAAAATAAACCGTGCCTTTGAAATTTCACGCTCTCTGATGTCCACCTGGTGGACTATTTCACCTACTAGAAATAACTCTCCTACAGATATTTCTAAATTTCCTATTGCATTTTATCCCTTCTTGATGATCTGAGCTCTCAAGCTATCTTCTCACTTTCAACTGGCTCTTTCGATTCTTTCCTCAGCTGGTCGCTGAGTTTATTCTCATGTCCGTGCCATATTTGAAAATCAACAGATATTTCATTACCCTAAATTTGACATCTATAGGGATGTCATTGGTCACTTGGTTGCTTGAACCGCTTTGAACCTTGAACCTTTGAACCTTTGAAGTGCATTGGCTCAATGGTTCAATAGTTTGGGCGGTTTAATCAGCTTGTCGGTTCAATCGGCTCTTTGGTTCAATCAGCTTTTGAAGCATCGTGTTTGCTCTCTTTTTATTCTTTAGTTGAACCCTTTCTTTGAACCATTTGGTTGAACCATCTTGTTAAACTTATTTTTGGAATCTTTCGCTTCCTTCCTTCACTCAAAGCTTCCTTTCTAACTTTGAACTTCTTTGAACCATTTCGGTTTAAAATTCAACGGTTCATTCTCTTTCTTTGAATCTTTTTATTTTCTAAGTCCTTCAAATTTATTGAACTCGTTGAACCTTTGAACTCTTTTGGTTTAAGTTTCAATGGTTCATCGATTCAATTTTCACTCTTCGAAGCTTTCTTTTCTTTAAGTCCACCAAATTTCTTGAACCTTTGAAGCAATTAAACTTCTTTGAACTCTTGAAGAGCTTAACTCTTTTTGAACCCTTTGAACTCATTGAACCTTTGATCCTTTCGGAAGTGGGGTTCAATGGTTCAATGGTTCAATGGTTCATTCCATTTGTTTGAAGCCTACCGTTAAGTCTTTTGATTGAACCTTGGTGTTGAACCAACTTTGAAATGCCTAAGTGTTTGGAACTTGTTTCTTTGTGAAAGCCCACCGGTTGAACCTATGGAACCTATTGAACCTGTGAGTCCCTTAACTAAAAATGCTTGAATAATTGAAGAACTTGGATGCTCATAACATTTTTTTTGAAAAAGGAAGAGATCATTTTGGCCTGTAGGACCAAAATAGTTGATATGTTGCTCACAAAAACTAGTGACAGATTTTGGGAACAACAAACATGACCTCCACACTTGCACAAAACTCTAGTTCAAATTTCATGATTCACATATATACTTAGGTTAGAATCTTATACACTGCATCAATTTTACATAGATTTGAATTAGATTTTTTCAAATATGTGACACATATACTCTAGCTCATATATTTTAGAGGTAAATATTCCATGATATTACACCAAAAATTGTAAAATTTACCAATTATACTACTCACCAAGATGTACCAATTACACCAGGATGTATATTATCGAGACTTTTTTACTACAATAGTGGGTTAATTTTATAGGTTAAAGTGATTAAATAATTTAACCTCACCATTTATATATTAGAGCAATTAAATCATCTACCATATTTATAGGATGAGTTTATTAAATCACTCACCCCCATTAGGTTATGTATATTCACACTTGAGTTGTGAGATTGAGATATAATGATCTCCATGACCATGCGACAACTCATCCTTACACTAGATTGGGAGCATAGTACCTATTATAGCTCAAATTTTCACCCTTGAGAGGATGTTTCAATACCTCTCACTTGATCTATATAGTGGGATTATTATTAGGTTGTGGGTGACCTCTAAGTAGACTAAACCTCTAGATTATAGGGCTAGTTTCCCTTGATGTACCAATTAAGCTCACAACACTACACTACTAGATTATAAAGGAAAAGAGATAGAGATAACATAAAAGAAACCTAACTGCAGAGGTGATACACTAAATCAACACCCTCCACTCAACTATCATACACTAAAAACATGGATTAGGCTTAAATCTGATCACACTACTCAACAAGGACCTTCAAGCATGAGTGTTTCAACATGGAGGTCATAGAAAATGCATTGAATGAGAGGGTTGGTCAAGAGGTCTAATCAAAGCACTAATGATTAAAATCCACTTTCATACCATGAAAAACTATATCAAACTCACTATGTGACCTATAATAAGACAATCCATTTGCAAATAGGTAGGAAAGGATAAATGAGAGAAAGTACAAACACTATTATTAGCATTTATCAATAGTCATACAAGTACATAAGTCTTAATCATGTGAGAGGGTAAGAATCAACTTTATTCATCATTCAAAGGCATAGTACAAGTGTCTAGTTAAGCAGGGCTTCGCCATACTTGGCCAAAGGATCCTTATAAAGCTAAACAACGTTGTATACATAGAAGAATTTTAAGGAGAGAAAGAAGAGAGGTGTAAAATAGCTCATTGACAAGTGTCATTATTATAGGATTAGTTACAAGAAATAAAGGAGTTAGAATCATTCTTATAACCTTATTCATATGTGTCAACCTATTGAATGGTGACCCCTTCATGGAATTGGCATAAGAGAGGTTCTTGATTGTACTTGATAACTCAATAGCACTATTGAAACTGCCTTTTCTTGGCTTATGAAAAGTGACATGTGGCATCCTTAGTCATCAACTAAACTTGAACTAACCTCTACCCCTCTCTTCCATACTGATGTTACAATGATCATCATACCCCTTTAGGTGTTTTGAAGCCCATCAAATTCATTATACCTTTCTCCCAAGGCTTTTTCAATGATAGATTAACATATCCTGCTCAATCCTACCTATATTCACCTAATTAAACTTGTTTATGATCGAATGAAGCTCCAAAAAACATAAAAACATTCTTAGTGGTGTTCAAGAGATTCTCAGTCTTTCCATGATTTCCCATAGGTATGTAATTAGAGTTCTTGAACAACATAGTGGTATAATCACCTTTTAGGCCCAAATTAGTGGCATGAAATCTCATGTTTTATCTTGAGAAGTTTAGATAAGGATAATATATGATCATACAACCTATGCTCAAGCTTTAAAATCCTTTCTACTTGGTATGAAGACTCATCACCACCTTGCATACTCATAATTAGGCTCATTTTCTAATTTTTTTGGGCTAATTATATACATAATAACCTTCACACATGCCACCAAAATGCCCTATAAGATTCCTAATAGACAAAAATAGATCATTCAAGTCATTTCAAGGAAAAATATATTCATTTAAAGTCATTTTGGAGTGAAACCCAACCATCAGGTCATTTATAAGGTTTAAGGAGGGTTTAAAGTGATTCATCTTGTTAACAATGATTCATAAAAGAGAGGCCTTGGATGGAAAATTTTATTTATAAAAATTATAGTGAATTGACCCATTTATCTCTCTCTAATGCATCTTGGCACCATGCATCTATTCATGTGAGATCTGAGCAAAGTTGAGCTTCTCGGGCAACAACTAGGCAGTTTATGAGTGACACAAGGTCTTAACAGTCATTCATAGAGAATGATGCCTCTTTGTAAGAACTAATGCCATAAAATTCTTGTAGACACATCTTTCCAAATATTTCATTGTGATTAAGTAACCATGCATAACCTCCAATGACTTTTGAGATGAAGGAATAGACCTCTCAAGCTATGCAGATTGTGTGTGAAGGACGAGAAAGTGATTTAGGCCTCAAAATGTCATTTTAATGCTCATTCTTTAGTTGTATAAGGTTATAAGATACCTGAGACACTCTCCATGACATTTTACAATACTTATCCAAGTCATCTACCTTTAAACATCTTACATCCTAATCTGAGCATTAGAGAGGGTCTAGGAGCTAGTTTGACATTCTAGCCCTTGTTGTCCTTCATTGAGGCTATCTCGTTATTCCACAAGTTCCAATCCTTGTAAAAGATTTTACCAAGATCCTAAACATATATCCAAAATTATCTCACTCCTATATAATCATTTTCAAGCTTTGAACAATGAGTACTCATCTCCCACATACACCTTCACATAATTCTAGGTCTAGTTTATATACTACATCAACTGATATGAGGATGAGTATTTAGGATTGGATTTAGAGTCCATGATAAGCCTTAAAAGGACATACAACATCAATAATATACCCTCTTATAAATTCCCCATACCTCAAACCATCTGAATGAAACTCAAGGATTTCTTGACATGCAAATTTATTCCACCTTTCACCCACAGGGTTGTAGGTACTTGCTTTAGGTCTACTTTCATACTTAAGGAAATATATTCAAACCTCAAGATCACATTGTAACTTTAAATATTTACTTCAATTTTTTAATACAAGCCTATAATTGCCTATATATATTTTTCAAACTTTATGGAAATCTTATTGTTAAAGCAAAATCTTTGCATGTAGCTGCGTATGAATGTTTCTTGGATGAAAAGAGGTTCCATTTAGATTTCATGAAGACTTCTTTCCAAATGAGAACAACATAACCTATCAAGACCTCTATTTTATTATTTCCTCAAACAAGGTCTTAACATTTATAGATCTTGAATTGAGACTTCATTTACATTATGAACCCTTCTTAATATCTACTCAACATTTGAATTGCCTCACTTAGTCTACTTTTGAAAATATACCTATAGGTGTTATTTTAGGCCTATTAAGGTCTTCTTGATCTTTTCTCCATATCTCAGCTTGACACTTATATAGACCTTCTTCACCTTGAGGATCTTGAATACATATATCCTTAGCTTTCTCACATGCCTCACTGATCCTCCATGCTCTTGATGAGACTATTTGACTATTTTGGATGCTCAGACAAACTTATCACAACTATATTCTGACATTGTACAATCCATTTATGAGGTGATTAAAGAAGATTGTAATTGAGTTTTAGTACTATGAGATATCAATGATACTGAGGGTTTTAATATCCATGTGTTCATCTTGGAATATCTCATCCAATTTACTACACTCCAATAACACTTCTACAAATCATCAAAATGATGAAGAAACCCATAATTAGACCTATAAATATGAACTTACATCCTATGAAGTGAGTATGTTTTGAGTTAGAAGTTTTATCATTCATATAGAAAATTTTTTATTACCATGAGGGAAATAAGAATTAGTTAACCACGCTTGTGGTCTCTTCTCAATTGAGGAACAATACAGATTCTTTCAAGAACAACCCCTTCAATCTTCCTACAAACTTGACATTTTTAGGTTATCTTGCATGCATTTGATGTTCTCTTAAAATTTAGGCTTATGCTTGGATTTATATAATATTGAGGATCTTGGATAACATTAAATCAAATTGATCATTATTATTCATTCATCTCCATGGTTCAAAATACCCTTCATAACCTCAAGAACCTAGCTGTCATGTTCAACTAGTAGACCAAGGAGGTTTTATTGATAATATAGCCAATGAATACTTTAAACTTATATCAACCTAATATTGAATATATTTTAAGACCCCAAATAGATATTTTCCAATCATCCACACACATTCACCCTCTTCATAACTGTTGATAAAGATGGAAAACTAAGCTAGTGGGGATTAGTAGGCAGTTTAGAGCACCTTAACTCCTTAGCAATGGTTCATAAATAATAACCCCTACCTCTTGAAACCAATGCCATAATTTGGAAGAACATAAAGGGCCTTTTCATCCCATAAGATCATTATCTCTAATATTCTCTCTCCTCCATGAACTGAGAGTAAACCGTTGGTCCTTCCCAAGCTACCAAGAAAGTTGATATAAGAGAAGAATAAATTTTTGCCTTCTTTGGGCCTGTGAATGCTTCCAAAAATTGATATTGTATCTGAACACACCTGAGGAGGTTGAAATAATCATCATATGTTGAGTGACTCCCTCTTTTGACATTAAAACATGATTTTATATGACTTTACAAGTGTATTTCAATGTTATAATTCATCTTATTTGCATTTTATTATCCCAACCAACATTTTTACATTGTATTGGCCTTATATAAGCATGACACAAGGGTGAATTACCTTGAAAGTTGAAAATATACCTTAAAACCTGCTAAAACCTTTTGTGGAGTGACTATATCATGACTTTCCAACTTGACAAGACTTATCATATTTTAGGTGAACTTATTTACATGACTAGGCTTATCCACAAGTGCGTATATGTTATCCTAGGTATCCGTTGGACATAAAAATTAGGCGTAACACAAGAATTATCTTAGAGAGTTAGGAATTCATGAGAAAACTAAACCTTAACTTCTCCAAATAGCTCAATTTCTCCAAAAATACCTTAACTTCCACAAACCATGACAAAAGACTCTATAAGACCTCTCGAAAAGGGGGAAACAAGGCATAAAGGCCAAGTTTTTGATTAAGAGGGTTGACATTTTCCTAGGGGGGAATTTTTCAATTGTACCTTTTAATAATCCTCTTAAAATATCCAAGGTTTAGGTTTAAACCTTTTCTAGATCCAATGATTCATAATGAAGCATCTTTACCAAGTCAAAACATCAAGAGGCAACATGGTTGCATCGACACACAAGTGTACTCCTTTTCTCTCTTTCTTTTTAAGCATTTTAATTATTTCAAACTTTAGATTATATGCATTAATTTATAATTTAATATGCTCTTGGTTATAGGTTTTACACCAAAAAATCACTCAAAGTGGGCTCAAGTAAAGGCCATGTATTGCACATTTTTTTCCTTTTAACCTAGTAATTTAATCATTTGCATTACTAGATTAAAGGGGGGTAAATATAGATACTAAAATTAAATATTTATAACATTTTAGTCTTGTACATTTGATGAATATCAATTAGGGATCTACCCTTCAATTCTAGACCTCCCTACTATTGAAAGGTTCACATTCAACATCTCAATGTACCTAAATGCTTGTCTCTTAGATTGATCCATATGATTTTGATAACTAAGGTCTCCTACACTACATATAAATATTAAAACTTGATAAACATCTTTGACTGTTAGTTTTAGATTAGTACATTTTTTCTAGCCCTTTGGACACTACTGACCATAGAAGAACACTATCATTGATGGTAGTGTCTAGATCCTTATATAGTATCTAGTAGACAAAAGTCATCTAAATTAAAAATGATTGAAACCTATGGGTAAGCCTAATTGTCTTATTGAACTCTACCATGATATATTTTCAAAAGGTGTGGTATATATACAAGTCCAAGCCTTATCATTATTCATCTAGCAAATACCAAGAAAATGCCTACAAAAGTTAAATCAATAGACGGTACAAGCACTCTATTCTACCCTATTTATCCTTATTTTCATATCAAGCATAGGAGTAGTCATATCATAGGATTGAAGAATTTAGAGAACAACCCATGCATACTATTTATCAAATTACAAGCTATATCACTATATGCATCTTCATATAGTATATTGTACCCTTGTGCACACATTTTCCCGCACATAGGGGAGAATTACATAAGTTTTAATCCCTCCTTAGAGTATTGGCTAAGTAGGCAATTCCCATGTACATAGGGGTCTTTGGGGCAATTCGACACCGTGAGTCCACTAACCTATTTTTCAACAAACTCATTACAAGGGCAAAAAAGGGTGAAGAGCTAGGGTTTTGATTAATCAGTGAGGAGTGATAACCTGTATCCGAGATATGAATACATAAGTAGAAAGGTAAAAGAAAACCCATAATGATGAAGTTGGTCACATCTAGATCTAATCATTATTATGTACTAGACATATGTGTCATCATCAGAAACTAACATCGATAGTAGTGTCCATATATGATGGAAGTGTATGTGGACACAAAAGTATAATTTTCAAAATCTAATGATTGATCTAGAACACTGATCATGCATAATTTACACATGTTTCTAATCCAGATCTACCTACACATAGTAAACTAGCTAAGTACCATTGTTTCTTATTTATTGTAATTTTTTTCAATAGTTTAACTTTACTATTTTTAGCAATCTCAATTATATAAATTTAGAATAATATTATTTATCTGAGTTTTCTATTAATTGACATGTATAAATTAGTTTATTACCTTTGTGTTTGAACTATTTCTATATTCTTAAATTTAGGATTAAACAATTGGATTAAATGATATTTATTATGATCAATTACAACACCACTTAACATAAAACTTTGGCTTATAGCTACAAAAGAGTTAACCTTCTTAGATGGCATAAAATATATGTATGAAAATACCAAAAAAAAATTAGGGGCAAATGTATATATTCATACTAAATAAGGGGAAATAAAAAATCATATCTAAAACCCTACTGTAGAACTCAGAAACCTTTAGAAGCAAATATGAAAGCCTAGGGGATAAGGACCTAAGGTTTATTACGCTCAAAATGAAGAGCATGTATATAAGGAGGTATTAACCATAAAAAATTGAATGCTAAAAATAGATTAATATAACACTTAATAAATTTAGAATTGACAAGCGAAGGGAGAGAAAGATGCACTTAGCTGATTTTTTTTAATCTATATTGCTCACTTCTTGGATCACACTTTTTAAAAGTATTTTGTATTGACTTTGTAACTGCTCAAATTAGGAACAAACCCTCAAAATGTGTGTGGATGATGCCAACAAAGCTCAAACATATGCATGGACTAGTATTGTTTAGTCTCTTTCGATATTATTCTTGTAGATTTTACAAGTTTGTGTTGCCTTAGACCATTATGCCTTCACTTGTAAATTATTTGTGTATTTTCATCTTTGGTCATGTGCACAAATCATTGGTTTGTTTTCCCTTGCTTTGAAACCATGGTTGCACTTTTGACACAAGCTTGACATGGAAATAGGGATTAGAAAAATGGGTTAGACATCTCCAATCCCTCCCCATTAAGTGGTTGAGCATTGTCTATATTCTAATAATCTGAAGATGGCTCAAACCATAAATATTTCTCCCACCAAGAGGCGTGTGTGCTCAATCATGCTCCATCAAAATATAATAGAATGATTTAAATTTTGACACTTGACAATATGTAATCTTGACCTGTGTTTTTGTATTTAGACTTGGCTCTAGGGCTTTTTTTTTTAGGGTTTATATATATATATATATATATATATATATATATATATATATATATATATATATATATATATATATATATATATATATATAATCTCTCAAGAGAGTGCCAATGGATTTTTGAAGCTTTATAGGGCTTGCCAAGATAACTACTAAAGATCATATAGCCTTAGGCTTGATTTGTATTTATGCATGACTTTTTAAAATAATATATGTATGTAGGCCAACCCAATGTGTTGTTTTGAAGTTGAAAAGTAGCTGCTAAAATTTCATCAACCCTACCAATAGAGGCAGGCACTTACAACAAATTGTAACTATCTGATTATTGTCGGCACTATCCAGAGAGTGAAAATCTGTGATATGAAATATGGTGATAGTTTGTTGAGGCTATAGAACATTATTTTACAGACTAGGGTGATCTTGAATATGCATAGTGATAATTTGGATTGGTCAAGATAATAGGTAAATTAAAAAAAAATGAAAAGTGTGTGCAAGAGACAAATGTGTATGCATAAGTCCAATAATGTCAAAATATGTCAAAATTGATGTTGTCAATTATCTAATATCAAACTTAGGTGTGTGTGTGTGTGTGTGTGTGTGTGTCTAATATTTATTAGGAAAAAGGGTAGGCTTTAATAGTGTAATATAATGTAAATTATACCCTTTTATTTAAATAATTGTAGTAGTTTTGAAGTATGCAAAGATCACATCGCTTATATTAATCTTGGCAATGTATCAAGAAGCCACTTTTTATTATAAATCATTCCATGCATTTATTATAATTTTAAAAATTAATTAAAGACATTTTTTAAATTATTATGGTGATAGGTGTTCTACAATGGTAGTTGAGGTGGGGGAGATTACAATGTTTGTGAGTTGTTAACAATTAATGATCATCTTAAATTTGACATCTATTTGACTAATATCTTGAAAAGTTTTCTTCTTATTTAAATAAATAGATTTAAAAATGTAATATTTTAGGCATACGGAGAAGTTTGAAGCCTTTCTTTTTTGGAAAAAATATTTCTAACCTAACATAGTGGTGCAGCCAGATTGAGGCCATCTATTACCAATCAACGAGGCGCTGAGACCATTTATCTTCAATCAATAAGATTTTTTCTAAAACAATAATAAAACTAATACATATATCTATCTAAAAAATGCCGATAAATATCAATGTAAAGGCTCTTATAATATATTTTACATATACCATATTGATTAATAATTTTAGTATATTCTTTGAAACTTTCCTATTAAATGGTAAAAAATATCATCAATCTAGCTACACTAATATGTCTGGCCCCAAAAAACAAATTGGTAAAAAAATCATTTTCAAACTTTATTGTATGGCAAATATATTACGATTCTTTGATTAATTTATTGAAAAAATAAAAAATAAAAAATTCTAACAAAAAAAAAAAAATCATAATAACAATCAAATGGACATCAATTTTAAAATTAAAACTATCTTATGATAATTAAATAAATGTCAAATTTAAATTCGTCATTAATTAAATTAACCATGAACATTACAACCCCACCACCCCCTCATTACTATTATAAAACACCTATTAATCGTAATCATCAATCAACATAATATATAAAAAATCTAAAATAAATAACTCAATATTTTTAAAACGAACAATACACTTTATTAGAAAAAACTAATAAAAGCTCCAAGTGGGAATAGAAGAAACTGAAATCTGCACTCCAATCGAAAGCTTGTGGTGACATGTGTTGTAGTGACAAAGGGCCATTGATTCAAGCAAGGAATCAATGCTCAAGACTCGTTAATCATACTAAAATATACAATTTCCTCGAAAAAGACACATTACTAAACCATATAAGAATACCCAATACATGTGCCTATCATTAGTTAGGCTTTATTTGAATGCCATGCCTCCTTCCAAAGCAATCCCATTCAAATCAAAAGTGGCATTCCCACATACCTAATCTTTATTATGTACCTTTTTATTTTACTTGTCTTAGAGATCTTAGACAAATTTCAATATTTATGTAGAATGTTGTTGTTTTGTGTTTGTTTTTTATTTTATTTTATTTTGTCTAAAAAATTTTAAAAATTGTAGTTTGATTAATGAGGATGATAATTATTGATGGAATGTGGGTATATTGGTTAAGATGTTTGGTTGTATTTAATTCTATCTAAATTTAAATTTTATTGTAGTATGGTAGGTCGATAATCACTGTTAGTGATTTAGGTTGATTTGTGGTAATTGGTTGTGATTTAAGTAACGTTGGTATCCAATGTAAGGAGGACCCAGGTCTTCTGTTTATATCCCAAACTAGTTATGTTGGCTCCAGTCAAAAGTTGGCCCATTTACCCTACTAAAAAAAATAAAAATGAGGATAATTCATAATATCATTTATTTAGATATAATTAATAAGATATATGTGAGTTGGTTAAAGTAGTTTGATTGTGTCTAGTAGATTCAAATCTAGATAGCATGTTACGTTAATTGTGATTGATGAAAATAGTTATAAAGTCTGTCGTGAGTGTAGTGATATCTATAAAGCTTGTAAACGATGTAGTGATGTTTGTAAGATTATTCATGACCATTATGATAATTGTAAGAAGGATTTGGATCTCCCACTTATATTTTAAACTAATTCATAATTTCATTTTAAAACATTCTCATTCATAACTTTAAATTCTTAGAAATACAAAAATGATAATATATTAATTATTGAAAAAAAGGGAAAAAAAAAAACAAATGAGATTCCCCTCTCTTTTTTAAGTATAGCACAATATGAACCCTTAGACCAAGGCAAACACATGCTTCCATTTTCCCATACATTGAAAATACATAAAACTTGCATAACAAAACACCTTTGAAAATCTCGAAGTGAAAAAAAAGGGGCAAACATTCTCACCCCACATTACAAAAATACTTTTATATTTACCAAATTTACAAACAATAATTATTTTTTCCGTTATAATATTTCTGAATAATACAAACATCAATTCCACAATAGTTCTTTACAATTGTTGCACATGATTTGAAAATGACAGCAACTGCGCCGTTGACCGCGTCGACAGAGTTGACAGCACGCTCACCGATTGGTGGGCCCGAGGGAGCCACGTCGGCATATTTTTTTCGAGTTTATGATGTCCACGTGAGCATGGAGCCCGCACGAGCGCAGCCGGCGACCTAAGACGCCTGCAAGACTGCCAGCTCAGCAGTCCGCTATTTGTACCCTTGCCAAGCCCAAAACAAATCTCTGAAATAGCAGCAGTTAGTTAACTTCTCCGTCAGTTGACATTCTCCGCTAGCGGTTGCTACCGGTATGGAATAAACCGCTAGCGGTCTAACCCTATACTTGGCATCCGGACCAACTGGGTGGGGTTGGCCAATGGGTCTGATCTCTTTTTTAATCTTTTTCAACCGTCTCATGCAACAGAAAACTCAACAAAGTACTCTTTGTTGCATGGTTTCTGTTAAAATCCCCACTTTTCACAAGCTCCATGTTCTCGTATAGAGTCATTCCATACCAATTCGGATTCATTTAATGGCCTCCACATCAGTTTTGGAGGCACCCACATAAATTTAAGGGGTACCCACGTCCACTATTTTAGTAGCTGAGGGAGGGGTACCCACACGGTCTCTGCAATACAATCTTTCTCTGGATATTACATGTTTATCTTTGTAATGGGCTCATGTGTGTGTGGGGTAGAGATACAGAATAAGGGTGGGGTTTCTCCTTCTGGCTAACCTCGTGCTCTCTACGAAAGTGTTTTGAGTGACTTGCTTGCATTGTACTCCCTTCGGTATATAATATACTTGTAGATGATGCGGTTAAAGATAGGCAGCACAGAGATACCTTGCTCTCCTCTCTGCAAAAGTGGAGATTGAGATTGCTGCTGTGCTGCTGACTTCTCTTTCTCTGTTTTCCCTTCTAAGTAGGTCTGGTCTGCCTGCCCTTTTGTCTGGGGGAACACTGCAGCAAAACTATACTCAAATTATCTCGCCTCAGCATACTTTGTTTATTTCCATCAAGGTAATCAAGTTATCTGGATCTGGCCACTCATCTGCATTTTATTATTTCTGCTAGGTGTATTGCATTGCCTTTTATTGATTTTTAAGTACACACTTTGGCTTTGTCATTAATTTCAGACATCCACAGTCGCTTTGATCAAAAGTGTTCGACACCCACATTGTGTTTCTTTAAATTTCAGATACATCCACATTACCCGTTGTCAAGTTTCAAGTACCCCATACAGTCCTACAGTATAAGGATTGATGATTGACAAGAGGTAAGAGTCTTTGGGGTCAATCTGATAAATGGCGAAAGGCTTCAAATCCAGTTTGTGGAAGGATATATGGTTTTAATCTTATATGGGATTTTTTTGTTATACATTATAAATTTTCCAGATTTCACAACAACGTCTACTTGAAGGGGGAAAAACGAACTTTTTGATGGCTGCAAGATCTGTCCATCATATTCTCTAAGCATTGTACCTATCTCTTTCAGGAGGCCTTTGATAGAAGGTCGGATGTTTCCATGTCCCAAACCATCACAATCCCCAATGCTAGCAAAACTTTTATTATTTGTTCTGTGAGTTATCTTAATGGGAAATCCTTTGTGTAAGTTCCTTATTTGATTTTTCCTTAGGTTTGTTCAAGCCTTTTTGTATTTGAATGTGCACATGAAAGGTCTAGGTAAACTCTGCTCTTTGACGTTCAGCCCTGTGGACCAAATTTCTTTCTCTAAAAAGCCTGAAGTTTCCTCTGCTGTCATCAATAAAATAAATTGTATTCTCATGTGATACTCCCCTTAGCTCTTTTTGATACTAGGAAATTGGAAAATACATCCTGTTATGATCTGTTGTAGCCTTATAGCCCTGTGGAGGCCTAGCAGTATAAGAAATGGAAAATACAAAAAACACCAGTTTCTTTGATATGTAGTCTATGTCTAACTAGTAATGCGACTTTGAAGTCTTGGAATTTTGTTAAGAGTTAAATGCCTGACTTGTTTGTTTCTTTTGCACAGGTAGTGAAATTTGAAATCTACATGGTAAACGGGAGCTGTAAATGCTAGTTCAACAATGAAAGCTGCTAATGAGAAGAAAAATAAGGTACTTTGTATTCTTGTAATAACACAAATTGTTTAACTTTGTCTCATGCTGATTCAAAAGATATACTCTCCATGCTGCAAACACGATCACAGATTTTGTTGAATTCATGTTTGTTTTTGCAGTTTTCCTGGCCAAAGATGTTAGTCAAGAAATGGTTCAATATAAAGAGCAAAGCTAATGAATTCCATGCAGATGAAATTGCAGAAAGATACACAACAAGAGGTAACTTCCACAATGATTTTTGCAGATAAATGCATTTTTGCTTCCCCCCCAACTTTTGAGCTTAGGTCATCAACAGTTATGGCTAAATGGGCTTCCAAACATTGCAGATGTGGAAGAAACCTTTGTTGATAGAAGGCGGAGTTGTTCTGACAAGGACTCATATTCCTTCAGAAAAAACAGGCCAGGTATTTACATATTGTGCCTTAGATAAAAGAAAGTTGTTTCCTATTACACTGGTCACCATTGAATCTTATTTTTTTACCCTTATGTGTGCAGAAAGATGGTTGAAGAAGACTCCTGAGAAGATAAAACGTGGAAGGATGGAACCTGACGTTTCCCAAGTGATAGATGTCCAAGATTTTAGGTATGCAATTTGGTTTATTGCTTTTGTTCAGCTTTTCCAAAGGATTTTTCACGGATTGCCACCGATTTGGGAATTGATGGGGAAGCAGGATATTTGTATCAACGTGGAATGTGGGAGGCAAAGCTCCTCCAAGTGGTCTAAATTTGGAAGAATGGTTGAATACATCGCCACCAGCAGACATATATGTTTTGGGGTACGAAGAACTGACATTTTGGTTAATTGTTTGGGACTTGATAAAACTTTGCTTGAGATTTGTTTTGTTGATTATGAATTTTGCAATGATGGTCATAAGTATTCACATTTCAGTAAGTAACATGGAGAAATCCATATTTTCTCCTCCAGGTTTCAGGAAATTGTCCCTTTAAATGCAGGAAATGTGCTAGGAGCAGAGGATAATGGCCCTGTGGATAAATGGCTTGGCCTCATTCGCAAGACACTCAATAATCAACAGGGTGTAGGCAAATACACAAGTTCTAGAAATCCTTTATCATCTGCTCATGTAAAGTCCACAGATATGCCACACCCAATTATAAGTTTGGATTCTGACTTTGAGGGCTCCACATCAAAAAACACCACACCATTTTTCCACAGGAGATCCTTTCAGGCCTCAAGCAGGTCTTCTAGAATGTATGATGAATCCTTCTGCAGGCAACCGAAATTGGAGAGGCATCTTAGTGTTTCTGATCGAGTCTTGACAGGGCGATCAATTGAACGGACAGATTCTGATAATAGCATCAAATCTGCGTCCTCAGATGATGAAAATGGTATATGCAGAGGTGATTCACCTTCTGCCATGCTTTTCTCTCCAATATCAAGGAGCCCTTTAGCAGAGGCTAGATCTGGTTTTGAAGAAATGAATTATTGTTTGGTTGCCAGCAAACAAATGGTTGGCATATTTCTGTCAATTTGGGCAAGAAGTGATTTGGGGCAACATATTCGTAATGTGAAAGTTTCTTGCGTTGGAAGGGGTTTGATGGGTTACCTTGGTAATAAGGTGAGGAAAATTTCTGTTTCTCATAGTTGCTTTGGTACATTTCTAAACGAGTAGTTGACATTGTGCTCTCTAATACCTAGTAATCTTTGCTTGTTACCCTAGTCATTGCACTTAAACTGCGTCATGCTGGCAAGAGTACAATATGGCTTGTTCAATTGAAAACATAGATGCAATCCATGTTTTGCAGGGTTCAATATCAATAAGCATGACTCTCCATCAGACAAGCTTTTGTTTTATTTGTACACATTTAACATCCGGCCAGAAAGAAGGTGATGAGCTCCGAAGGAACTCTGATGTAATGGAGATCATGAAAAAGACACGCTTTCCAGAGCTTCATAAATTTTGTGGAGAGAATTCACCCGAAACCATACTGGAGCATGAGTAAGTGTAAATTTCCATAGATCAGATCTCTGTTTTCATAGCATTGAATATGTCATTTAGGAAGAATTTTGTGCATTAGTCCAATTTGAACCTATGGGTGAATTTTACAGTCGAGTTATTTGGCTCGGAGATTTGAACTATCGAATTGGACTCTGCTATGGCTACACAAAGCAGCTTGTTGAAAGGAATGATTGGGAGGCACTGTTAGAAAGTGACCAGGTACTTGCACATGCTTTATCAGGAATACCCATGAGCAGTAGGGCTCAGGAGTATATCAGGGAATGACACTTATATTGGAGATATGTGAGTTGATATTACCAGTAGTTTAAACATGGGATATGTCTTGGCAGCTTAAGATTGAGCATAGAGCTGGGCGTGTATTTAAAGGTTGGAGTGAAGGACGCATACATTTTGCACCCACCTACAAGTACTGCAGTAATTCAGATCGATATGCTGGAGATGGTTTGAAATCAAAAGAAAAGCGACGCACTCCAGCATGGTACGTGCATGTAAATACAGTATGATGATCTTTCCATTGATAAGAGGGTAGAACTGACTTCTTTGAGACCATTATGTGATTCATTACTGGTTTTACTCTCTAACCTCTCTAACTTGAACTACATGAATGCTATTGAGTCTATTTTTAATATGAAATGATCTTTATTCGTTTTGTATCTATGATTGGTTATGGCCATTTTTCATCTAGTGCTTTGTCTCATATTATGCGTGAAGATACATGAAATATAAATCCCTGCCTTTATTCTGCCTCAAGACATTATCTAGCTGATTAGGTTGTGTCTGTGTGCTTCCGTGATGAAGTTTGTGCTCTTGTGCTGTGTTGATGTTAGATTTTCTTTTGATCAATTAGTTTTGACACATTAAGTATTGCAATTCGAAAAATTTCTACCTTTGTTATCAGTATCCACTTTTAATATAGATATCTGTTTTCTGCAGCAGGGCAATTTGATTTTGCTTCTTGTATGACCTTTCATAAGCTGTTCTTTTGTTTCCAACTATTCTCCATGGTGCAGGTGTGATCGGATACTTTGGTTTGGTAAAGGGTTAAAACAGTTATCATATGTCCGGGGTGAGTCAAGGTTCTCCGATCATAGACCTGTTTATGCTGTGTTCCTGGCAGAGGTTGAGACTCTCAACCGTAGCAAGTTAAAAAAGTCATTGGCTAGTGTGAGTGCTAGAATTGAAGTGGAAGAACTTCTGCCTCGGGCTAGTTGCGTTGAACTTTCTTTTTCTTAGGCAGGTAGTTGCTCACAAAAAAATCCATCAATGTTTTTTTTTTCCAGTTCTGCTGAAAAGTCTGTTTTGTAATTAGATTTGGGATTGTGATGACTTTAAAGTTTGGATGCAAATGAAGACTAAGACTAGCATGTTTATAGGTAGATCACATGCATGTATAATTCAATATGGAATGATTCATTTCCCTTGTTGACAGGGTTTCAGTATCCATTTTAGATGAGGGAAAGATGGGGCTTTTCTGGACAGTGCAATTATTTTACCAAAAACCTATTGGCTGTGGAAAGCTACTGGAGGGTGAGAAGATTTGTATGAAAATTCCTTTGAAGATGTCCACCTGGAGGCACCTACCATGGTAAGCACAACATTGCAATAAACCAGATTTTGCACCAAATTTAGCTCCATCATTAGACATGCTATCTAATATACTTTCTACATATTTCACAAAATTCTGATGTACGTGAAAATTTAATTGCACAGACGTTCACAGTGGTGGTTTAGGAGGAACTTGCATTGTTTCCTCAAAGGCGTAGGTTGGAAAATTGAATCTTCTATAAAAACCCCCAGCACTGGTGATCTGGTAAATGAAAGTACCATTTTTCCTTTGTGAAGCCAAGTGCAAAAAGACATAAAAGCTATTGCTAAAACTGTTATTGTTTGCCCTATTACCTTATGCTGCTCTTGTCACTTGGCAGGTAAACGCATGCGTTTCGAGTATGATATTTGCCAAGGGCAGGGTTTTAGCCTTACAACCCTAAGATAAACAACTCTGTTTAAAGAAGCCATTCTTATATTGAGAAGTGCAATTATCATCAGGTGAAAGATTTAACTTTTGGAGAAATAAAATCATCTTTGGAGCATAAATGTCCTTCAATTTTATTTAGCACAGTTTTTCCTGGAGATTTATATGGTTTGATTATAATTGCAGGATAAGCGTCTCGACTCTCAATCATTTTGATGTGTACAAAAACGTCTTGAGCTCTACGATGCGTTCAAATATTGCACAATTTAATGATGACATACCAAACAAGATTCTAGATAAATCTAAATTTTGGACTATTGAAAACACAGTCTAGCTTTTGCTCTTTAAGGTCCAAAGAGCAGAGTATGATGTTGGTGCAGCAACTTGGAGGACAAGAACACTATTTTTCTACAAGCTCTTTAGGTGAACTGAAAAGCTCTAGAAAATTGGTATTTTTGTAACAGGTTCTTCTTAATTTTGCTAATTGAAGAGGCTCTGCTAAGGTTTATAGCTTTTCATTTGTAATTCTATTCGTTTTAAAATAAGAAATGAAAAGCTGAGCATGTTCCATTGATTTTGCTTATCAATAGGCCTTCTCACATTTTATTTGCAATATAATTATTTAGACCACTGGAATGGCTAAACATATGATTATGTTCTCAAAACATATTTTTTAGTAATATCTCACTACTTGTACCCCAAATCAACTCATACACTTTAAACTGAAATCCATCACCACATGGTAGTAAAAACACCTGTTGTCTCGCCTACCATTAATAGACTCCAATTTTCAGTTTTATCATTTTGGGAATGCATTAGCCATGATACAAGCAGATCCACAACTATCATTTAGAGCATCTACTTGCTTCCGTGGGATGCAATATCCACAGAAACTGTGAAGTCAGGGAATTACAAATCCCTCTAGATACTCGATAGAGAGAATCAAGTGGTTAAGGTTAGGATCGTGTCCTCCGTGATTTTCAGTGTGGATGCCTCTAGCCTTGTCAGAGCTCACTGATTTAAATGTGTATTTACTCAACATTGTAATCTGCTATATATTTACTCCAAAATATGGACAGAGATGTCGACATTTTATGTAATTTAGTGATTACCTGTCATGCTTAGGCATTCAATCGAATAATATTTATTGGAGGTGCTTCCATCGATAACTAAATTAGAAGCCTCAACTATACTTACAGGAGGGGCTTCCGTGGGACTCAACATCTAACAGAATTGGAAAGTCCCAATAGCAGTATCATTGCCAAATTAGAGGTCTCAACCATATTTACTGGTGGGGCTTCCATCGACTAATCGATCAAATTTGTTGTTGATATTGTTGACCATTATCTTCGGTTGAATCAGATGCCCGCTTTACTTATTGATTGGAGAATGAGTAGCAGTAGGTCCAGATTTGTTGCATGACTATGATGCTCAAATGAAGGTCATCTGTCCGATGTTAAAGGAAACTTTCGACAATTAAAAAAAGTATACAGATCTTTAGAGGGACCCAAGGGAGCTTCAGATTTGCAGGTTTGTTGACATAAGAGTTCCATCAAGTTTGGGAAAACCTCTAAGCTTTGCTCCCAGATCCGCCCTTTTAACATTGTGGACAAGGTCATTCTTGTTGCTTACGACTCTCTTCCTCATCCCTTCTGGAATCTACTGATCTATGTCATGTAATTGATTGGTGTGGACTTCTGGTAGAGGATGAGAGCCCCATGCGACTGGGACCTGATTGAACCTAATTCAATTCCCGGATCATCTCAGCATCACGCGCTGCAAAACCGGGAAATAAAGCAGAATGGGTCCCCAGCTGTAACTACCGCTTTCGTAGGGGACCCAAATATGACACTCGATTTTTTTGGGGTCAAGAAACGGATAAATCTCCATATTAATCCCCTAGGTTTAACGCAACAAAAACATTTTCAACAACTTTTTAATAAGTTAAAAAGTCCTTGCACTATAAAGTTTAAAATATCAAACAGTTGTCATAATTCAAATGTAATTATGATTGTTCAAGTAATCAATTTTCAAACTTAAATTTATTAATTACATTTGCTGAATTTATTCACAAGTAATCCCAACAATGTTCTTTAAGCCTTTACAAGTTATTTAGCATAAATAAAATAGCCATGCACACTTAACATGCAACTTTAATTGTTATTAATTATTTATATCAAGATATGTTCGGGGTGGTGATAGGTTGTAATGATCGTTATTGTATTTATTTTTAAATCTAAAATTAAATTTGACATTTATTTGATTATTACTTAATTTTTTTTTTGGAAATCAATCGAAAAATTATAATAACTTGTTATATAGTGGAATTTGATATTGACTAAAGATTTTTTTGAGCTTGATATATTAATGTAGTTAGATTGACATGATTTGTCACCAATGAGTAAGAAATTTGCAACATGATTTAACCTCAATGAATGAGAAATTTATAAAGAAGGTAATAAAATTATTAATAATTGTATAATGTGAGAGAGCCCTAATAAGGGTTTAAATTCACTCACCAATTTCAATCTTAAAATTTGACATCCATTTTACTCTCATTTACACTTTTTAATTTTTGTTTAGAAAAGTCAATTGAAAAATTGCAATATTGACCATACAATAGGGTTTGGAGCCTTTTTTTCAGAGAATTTGTTTTCAAGCTCAACACATACCCACCACATTGATGTTACTAAATAGATGCCATTTATCACTATCGAGTGATAAATTAGAAAAGAAAATAATAAAATTATTATTGATGTGATCTCTCAAACACCCAATCTCAAAATTGATGTATTTACACTAATTAATTTTCAATAAACATTTAAATATTAAAATAATAAATATTTCATCCATTTTAGGGTTTCCTTATACCCTGTAGACATTGAGTTTTGGCCACTTTCGTGCTTAAGTTCTCCTAAAGTGTCAAAATTCATCCGTGCAGGGGATTTAATTGTTCAAAAATGTGACGAGGCTAGTTTATTTGGCATATTATCTTGTATGTACCAAAAATCTAGTTCAGTCTTAATCCTAGTGAAATTACGATCTAGTAATTTGGCATTTTTGGCATGTCAAGTTATTAATTCATAACATTTAAAACAATTACTAAAAGCTAAAAAGTAATAAGCAAAGATTAATTACATTACAAATCTTAATTAACTTGCCTAAACAAAAAATTTAAATCAAATTAGTGCATTTTTTAAGCTAAATATGAAGTCATGGGGTAAAGGAGCTAATAAAATTATTTATTATTTCCCAAATATTCCAAAAATATGAGTCACAACCTCATAAATATTTAAAGTGAGTTGTCATACATCACAAATATCTAAAACTAAAATGTTAAAATTTCACGAGTGTTTTGATCCAACCCAGAGTTACCTTTATTCAACCTAGGTTAATTTAGACTCAACCCAAGTTAGAATTTAATTTAACCTCTTTATGATTAGAGTTAGTTCTTTGAGCTATAAATACAAGTACCCACACATTATGCCAACAAGCTTTTATGTGTAAGGTTATTCTGTTGGAATACCTTCAAGGAGCTTTTGAGAGTAGTGTTATAATGTTCAATTTATGCCAAGCTTCACACCAAGCCACAAGTGACCATTGGAGAGATGCTACCACCATGGAGAAGCATTGCTAGAAGACTATAATCATCATAGGTTGAAAATAAACATTCGTATGCCAACAAGTAAGCATCAAATTTGATAAATGAAGTAAATTACTTGCATTGTTTTTATCTATATTTTGTGATCTTGCTTATTATGTTCTGCTCTTCCTAATTCTTAGGCAAGAGTGTTTAGTCCTAGTGTATTGTTATGCTTGATCTTTGTCATTTGGACTAACAAAGGACTAATCTATGTTTTGTTTACTCTTTGAACCCCTAAGATATATAATGGCATCCCTGGTGGGACCACACATCTTGTATGACCAAGGAGAATGATATGTTGACCTTAATTTTTCTAATAAACGCATTTAATTCTTCAAGCTAAGAGTTTTAGCCTTAACATTAACATAATTCTATTTTTTGAGTAATCAACAACTTTGCCTTGTATAACGATGACTTCATCAGTCATGTGTTTGTTTACAATCTTTACGTGTGTAAAAATAATGGCTTTGAACCTGTGACTTTGCCTTGCTAAATGATGGCTATGACCTGCTAAACGACGGCTTTGCTATACAGATTCGATAACTTTGACCCTGCTAAACAACATCTTTGTCAGACAAATTTACACTGTGTCTACCTATCTTCCTATTATTTTTGGTGGCTTTGCCAAAGCTTCTCTTTGTGTCTGTGTTTACAAGAAAATAATGGTTTTGTCCTGCTAAATGACATCTTCACTCTATGTTTTTCTAAAACTTGAGAGCTCAAAATGGATTGTTGTTTACTTATTTACTTTTGGCTTAAAAACACGCAGACCCTCTAACATTTTGTAGGAACTAAGTTGGAGAGAGAGAGACTTAGGTATTGTTAAATCTCACATACACTTTTGTTTGATGATTAAAACAGACTTAATCACACTTGTCTTTTAGTTTTGAAGTTTTTACAAGAGCAAATTAGGCCAAGGGGCCCAAATTTAAATCACACTTCAATTTAGTGTTATTAAAAGGAACATACATTTTAGTTAGAGCTCTTAAAAGTTTTTTCACTTTATGTTTATTTTTTGTTACTAGTTAAATTTCAAAGTTCATAGTTAGATTTCTTTATTTGTGAAAAATTAGAAACTATTGCATGTATGCTCTCCCCCGTCCCCTTTAGCGAACTCGGGTGACCAAAAACACGTAGTTTATTACCTTGTTTGTTTGGTCTTGTCAGAAATAATGTTGTGTATACTCTCCTCAAGCTTCAAGTGACTTGGGTGACCTAGAAGCAACCTCTAAAATCTTTTCATTTGATTTTTTTACATTTGGCTTGTGGGCAAGAGCCTGTTTCTCCCTCACAAGTTCTCAAGGGGTGTGTTGACCTAGGGTTTCATTTCTTTGCATCGTACTAGCTCCACTCTATGGTGGAGTATATAAATTAGGCATGTGACATTGAGATTGCTAGAGGACTGAGTAGCTAGCCTCTTCAATTGTAACAAAAACTCAGGTCAAGTCTTATTAAACATTGGACTCTACTAAGCAGTACATGGTTGGAGTCATTAAGTAAAGGAATAGATCCTTGCATAGTAAGTTAGCAGGTATAAACCTAATTGACGTGATTGCATCTTTGTGTTAGCCACACTTAGGACCATTTCGTATGCATGAAATTTATAGATTTTTAGTCAACTCCACTTGCCATGGAATTTCTTATCAAATGTTAAGTGATCCTTACTCTAAGTTCATGCCACGTACCAATGCTTGAGAGATAGAGCTGGGCATTAAAAATCTACCTACACTTGTACTTTAATTTCTATATTAACACTTAATTCCTCACAAGCATTGGTATACCTATAAAAACTTTGGCAGAAGCTACACACATTCGTGTCAGTTTTCAATATAGGATGAGCCATTGATGCTAATTCTATTTTCTTTAATTTACATGTATATTTTAGATTAAAATTATTTGTTTATATTGTCTCATTAAAACAAGTCCAAAAAATCATGTTGTTTTCACACCACTTTAGCCTAAGAGGTGTTACTCTATCCTTTTTGTATCATACTTTTTGCCTTAGAGTTTTATTCCAAAACCATTTATGTTTGACTTGTTTAAATGGGGTGTCAGTATGTTGCTTGTTTCATCTCAAATATTTACCTTAGATTTTTGAGTCCAAAACCATTGTCATGACATTTGTTTGAAGGAGCGTTGTTATGCTGCCTAAATCAACTCCATTCTCTTGTCTCCTTTTGAAACCAAGTTTAAAAACATATTTTGGTCTAGCCCTTTTGCCTTATAACATTCGATTCTTTTTGCATTAAATTCAAAACTAAACCTTTTGAAGTGAAAATCTTAAACTAATCAGGTTTATGCTAAAGCCTCCTCTAATTTGGTCTTAGGTTGTCTACCTTTTGTGTTTAAATTGTGTTGCTTGGGTTGATTTCCTATTTGATCTAAAAGACCCCTTGCCTAGACCTAATGATTGTGGTTTGTCTTGTACCTTGTTTGAGAGTCATTTGAGCTAATTTATTGCAACGTGCCCTATTTGAAGTTTATTATGCCAAATTCTGAATGTCTTAGTTCCATTATTCCAATAGTCTCTTGTGAATCAAATATCAAGTCTTAGTGAACCAATTACTGAGTGTCATTTGAGCCAATTACCTTAGTTTAGTTTGTTTTCAAGTTCTTGCTTGAGTTATTTATTTCTGAGTCTACCCTTATTTTTCATGCTAATGATTATAACCACCTTTGGGCAAATCATTGTTATCCTTTGATCCTAGTTTACAATTGTTCTACTTTGTCTAGACACTTTCCTCACTGATTATAATTGCCTTTGGGTAAATCAAAACCTTAGACATAGACAAGTTTTAAGCTTTTGTGTTAGTTTTACTATTGATTATAATTGCCTTTGAGAAAATTAGTATTGTTTGTTAGACTAGTTTCAAGTTTGTTTTATTCTACCTTTGCCTAGTTTAATCATCTTACCCTTTGTGCCTTTTTTATAGAGTCAAAGGTTCTTTATTTATTGGACCTCGATTGTTTTTTACTTTGAACCCTTTGTTTTTCATAAGATCTATCTATAAATCCGAACATGACTCATTATATACGTAGACGGACCATGTATAATCCAGACTATGAGAATTTTGTGACCATTGACCCTTTTGTTTAAGAGTCATATGATGACGTAGCTTATGAGATGGATCCCTATCCATCTTATAACATTTTATAAGTTTAACAAAGGCACAACCCTTTATATTAGTATTTGGTGATTGTACCTCCTTATCTAGGTCAAAAACCAGAGCAAACAACACAATACTTTTCTCAAATGGTGCCTAACATTGAACAAAGCCAACAACAAGAGCCCTACTATGTGATGATGCCAATGCAGACAAGCTATGATCAATACTTTTTTGAACATTATTTTTAGAGAATAAAGACGAAGTTCTTGTTAGAATTATTGAAGTAGGAGCCAAGTTTCTACCGGACTTCCCACATGAAAAGTCTGAGTAGTTTGATTAAAACTCCTAGCAATACACATTAAATTCAACCATTCAAACAAGCATCAATTAGTTATAGTTAAGATTTAATCCAAATGCCACAGTAGAACCAAAGTATTGTTGCAAAAAGGAAAGGCCCTATGGAGGAACAAATAGGACAAATACAAAAAGCATACCAAAACTATCTCAACCTAGCTTGCAATCTTAATGCAAGGGCTATTTATAACACGTTTCTTATTGAGATAGCTCTATAAACAAGGTAAAAAATAGATGACATGGGCTATGCAAGCCAAAACATAGACCCATTTAGCCAAAGTATGTTGGTTGGTGACATATATATTATCCCTATTTCGATGGAAGAGACAATCGCTCAAATGAAATACCTCACTGAAAATGTTACAAATAACATGCAAGTGCATTCTAAGTTAAACCAAAGTGTGTATAGTTTACCACTAAGCAGTACACAATAGATTCTTCCAAATAATGCCATGAGTGGATTGCAACAACAGGAGATAGGTATGCCTATTTACCAAAATTAACAAGCATCCTCCACTCCTCAACCAATTACTTCCTCGAATGTGCAACAAATGGCAATGAACTAACAACAAAACAACTTACCACTATAAAAAGTGTAGAATGTTATGCCACCTCAATAGGTGAAAATGAGTGTTCTACCACAACAAGCACAAAATAATATACCTCATCAATCACAATTATTGCCTAACCAACAATGTATTTCTATTGGTCAGAAAGTGCCAGTTGGTCAACAATAATAGATGTCAAACCCACAACAACTACCTAACCAAAAATAAGTGTCTATTCAATAGAAAATGCCTATTCAATAATAAGTGTTGATCTAACAATATGTGTTTAATTAATAACAAGGTTCTTATGTATATCAGATGCTAGGTGCGAGGCAAAAATTGCCATTCACCCAATGGGTATCACATGTACAACAAGGATCCAACTATTAACACCTCCAAAAGCTGGGTTTTATTTAACAACGTGTTCCCTATATATAATAAGGTTCAATAAGTAGGTAATAATTTCCCTTCCAAACCCAACAATACCAGCACATCTTACAGAACCAAATACTATTACCATAACCAAAATTTGCTATCCAGGGTTATGTATCCAATCCAAACTAGAATGTGTTTCAACAACTATGTATTCTATATCTATAATATAATCTCAATGCAAATATACGCATACCTTGTTGTCCGACCAATTCTACCAACATTCCACAATATGCCTACCCTAGTCATAGTAATCCACCTTTGACCACATAATCTCAATAAAAATAGGCCACTCCACTTGATTTCCTTGCCTAAGAGTTGCAACAGATGAAGGATGTGATTCAAGCTATATAGATTAGAAAACAAATAAAGAAATTCAAATTGGATGAAATATGCTCTTATCCATTTAACATGGAGTATCTATAAATGCCATTTATGTTAGGTTATGAGCCACCTAAATTTAATAAATACAAAGGCAAATGCGACCCTAAAGAGCATTTGAAAGAATTCTTTATTGTATGCCAGTTAGTGGCATATAACAACATATACTTACTTTTACTCTTTCCAAGGAGTCTAGCTAGATAAGCCTTGGAATGGTTGTTGAAATTACTTAAGAATTATGTACCTGAATTTGATGATATTTTAGAGAAGTTTGTATAACATTTTTTATATAATTTTAAGCACAAGATTACTATTGTGGATTTAGGCCAAGCTAAATAGAAGACTGGTGAAAGCTTCTCTACATACTTACAATATTGGAGAGTACTAGTGAGCCAGTTTACTAAAAAACTGCCAGATTAATAGTTGGCCATGATATTTACTAAGAGCCTACATAGTGAGATATCATATCATCTTGAGCTGCAATGTGCTCATATGTTTGAAGAGGTTATATATAAAGGAATATAGATTAAGAAATCCCTTGTCAACAAATTGATAATCAAGCTATCATCTTCTAATCAGAGCTAGAATCAACATCAAAGCTAGCATAACGAAAACCAGAACCAAGGTCAAAACCATAATTAGAACCCAATTCAAATACCATATTTAACACCACCTTAGGGAAATAATGATGAGATACCTAAACCCTATAATTATAATAAGAATGTTGTTGGTAATGGGGTTACTAAATTATACCATGTATAGATGGTGTAAACACTGGTTGTCCATTTACCTCCACCCACTCAACAACCTCCTCCTTCATACATTTAATCAAAACCTACAAAAAACCAACCACCACAAAATCAAAACCAATTATAAGCCCCTCCATTGAGGAGAAGACTGCACATTGCTAGATAATTTAGTGACCTTAGTGAGTCTATTGAATTTGTGTTCCAAATATTGGTTCAATTAAATATGATTAGTTCACTGATACCAAAGCCATTTTATAAAAGGATTAGTTTTCTTGATTGGTTCAAAGAACATTAATTTTGTGAGTACCATCACGTCAAAGGACATACCATAAGATGGTGTATCTAACTCAGACATTTGATTGAGAATATACTAGAAAATATAGAGATAAAAAGAGACACCCATACTCCAAAAACCAATCATAACTTGGGTATCTACCATAATCTATTTATCCAACATAAAAATAATAATAACCAGCAATAGTACCAAAAATAATAACAATAGTGTAATCACCTAAAAGTGGTATTTGGATGCTAAAAGTGTTGTTTGAGTTAGCCTATTCCTAGCTTAGCTCTAGACCTACCTTAGAGCCTTTACCACACTTTTAAAACCATTGTGTAGACCACAAATAACTATAGTCAGTTCAAACATAGTCTCAAAACAACATTCCTAGATCCCAATCGATTTTTCTCAATAGTCTTTCAGGTGGATATTAACACCACATTTGGGACACTACAACCACATGTGTCCCCAACTGAGCACTATTATCCTTTTCCATAACTATCTCGAATAGATACTTTTCTAAATGTGTGCCCCCTTTAAGGTCGACCTAAGTACATTTTCTTATCAACACAAGTTATAGATCTCTATAAATCCAAGTTTATTTGACCTCTATTCACTAGATGAACAATAAATGCAAAAGCCTATTCAAACAAAATATAAGTTGAGAAAAATTAAGGTATTTGATCCCTATTCTACCCTAATTCTACATTCTACCATCTAAAATAGTCCTAAACCTATATTTCAAATCTCAAGCACATTTAAGGAATTCAAGACCACTCTCATTTTAACATTCACTTGCACTTGCACCAAACACTAGATGGGAGAACTACATCGGGCTTGATCCTTCCTTAGAGTATTGGTATATAGGAAACTCTCTTCACAACAGGGTGTTGAATATGTCCAACCTATCCTACTAAATAACACACATTTATTGCTCATGCCATACTTGTAAAGAGGATTAGGGTTTACACACTAAATCAAGTTTTCCAAGCACAACATAGAGTTCTGGATTTCATGCACTTAAGAATAGGACATAGAAACATAGGCGCAGGTGCTCCCAAAAAATAGGAATAGTCTCACAAAGAGGACACTAACTCTAATTTGAGGACACTACAACAATATGGCACTATTGTCCAGGTGGGCTGCTACTGTCTAGTGAGCAAACAAATCCCAAGAATTTGTTGATGACATTCAAAACTATCCAAAACCCAAGTTTTATAATCCAAATCATTCGCGACAATCACTTTCAAGATAAGTCTCTATTTAAGCATATTTATTACTATTTTTAAAAAGTCAAAGAAGGTCAAAGTCTATAACAAATCAATACTTAATTATTACATATTATTTAACTGATTTAGACATCTTATCCCTTTAATCTAAACATAAGATTTACATTCTATATGGTATAATTTTCATCACAAATATCTACAATAGTTTGATTATCCTGGTCAAGGTTTGGGCAAATAGGGCCAAGGCATCACTTCTCCTATTCTAAAAGTTGACAATATTGGTCAACAAGGTTTAAGATTCATTAAACATCATAAGGCCCATCAGTCACAAATATATTTTATCAAATCCAAACATCTATATACATTAAAAATATTATAAAAAGAGTAATAACTTCAGTTGTAAAGTCAAAATCATGCTCAACCAACAAGCATTATCAGACAAGGCTTTCTAGCAAAAGAGCCTCCACCACACTGTATGCCTACAATAAGCACAATTTCAAAGGGAAAAATCACAATCAATCTTTCAAAGCACAATTCAAAAAGGTCAACTCCACAGTGTGAGGCAATTCCCTCTAGCACACTAGGTTATTATGATGCTGATGATGAACAATACTTAGATTTCAACTGCAACAACATCCAACTGTAGCATAACAATCACACTACATGAGATATTACCAATGTTATTTTCAACATAGGTCACGGTGATAGTGAGTCTCCCATGAGACTCTTTGGTTAGTACAATTTCTACTCTTATATATACTTCCTCTCTCTCACTCCTTGTACGTAGTTTATTTTCATTTGCTTGTACATAGCTTATACTCAAAAAACCCAAAAATAATATAACATGTCAAAATACAAAAGCATTCAAATATATAAAATTTATACTACTTACATTTCGATGTTTACATTTCTACTACTTATCAGATATTGCATATTACTAGCTATATTAGTATAGTCAGTTTTATCATACACAAATGCTTCACTTATTCTTGTCAAGTGCTTACAGATTACATACAACACTCTAGTCCACTACATTGACCCAAAGTTTCTATCATCTACCCACTAAGGGCATATACATTGATATAGGTTTATACATTTGATACATCCACCCACTCGGGGGCATCTCATACACAATTGCTATTCCTAGGTTCTATCCTTACATTCTACATATTCTAGTTTATGAATTGTTACATCTTGATATTGATCGTTACTACTCATTACTCATATTTTTTTCCAGATAGCATTAGTTAGACTCAACATATGTACATCTTCACATTTACATAGATTTTTACTATACAGTTATACATGTTTTCATTTCTAGTTTTCCTAGATTAGACTTGATTGTGTTTCATAAGCTTCTTCCATTTTGAAGGAATTTGAATATGCCATTATTCTTTGGATCTATGCCAATTCTCTATTTTTATGCCTTGGACATGTGCCCATGTCCCTTGTGTGTGTTTTGATGCTTGTATATGTAGACATTTGAACATGTCCTTCTATGTGGCTCTAAGTCAAATTTATTATTGTTTATATATGTGGACATTTGAACATGTCCTTGTATGTCTTCATTCTCAGATTTAGTGACATGTGCCCATGTCCCTTATATTATATTCCCTTAGCCTACTTTTGTGTACCTCATGTGTCTTGTGTGTATTCTTCCTTGTATGCTTCTTCACTATGACACTTATCTTTGCTTGTTATGCACACACCAGTTTTTGATGCTATGAGGGGCCTCATGCATTTACCCTTCTTACTTGGGTGTCATGATGGTCATCATACCTCATCCCCCTAGATAACTACTCAGATTGTGTTGCTATACACATTGATTATATATATCTTAACACCCTTGTGTAATTTTATATTACAATATACAGTTTACACTACTTACTTATGTTCATATTCATTTACATTCTAATGTTATGTTTGTAAATTATATTGGAATATCATGTATATGCTTTGGATAACACATTTTGTAGAGCTACTTATTTTGAGGATAGTTATTACATAGGTTTCACAACTATCCTCAAAAGAGAGGGAATTCAAAGGGGTTTGTCATGGAGATCAAGCTTCTACTATGATATTCACAAAAAAAATTCAGCACACAGTTCATTTTTAGAAATCAGACACAAGGTAGACATAGAAAAAAATAGGGACTCAGAAAGCAGTTTAGATCACACAGATTTTAGACCCGATAGATTAGCACCTAGATTGGGAAAATAGAACCATAGGGAACTACTGTCCACTACAAGTCACTACTATCAAGTAGCCCTAGCTTTAGGATAGTCCAAATTAGCCAAATCAATACACTAGACACAATATATATTTGCACAGATACAGTCACAAATTTGATAATTATGTTTAGATTTTGATCAGATATACTCATTTTAGTTTAAATTCATACTATTTAATTAGATTTGGGGGCATCATGTATGGCATGATCAATCCTACATTTATTTTAGTCACACAGATTCAATTATTGCATACTCAGTTCAAAATCAGTATACTCAAATATCAAATTGGGGACATGTGCATGATACATAGTTTTCATATACTTAGATACAAACAGGTTGATCAAAAGGAATGATAAACTCCATTTCATTCTCCACATTGTATACACTTGCTATCACATTCTAGGTTATCACTAGATTCATGCCTTACTCCAACTACAGTGGTTGGGATTCTCGAGTGGCCTAAAGCCACCTAATGTACCCAAGTGGTTATGAAGCCAATGTACACAGTTAGATACTTTTATCACTTTGTGTAGTTTAATTATAGATGCATCTACTTCACATAGGTGTTCAATGATTGAGTCATGGCCTACTTGAGTTCTTGAGCCACCCATATGAGAGGGTTAGACACTTACATTCTTATCCAAGCTATTCATAGGTCAGGATCTACCGAGTAGGAGTGAGCAATGATGGAGTCAAAACCAAATTGAGTTTTTGAGCCACACTTATGAGGATTGAGAAAGTTATCAGTTGAGTTCAATCTAGTCAATGATACGATCATTATATACACACACACACATGTTATCACTAGGGTTATGCATTGGTTCACATACCCAACAAGGTGTATTTGTTTCTTTTCTCTCTCTTTACTCAAGTTTATTCAGTTACTTTATTCAACATAGTTTTTTGATTTTGATCATCTCTTAAGTAAGGACTAATTTTTTTATGTTTCATTACAGGTCATTACTTTAGATCATGTTCTACATACACAGACCTAGATTCACATACTCAAACTCAACTACATGGGCTTCACTTCCAAGGTAAGTCTAGGTATGCTTCTTTTTCTTTTATACTAGTCATTTTACTTTACTAAATTTTTAGCATAAAAGGGGGGGAAAATGTAATCACCTAAAAGTGGTATTTGGATGCTAAGAGTGTTGTTTGAGTTAGCCTATTCCTAGCTTAGCCCTAGATCTACCTTAGAGCCTTTACCACATTTTTCTAGCCATTGTTTAGATCATAAACAACTACAGTCAGTTCAAACACAGTCTCAAGATAACATTCCTAGATCCCAACCTAGTTTTCCTAGCAATTTGCTAGGCAGACATTAATGCCACATTTGGGACACTACAGCCACATGGTAATAGTGTCCTCAATTGGGTGCTATTCTCTTTTGCCTTAACTCTCTTAAATAGATACTTTTTAAATGTGTGCGCCTCCTAAGGTTGGCCTAAGTACATTTTTTTATCTACACAAGCTACAAATATCTATAAATAAAAGTCTATTTGACCTGTATTCATTAGATAGAAAATAAATGCAAAATCCTATTCAAACAAAAGGCAAATTGAGTAAAATTAAGGAGATTTTATAATTATGTTTAGATTTTGATCAGATATACTCATTTTAGTTTAAATTCATACTATTTACTTAGATTTGGGGCATCATGTATGGCATGATCAATCCTACATTTAGTTTAGTCACATAGATTCAATTATTGCATACTCAGTTCAAAATCAGTATACTCAAATATCAGATTAGGGACATGTGCATGATACATAGTTTTCATATACTTAGATACAAATAGGTTGATCAGAAGGAATGATAAACTCCATTTCATTCTCCACATTGTATACACTTGCTATCACATTCTAGGTTATCACTAGATTCATGCCTTACGCCAATTGCATTGGTTGGCATTCTCGAGTGGCCTAAAGCCACCTAATGTACCCAAGTGGTTGTGAAGCCAATGTACATAGTTAGATACTTTTATCACTTTGTGTAGTTTAATTATAGATGCATCTACTTCACATAGGTGTTCAATGATTGAGTCATGGCCTACTTGAGTTCTTGAGCCACCCATATGAGAGGGTTAGACACTTACATTCTTATCCAATCTATTCATAGGTCAGGATCTGCCAAGTAGAGGTGGGCAATGATGGAGTCAAAACCAAATTGAGTTTTTGAGCCACACTTATGAGGATTGATAAAGCTATCAGTTTAGTTCAATCTATTCAATGATATGATCATTATGTACACACACACACATGTTATCACTAGGGTTATGCATTGGTTCACATACCCAACAAGGTGTATTTGTTTCTTTTCTCTCTCTTTACTCAAGTTTATTCAGTTACTTTATTCAAAATAGTTTTTTGCTTTTGATCATCTCTTAAGTAAGGACTAATTTTTTTATGTTTCATTACAGGTCATTACTTTAGATCATGTTCTACATACACAGACCTCGATTCACATACTCAAACTCAACTACATGGGCTTCACTTCCAAGGTAAGTCTAGGTATGCTTATTTTTATTTTATACTAGTCATTTTAATTTACTAAATTTTTAGCATAAAGGGGGGGGGGGGAAATGTAATCACCTAAAAGTGGTATTTGGATGCTAAGAGTGTTGTTTGAGTTAGCCTATTCCTAGCTTAGCCCTAGATCTACCTTAGAGCCTTTAACACATTTTTCTAGCCATTGTTTAGACCATAAATAACTACAGTCAGTTCAAACACAGTCTCAAGATAACATTCCTAGATCCCAACCTAGTTTTCCTAGCAATTTGCTAGGCAGCCATTAATTCCACATTTGGGACACTACAACCACATGGTAATAGTGTCCTCAATTGGGTGCTATTCTCTTTTGCCTTAACTCTCTTAAATAGATAATTTTTAAATGTGTGCCCCTCCCAAGGTTGTCCTAAGTACATTTTTTTATCTACACAAGCTACAAATATCTATAAATATAAGTCTATTTGACCTGTATTCATTAGATAGAAAATAAATGCAAAATCCTATTCAAACAAAAGGCAAATTGAGTAAAATTAAGGAGATTTTATAATTATGTTTAGATTTTGATCATATTTACTCATTTTAGTTTAAATTCATACTATTTAATTAGATTTGGGGGTATCATGTATGGCATGATAAATCCCACATTTAGTTTAGTCACACAGATTCAATTATTGCATACTCAGTTCAAAATTAGTATACTCAAATATCAAATTAGGGACATGTGCATGATACATAGTTTTCATATACTTAGATACAAACAGGTTGATCAAAAGGAATAATAAACTCCATTTCATTCTCCACATTGTATACACTTGCTACCACATTCTAGGTTATCACTAGATTCATGCCTTACGCCAACTGCAGTGGTTGGCATTCTCGAGTGGCCTAAAGCCACCTAATGTACCCAAGTGGTTGTGAAGCCAATGTACGCAGTTAGATACTTTTATCACTTTGTGTAGTTTAATTACAGATGCATCTACTTCACATAGGTGTTCAATGATTGAGTCATGGCCTACTTGAGTTCTTGAGCCACCCATATGAGAGGGTTAGACACTTACATTCTTATCCAAGCTATTCATAGGTCAGGATCCACCGAGTAGGGGTGGGCAATGATGGAGTCAAAACCAAATTGAGTTCTTGAGACACACTTATGAGGATTGAGAAAGCTATCAGTTTAGTTCAATCTATTCAATGATATGATCATTATATACACACACATGTTATCACTAGGGTTATGCATTGGTTCACATACCCAACAAGGTGTATTTGTTTCTTTTCTCTCTCTTTACTCAAGTTTATTCAATTACTTTATTTAACATAGGTTTTTTCTTTTGATCATCTCTTAAGTAAGGACTAATTTTTTTATGTTTCATTATAGGTCATTACTTTAGATCATGTTCTACATACACAGACCTAGATTCACATACTCAAACTCAACTACATGGGCTTCACTTCCAAGGTAAGTCTAGGTATGCTTCTTTTTCTTTTATACTAGTCATTTTAATTTACTAAATTTTTAGCATAAAAGGGGGGGGGGAGAAATGTAATACCTAAAAGTGGTATTTGGATGCTAAGAGTGTTGTTTGAGCTAGCCTATTCCTAGCTTAGCCCTAGATCTACCTTAGAGCCTTTACCACATTTTTCTAGCCATTGTTTAGACCATAAAAAACTATAGTCAGTTCAAACACAGTCTCAAGATAACATTCCTAGATCCCAACCTAGTTTTCCTAGTAATTTGCTAGGCAGACATTAATGCCACATTTGGGACACTACAGCCACATGGTAATAGTGTCCTCAATTGGGTGCTATTCTCTTTTGCCTTAACTCTCTCAAGTAAATACTTTTTAAATGTGTGCCCATCCTAATGTTGGCCTAAGTACATTTTTTATCTACACAAGCTACAAATATCTATAAATATAAGTCTATTTGACCTGTATTCATTAGATAGAAAATAAATGCAAAATCCTATTCAAACAAAAGGCAAATTGAGTAAAATTAAGGTATTTGATCCCTATTTTTCTCTACTTTTGTATACTACCATCTACAACAACCCTAAGCCCAGATTTTAAAGATTCCAAAGCTTAAGCACATTTAAGGCATTCAAGACCACTCTCATTCTGGAATTCACTTGCACTTACACCAAGCACTAGGTGAGAGAGCTACATTGGGCTTAATTCTTCCTTGGAACATTGGTATGTAGGAAACTCTCTTCACAACAGGGTGTTGAGGATGTCCAACCTATCTTATTAACAAGCACAAAATTATTGATCATGCCATACTTGTAAGGAGGATTAGGGTTTGCATACTAAATTAGGTTTTCCAGGCACAACATAGAGTTCCAAATTTCATACGTGTAGGAACATGACCCAGAAACACAGACGTAAGTAATCATAAAAAATAGAAACAATCCTGTAAAGAGGACATTAACACTACTTTGAGGACACTACAATAGTATGGTGATACTATCTAGGTGGGGCACTACTATCCAGTGAACAAAAAATATTAAGACCCTATTTATGACATTTAAAACAATCAAGAACCCAATTCTTAGAACCCAAATCATTTGTGATAGTGACTTTCTAAATAAGTCTCTATTTAAGCATATTTATTACTATTTTTAGAAAGTTAAAGAAGGTAAAAGTATATAACAAAGAAACACTTAATTATTTCATATTATTTAATTGATTTAGACATCTCAGACCTTCAATCTAAACATAAGATTTACATAGTTAAACCCTAAAAGGTTAAATCAAATAATGACAACAATAATCCTAGCCACAACAACAACATAATTATTAGAACCAAACTAAAAATGACCAAACTAGTCAAAGAGGCCATCATGTCATTGTGTATACCTATAATAATGTTGTAAGACACATTTTAGGTGGTCACATTACCACTATCACCATTAATCCTCAACCAAATACCAATAGGCTTATACCTTCGCCCAACCATGCCTATCTGTTAAAAAATACTTACCAACCTCCTTATGCCATTGATTCTTTTATGGATCATGTTGATAAATCATCTCCATATCATTCAAGAATAATCATTTCAAGCCTCATTACCTACCCAAACAACTACCAAATCCAAGTTCTATATTTAGATTGTGTAATCGTAACTCGATGAGCTAGGGTCACTATCAAAAGATTGCATCCAAATACTACAAATGAGCCTAATCAACCTTTCATGCCTATTAGAAATAAATAAACTGACAAAACTAAGGGGAAGTACTATGATATTATGAAATAAGTAAAGAAGACACCTGCATACATATCCATCATAGATTTGCTATGTACATTTAGCATCCATAAAGACATCTTGAATGAGTATTTGAACCAATACCTCATGCCAGATGACATCATTCTAGACAAATTCCAAGCCATGGTAGGACACTTGGCATGTTTATGCCTAGAATTCTCATTCTTAGTGAATAGTTTCTAAGGGAAGATTTACAGATGTGGGATTAAAATTATGATTTGTGAAGCAACCTTTAGGATTTTAGAAGTTGGATATTTGAATTAATTAGGGAGGAAAAGGGGAAGAAGGAAATGCAAATAAAACTATCTAAGGTGATGCACCAAAATTCTTGATGTATCTATTCTTAATATTGTATAAAATAGCTTGAACCCTTTAAAACATTACAAACAATTTAAAAGAGCATATGCATGATTTAAAGCTTACAATATAACAAAATACAACACTATAGAAATAGAGAACAAAAAAAATAGACAATAATCAATTTCATATAATTTGACATAGAACATAACATCCTCTTCATTGTTGGGTGGAGAATAAAATACAAAAGTCCCAAAGGCACAGTATAGACTATTCAATCCTTCCCGTGAGGGGCACTTGCTAAGGTATTGAAATGAAAACAATAATTGCTGTTATTCCTATTCAAAACTAAGCTATTACAATGGTTTATCTATGATAACAACAATAAAATAATTTCTATTATCTAACTACCAACTCTTACAAAAAAGAGAAGCCTAAAATATATAGGCATAGTGACCTCTCGAGGAAATGATACCTGGAACCTAGAACTCACACTCATGATAAGGCCATTAAAAATGAAAGGGGGAGTTTTGGATCATGAGTACAGATGGTCTTCAAATCTTGGATATGGCACAATTGTGATACCTCATAATTCCCATTACACTTAGAAGAAGCATTATGGTGATATGTGTCTCCCTCCGAATTGCCTCTAAATTTTTTTTTGGAAATGGGGCCCACTTCCCTCAACCAATGGCATAAATTGAAGCTCTAAAAAAAATAAACCTACCTCAGATAAGCATTGTGATGCCATGTAAAAGGTTCACTTCCTTTTAGTTATACCTACATAGTGGGCCTCACCTATTATTTCATCAACAAATGGTGCACCATAAAGCTCCGATAAAAGAACCCTTCATTCTTGAGGAATATTGTGATTCCATGTGTTGAGATAGAACTAATCTTAGGGAAGCTAAGAAATCTTTTGCAAATAATAAGCATGAGGGTGCCATGTGGCACTAACAGAAGGAGTCAAAACTTAGCCAAAAATAAAAAGGGGAACCTAGGAAAGAAGAGGCCAATATTAATCTACACAACTTGTTGAGCATATCCAAGACAAAAAACTAACCACCTAAAATTTTCAAAATGTCGATTCAATCCACAGTTCCTAGCAACTTACAGGGGAATCCACCTATAGATGGAAGAACCCAAAAACTCTAGTTTTTTAGACCAGTTGAAGCAAAACTATAAAAAGGTGAGGCCCACAAAACTTATAAATTTTGAAGAGCTACCTTTAAAGGCATCCACTCTTCCTCTATGGGCTGAGTCTTCTTTTTTATAGCCTCAAAGGTTCTATCCAAATCAATTATCTCCTTGAAAGAGATGATGCTTAGATCTTATACAATTGCCTACATTTGAAACTCGAGCTAGGTAAGAGGCTACAAAATGGTCTCTACCTTGGAGATGCTTGGCACTTGACCCAAGGATATAAAATGATATGTTCATTCTACTTTGTGATTAGTAGCTATTTTATCTTGTCTTTTGAAAGGACCATGTTATCTATGAGTAATAGGGAGGGGAGTCTTAACTAGACTAGCTATTCAATGTCTCCCTTCATGTCTCAAACCACTTTCTCTAAGGCATTCAAAAATACCTTACATTTGGACATAAATTTAATATAGCTTAAGAACTCATTAACCTTAACTACCACCTACCTTCTATTAGCTACCCTTACTTCTTAGAGCATCTCGTCCATCACACTATACAACTTCTAGACTAGAAGCAATGAATCTTGGACCTTGGGGGATACAAAGGTGAGGTCCTGATCCATAGATGCACTCACTTGTGCACTTAATCAGAATCCATAATTAACCCAAGCACTGGATTCAAGTTTGAGGTCATGTTATTTATCCTCTCCCAATATGAGACATATAACTGCTAGATCATTGGGAGGATGTTTGTGGTTTGGGAGCAGGTGGTGAGGTCATTATTCAGCTACTAGATCTATCAATCCTTGGTTGAGGATTCTTGTTGCATTTACTGCTACATATGTTGTTGCATGCTTGTAGATTCCAAGATATTCTAATGGTTTTACACAAGCTCTAATTCTTTTTTTTGCATCTTATTCTTTGCAACCTACTTTTACCTTTCTAGGCCATCAATTTTGGCCTTCAACTCTACTACCTGAACTTGTAGCTAGGCCCTTTGATTAGCTTCCAATTGGAATCTTTCAGATGTGACATGACTCTATAAGTTAGACCTCATCTTTTTTAGCATTGGATATTTAGCCTTGGTCTCTACATTTAGGTAGTCGATGGTGGCTTTGACTCTTGTGAGTTATTGCTCTTTTTTCTCCAGTCGACAACCTCTCTTGATGTAGTCTATTATGATAGACTTCTAGGTCTCCTCCATTAGTTTGACCCTATCATGTGTCTTGGCTTGGCTGAGGTTAAGGATATAGGCATGTATTGAGTAATCCCCTAGCTGCATCTATTCTTGGGGCTTGATTACTATTGGCATTATGTGTGCAATCATTAGAGATTATTGTGTGAGGTTAAAGAATGATTGCATGTGTGGTGTCACTGAGGCCTTGGCCATTTTTCCTCTTCTCTTTTCTACCTGGGCTTCTTGATATTTTTTTATAGTCTCCAACTATTGGTGAAATTGATCATATGAATGAATTAATTCCCCCATGAAGGGGGATCCTTATGGTAATCTAAAATGAATGATCACTTGATTCTATGAAGTAACAAACATTGTTCCCTTGGGGATGAGTGGGTGAATGGTCAATGTGGAAGGTGAGAAAGGTGGGAGGACACAAAGAGGGGTGGCAAGTGATTTCACCATGATGGATGTACTTATGGTGGATGAAGGTGGAGGAGTGAAAAATGATGCAAGCATGGTGATTGGCTGAGTAGTGAAAAGTGGTGCAAGCACGATGGAATTGGTGAAAGGTGAAGATGAAGTGAATAATAAATAAGTGGAAAGGATAGGGTGAGAAAAGGGTACCTTATTTTTCTTGAGATCAGGAGGGGGGCTAGAAGCTTGTACCTCAAAGCCAAGCTAAGATGATCCTACATTGGGTTACCCTAGAATGGCCTACCCCTGTTATTGGGAAGCTACATAAAGAGGAGGGGAATAGGAAATAGGCCTCTAAATCATGCAAAATTCCTCCTCTTTTCTTAAGGGGGTATCTTCTTCATCTTCTTTGATCAAAACTTTTATTTTTCCCAAGCATCTTCTTCATGGTGTTCATCCCAAATGTTTTCAAACTGCTCATCAAAATTTAGATCTCCAAAATTAAGCTCCCATTGGCTAATTTACTACCTATAATTCTAATAGGCTTCCATTTTTTCTTCGCTCCATCCCCTTTAGATGAACTGTGCTCTTAGACCCTTGGTCATGAGATTCATAGGATCAAAATCTTGGACTAGTTTTTAGAAAGACTCCCACAGTTAGTAGGTATTCAAAAGGATATTTGATAGATCCATGTAATGTTTGATGTTGTCCTCGATCGATGAATTTTGATCCTTGAAGTAAAACTAGGGTTCATGGTTGAAGGGGGAGCATTATTAAGAGTAGCTATGTAGTCAGTAGGGTCGTAACTCTATTGATTATTAATCTGATCTAGGTCAAGCTCTACTAGCTTAAGCATAAATAGGTTCTCCTATGACCTCTTTATTAATATAATGCCCCCTCTCAAAAAGGGGACATCATAAAGGGCCCTCTTCTTCCAATCCATACCATATACTAAATCTACCACATCAAGCTAACAAGACAACTCTAAGGTCAAGGTCCTATTTATAAGCATTTGTGGGAGTCAAAATGGCTTCTCCTTCAATTTTTGGACTTTTATGAATGTAAAATAGGCTTCAAGTAATTAGTTAACTAGAATTTTATAGATAGTGAGCCACGCTCTTTGGTAGTCTATCATTTGGAAGGTAATGGCTTCTTAACTGAGGTTGATCAAGATCAAGTTAGGAAGAACTATGAAAATTCATGATAATCTTATGTGGCTAAAAGGATGTGGGTCCATGTAGAGATGGGGATCATCATATGGGGATACACTCTCATCTCAATTGCATTGATGGTGAAGTATGATAAAAAACATTGGGAGCTCTGATACAGGATCAGGCGGGGAAAGAAGGAAGAATACTTGAAGGTATTTTGGGCCAAAAAATTTACCAACTAATTGTGAATAACATCAACGATGGCATCTATGAAGTCTATTTTGTAGGCCTTCTCCCTACTCACCATCTTCAAGTGAAAGATAGAACCCAATTTGAAATCATGGACATTGATGTTCGAGTCTCTTTCAAAGATGAATGCTAACATAGAGAGGGCACCTTTCATATTTTGTGTTATAAAGCTTGAGAGAGTGATGGGTAGAGGAAAAATTTATATATATAATTACTATGGAGAGCTAAGTTCAAGAAATTTAGCTTTTGGACATGATCATCCAATTAATTATGTAAGCTCTCCATATTGTATAAGTATATACTAGGGTCATTAGGGATTTAAAGCATCTCCCTTATTGCATTATAATTGATCTCCACATTTAGGTAGTTGCTTGTAATAATGTTAGTGTTAGGATTTTATCTTTATGCACATAAAGAAATAAGCTTTGGGCATGGGTGCAAGAGAGGCACCATGTATTGAACCAGGGTAGAGATCCATATTTTGAAACTGAATGATTAGAATTCATTGTTTCAAACCTTTGTGATCATGCAGGTGTGAGCACCCTCCTTAAGATTTTTCATATTCTTTGTCAATTTGGGATTAAATATCCCATCTACATAGTCGAGGACCAATGTGGTGTCCCTATAACATCCCTTATGGACACTCTTGACATTTGGTACTATGGGCTTTGGCTATACGGGGGTTGAAGTATATGATTTGCTTCTTGTAAATTAAGGGGGAAGATCCTCGTGACCACCTGATCCATGAGATCTTTGCTTCCTAGGATGCCCACCATTGAATGAGTATCTAGAAGGTTCCATCTTGTATTCTTTCTAATAATCATTCCTGAACTCTAGGAAAACATTGGATATTGGCTTCCTACTCATAATTCTGCACATAATTCTTTGATAAAGACTCTGCTTAGCTCTATGATCTTGGAAACTCTTAGGGTGTTTAAATGTTTTGTTCAATCATGAGAGGGATATTTATAGTCTAATACTCCTAGATCAATCATCATGAAACCTTTTTGAAATTAGGCACCCATAAATGAGAAGGGTGGCACACATACTTTAGGAGCCACTCTATAAAGATTTATGATGATCCTTATGGGAGATCATGCAATTGGGGGTGTTTGAACATTAATTGCAAGGTTAGTGGGGTAGATAACCATCTATCAAAGAGGATTCAAAATGAGGGGAGCTAAGGCATGGACAGTTGGCAATGGGATAAAAACTTATGCCAATGACACTTATTTTTGAAGGGAAATAGTAGTGAAAAGGGATACTAACTAACTATGTACAAGATGAAGCCAATAAATCATTTAAAGTGATTCAAGTGGATTATATTAACTAAAATATCTAAGGCATTAGCTTCTTCATCTACCAACTCGAATATATTTCCCTACTTATTATCGATGATGTAAAAGGTCCTCTCCATAGGGAATCAAACTTTGCATGTTGATCCAATTTCATGGCCCTTTCATCATATATCAGAACTAAGTCTCCCAGTTTGAAGCCTAGGTCAGATTCCCTTTTAACAAACCATCTTTTACTACCCATTATCAACTGATCTTAATGTCACTAACTTGTTCTCTCACTTCCTTAAGCTAGAGTAATTTTGCTAACCTGACCTCCATTGCTTTATTTTCTGCTATTTTGATAGCTTTCAATAACTGTAAAGCAGGGATCTCCATCAAAATAAGCATGACCACTTATTTCCCATATACTAATTCATACGAGGATGTTTTTAGAATTTGCTTATGATTAATTTTATTGGTCCACAGAGTTATCTTCAGATGATTATGCCACTCCTTTTGTCAGTCAGTGACCATCTTATTGATTAACCTTATGAGGTTCTTGTTAGTCGATTTGGCCAACCCATTCCATTACGGGTAATAGTTAGATGAAGTTTTAAGGAAAATACCATTCCTGAGTGTAAATTTTGAAATATTTAAATTAAGGAAGGCCTTCACATTATCGAATATGATTTTTTAGGAGGGTCAAACCTTACACTAGTTCCTCCAAGAAGTTGAGAATCATTTTTTTAGTTGCTTCTTTTAAAGGAGCTATTTCGGTCCATCTCATGAAGTAGTCCATGGATGTGAGTATCCAATTATGGCCTATGATATACATGGGATTAATCATCCCAATAAAATCCAAGCCCCACTATGTAAAAGGCTCATCAATCACAATTAGGTTCAGAGGCATGGCTAATTTTTTTTCTTGCCTACAAAAAATTGGCATTGCTGGCATTTCTTCACTGCTTGATGGCAATCTGAAAACATGGTCAACCAGTAATATCCACATGAATGATCTTGGTTATGGTTTTTTTTTGAGAAATGACCACCTTTAGGGGTAAAATGCATATCTTGCAATATTTTTATAGCTTGGTGGTTGTCAACACACCTTAGTAGCTTCCCATCAAAGTTCCTTTTGAAAAAGACTCCCTGGACTAGTGTATAACTAGATCCTTGTAACCTATAGAATCTCCTTTTATGCATGGGGAGATTATTTGGATATTGACCAGTTTGTATAAAGTAGGTTCTTTCATCTACCTAAGACCCATTCATTTCATACTGGCTCATTAAAATTATTTCTAGTGTCTCTTGATCATCTATCGAGGAGTCCACGTATTAGTCCAAATATTTGCAAAGTCATCTCCCTTAGATCACCTTGGTTGGATTGAATTCAACATCATATTCTAGGATATTAGTGATCCAAATAGCTCTTTTCTTGGTGATTTCTCCCTCCATGATGTATTCTCTGATGCTAGAAATTGCCACATATATCATTACCTTACTTCTCACCACCAGGTGTCTGAACTTCTTGAGACCTTTAATGATGGAAAAATATTGATTCTCAATGAAATTATACTTATTCTCGTATCCATGTAGGGTTCTAAAATATAATTCAATCAAATGCTCACCTTTCTCTTCTTCTTTCTGAGTTAACATAACTACCAAGCTATGTTCATTCCCCTAAACATACATGATGAAATCTTTAGAGAAGTCAGGTTTAAATAGCATGGGAGTGATGGATATTGCTTCCTTAATATTATCAAATGCTATTCTCCCTTCAATGGTCTATTTTAAATACTGGTCTTTCTTCAGCATCAATGTTACTGGCCTTACTTGCCCTACAAAGTCAGATCTGAATCGGCTAATGAAGTTGATCTTCCCTAGGAAAGATTGGACTCCTTTCTTGTTAACTATTAAGGTTAGGTCCCTGATGGCCTTTAGTCTATTTAGATCAATAGATATGCCTTCCTTGGATACCACATACTTTAGCAGCTTGTCTTGTGGGATGCTAAAGACACATTTTTTGGGGTTGAGGGATACCCTAAACTTTTGACATTTTTGAAAAATCTTCCCCAAATGATCAAAATGATCTTCTTTATTCTTGGATAACATCGTAAGATCATCCAAATAGATATATATCCATGGCTTGCTGGAAAGTAACTCTTATATTAGAGAGGCCAAAAGGCATTTTCGCATATGCAAAGGTTCCCCACTTTGTAGTGAAAGTGGTTTTATGTTGATCCTCATCATTAACCCATACCTGGTTATAACCTAAGAACCCATCCAGTAAAGAAAACATTTATACACCCACTATTTTTTAGAAGATCTATTCCATTGAAAGAAGGGAGTAATAATATTTTAGAGATGTTTTGTTTAAGTCTCTAAAGTCTATGCATAGCCTAATTTATCCATTATTCTTTCTTACTGGACTAGGATGGATACCCAAGTTGAATGCTTGATTGGGTATATAATCCTTGAGTCGATCAATTTACTCAGTTCCTGAGCCATGAGAGACATACTTTTTGGGTTCATCAGCCTTTGATTTTGGCAATCTAGCTTGGCTTCTTTGATTAGATCTATGGTGTGTTGGATGACCTTATGATCGTACCCTTTCAAATCATCATAGTTCCAAGCCATAACCCCTTCATATTTGTTACATAAGGATACTGATTGATCCTTATCTTTTTGAGAAACTTATTTCCCCACCTTTAATTTTCTCCCATATCTTATTTCAAGCTTAGAGTAGTCACTTTTGTTTTCAATAAACTTCCATTTGTCATTCCTTGCATCATCAGAATCAAATAGATCTTCTAAAGTGATCAGTCCCTTTGGAAGTTTATTAGACTTCAATTGTATGATTTGATCTCCATATCTTTCTTCAATATTTGGCTTCAAATGCTCCACAAACTTACATGACTACTGAATAAACATGACAATTTAGGTATCACTCTCAAACACCTATCAATTCTGATCATTATCTAGAATGATAAGTCTGATAATCACTCACACTACCCATTTTTTGGTTAACAAATTTGTTACCAAATCAAATTGGGAGCTAATTACTACCATTTTGTCTACTTTTATGTTCATAGATCTGGGAAAAATTTTAATATTAAATACTTCAAATGCATCACTAAAATCCTATATTCGATGGTGATAAGACCTCATCCAAACATTATTTACAATTGTGACTCCTCTTACTTGCTTTACCACTAGTTCGGAGTCTTCAAACACCTTTAACTATTTCACAACCATGCACTTGGCAAGGTTGAGGCCATGAACCAGGGATTTATACTCATCCTCATTAGCTAGTATTGCATTTTACACCATCAAAATGCAAAGTCCAAAAATTTGACTCATTTTTAGGTTCCTTGATTCAATCTTCTCTCTTATTTATGACTTTGTGGATGGATTGATATTCATCATAGATTACATAAGTCTTAAGGCTGGTGGCATCAAGGTTTGCAAATAGATCATTCTTAATGAACTTATTAATGAGGACTTCCTCTTCTGGGCTCTTTCTAACTGCCACCCTTTCTTTTTTGAGCATTTCAACATAATACATCTCTTTCTTGGAGAAATAAGTGTGCGTTGCTTCAAAATTCATCATAACATCATCAACTATGTGTTCTAGATATAGTGGCTCAGATAACACCTTCAATTTTGAGTTGTATTTGGTCCTTAAAATTAAGTGAGACCAATCCAAAGATACTTATTTACCTATCTAGGTTGTGAAATATCTAGATAAATATAACCCAAAGAATGGTAGAACATCTATTACCACAACTTCTTGGGAGACTGTAATACTAGGACAAGAATACAAAGTTAGGGGAAGAGCCATGATAAAACCTATGGTCTAAACTTTCTTCCCATCTAACTGCATTACCCCTTTATCTAAAGGTTCATTTTAAAGTTTTAGTGCATCCATAATCTATTTGGGAATCACTGTGGTGCTAACACCAGAATCAATCATAAAATTGTGCAACAACTTGATCCCCATAATGAGAGTTGAATAAAATGGGGTGGATTTTATTTTACTTACCCTTGATTTGGATTTAATGAATGTAGATGGTGCATGAGGTTTTGCATTATTATTGGTTTCCTTTCCCTTATTTTGTACTAGCTTCATAGCCAGGTTGGCTCACATAGATTTCTCTTCATCTTCTAATGCCTCTCGTAGTAGAGATTTTTGCTCTAGGATAAACAAGACATCCTAGAGAAAAACATTAGCTAGATCCTTCTTCAACTACTCTACCATATTAAATGACCCTTGAATTCAAATTTTGAGGTCCTTTATCATGTTTTGTGATATTTCACCCCTCTTTTGATATACTGGGGGTGATGGTTTGGGTCCTAAAATTTTCCCAAAAGTCACTTTGGATCTTATGGAAGCCTCTTGGGTCTTGGCTTATTTCTTCTTGGATCGAGTGTAGTAGTTCAATTGGACCTATAGGGATTTCAACATGTAGATCTAGTTTCATAAACTGCATCTTCACCTTCCATCCAAGATAAAAGTGCATGTTCTAAGGCTATTTATTCTTCCTATTCCAAAGACATTCCTTGAATTTGAGCCATTAGGACAACATTTTCAATGACTAGAGACTGGTATATGTAAGGAGATAAATCATGTGTGCTCCCTCATCTTCATTTCTTAGTAAATTTTTGATGCAGATTACCTCTTGAGAAATTTTAGGGTGTATGTGCATCATTACACAGGAAACACCATGAATTTGAGTCATCTACCAAGTTATTTTGGCCAGTGACCAATTCTCTATTTGAGTTTGGTAAGACCATTTATAAAGGATCAGGAATTGGGATGATTTGATTTGTAGGTCATGTTTGGTGATTTAGCCTTTACCCTCCCTGGTATCAGTTATGCTGATGTGACACTCTTATTTCTTGGTAATTTTGTTAAGGGGGATTTAGGAACATAACTTGCTACCTATTGAGGTTTATGATCTCATTTGAGAAATTATACAAGATGCTCTTCATGTCATTCATCTTTGTTGTTAGAATGGATGAAGTGGACACTCTTATTTGAGCAGCCAATATACATACATGGGAGGAGACATTTGTGAGGTGCTTGGGACTTCCTCTTATGGTGGAATTGATATTTTTAGGAACATGGGCATCAGTGGCCATGGGGGAAGTTTTTAGACATATATCAGATTATTCTCTGCTCTGATAGTTAATTCATACGCATCTAGTAATGTTTGGCCTCTAAGGGACTAAATCATAACAACTATGTTTGAGTTAAAGGATTTAAGGTAAAAGATGATGGTCATACCTATGGGTGATCGATCCACTATTGGGATTATTTATTAGGTCTTGTCAAATAGGCATTAAAATTGATAATAACCTCTTGCAGGGCTCTTTTAATAGTGATTAGCTACTGTAGGAGAGTTGACTAGTCTTCTTTCTCATTGAATTGCTCAAAGAATATGTTGCCTAGTTCATCCTAGGTGGTGATGGAAAAAGGTGACAAAGACTGATACTAGTTAAGAGCCCACCCTTTGAAAGAGATGGCTATTAGCCTTAAGGCTACATTCTTATCTATAATATAATACATGGTATAAACATTGGTAACATCTTAAAGGTGTTCCACCGCACTTTTGAAATCCTCCACTATGAACTTTTGGAGTGCCTTCAAGGCATTAGCAAGAATATGATCCAACACGCTTGGGACTACTGGAGGGATGAGTGGGATACCACTATTCCATGCAATAAATTTCCTTGGTGGTCCTTGGATAGCCATCTACCATGGTTTTTATGTTACACCAGACTCTATAGTTCTTTGGTGAGTTACAACTACCAGAGGTGGTAGTAAGCTTGTATTATGCATTGTTAGTGACCTTATGATGGGTATCTGGCTCATAAACTCTAATTTATAATCAGGTAGACTTGTCCCACTAGGCATGCTAAAAAAGGGAACTATTGATGCCTAAAAATCTCATTCTCAGTGAACAATTTCCTATGGGAAACTTTACAGATGTGGGATTGGAATTATAATCTATGAAGCGACCTCTAAGATTTTAGAAACTGATGCTTAAAATTAATTAGGGCATAAAAGTGGAAGAATGAAATGCAAATAAACTAAAATAAAAATATCTAAGGTGATGCAGCAAAATTCTTGATGTATCCATTCTTAATATTTCATAAAATAGATTGAATGCTTTAAAACATTACAAACAATTTAAAAGAGCATATGCATGATTTAAATCCTACAATATAACAAAAGCCAACACTATATAAGCAAAAAACAAAAACAATAGAAAATAATTGATTTCATATAATTTGACACAGAACATCACATCCTCTTCATTATTGGGTAGAGAATAAAATACAAAAGGCCCAAAGGCATAGTATAGACTATTCAATTATTTCCATGAGGGGCAGTTGCTAAGGTATTGAAATTAAAATAATAAGTGCTAATATTCCTATTCAAAACTAAACTATTACAATGGTTACTCTCTAATAAAAATTGTAAAATTATTTCTATAATCTAACTACCAACCCTTATAAAATAAAGAATCCCATAATATATAGGCATAGTGGCCTCTTGAGGAAATGACACCTAGAGCCTACCACTCATGATCATGATTAGGTCATTGAAATTGAAAGGGGGAGTTTCATCTCATGAGTGCAGATGGTCTTCAAATCCTAGATATGGTACAACTGTGATGCCTCATGATTCCCATGACACTTAGAAGAAGCATTGTGGTGATGTGTGTCTCCCTCTGAACTACCTCTAGAATTAGTTTTAGAAATGGGGCCCACTTACCTTAACCAATGGTATAACTCAGTGCTCTGACAAAAAGAAATCTTCCTTGAATAAGTGTCATGATTCCATGTGGAAGGTTTGCTTCCTTTTAGTTATATCTACATAGTGGGCCCCACGTATTATTTCATTAACTAATGGCACACCCTAAAGCTCTAACAAAAGAACCCTTTACTCTAGAGGAGCATTGTGATGCTACATGGCAAGATGGTGCTACTCCTGGGGAAGTTGAGAACTCTTTTGTAAAGAATGAGCACAAGGGTGCCACATGGCACTAGTAGGAGTTGAGACTCAACCAAAAATAAAAAGGGGAACTCAGGAAAGAGGAGGCCAATACTAATCTTCCCAACTTATCAAGCATGTCCATGATAAAAACTAACCACCTAAAGTTTTCAAAATGTGGATTCAATCCACATGGCCTTTGGCCAACATCTCATATTTAACCAAAGTGACATGTCCCTAGGCACTCTGCATAATAATCCATTATATGTTAAGGTTGATATAATGAACCATAGAGTTAAATGTATCCTTATAAACAATGGTTTGGGTATCAACATTATATCTCTAAAGTTGGTCAAACATATTATATATAAAATAGTTAACTTTTAGTTAGATACCATTATTATCAAGGCATATGATAATGAAGAAAATGAATCTTAAGGTACTATTATCTTGTCAGTGGTAATTGGGACTTTGACCCATGACACTCTATGCCATGTTTTGGGCCTGGAACTATCTTACAATCTACTATTCAGATGACCCTATATCTATGAAATTGGGGCTATACCTTCTACATTGCATTAGTGTATAAAATACCCACATTCAAGAGTGGAAGTGATTATACTAGTTAATCTTCAACCATATCAGTATTGTAAATGCCTTGAGGTTGAGTATAAAACCTATAATTACCAATTTGGCATGAACATTATGCCCAAATTAGATGGATAAAGAGTTAAAAAAGGAAAATCCATTGAATTAGGCCTAGAAGCTAATTAAATTATCCCAGACAACTTAGCATTTGCCTCAACCATGTCTCCACCAAACATTTCTAACCACTTCCATATAATTGGAAAAAGTCTCAGAGAATATAGTACCCATAATGTATTCCATATTGCTAAATTGCCTAAAAATCCAAAAGTTTACGGGAGACCTAAGGCCAAAACTACATGTATAGAGTGGGAAACCAAAGGAAAATCTTAGCCAAACAAGACCATTATTTTCAAACTGATATCTAGCCTAGATTGTACCCCTTAATAGAAGATGATTCATGGATCTACACTGATTAATTAGCTAACTATTATTAAAACACAAAATATCCTATTCCAAACCAAATTATGGATCACCTAGATTATGAAGGTAAAGGTTTAGGGATACATAAACAAGGTATGATCGATCTAGTCTCAATGACCAAGTATAAGAGAACCCATGGTATTGGATTTAAACTACTTGGGGGTGACCCCATATGCCATTTTTGTGTTCTAACACTAATGACCAGCGATAATGATGCCAACAATGATGCAAGGTTCAATTATAACATCTATGATGACCTTGCTGCTTCAAATTTGTTTAACCCCTATGCCATTTTCATCATTAACCCTATTATCAACCATCTCATTTAACCCTTTACCATCCATAATTGATATATTAGGATTAACAAGAGTCAACATTGTCATTAGAACAATTTGAAAATGATGAGCCTATATACAAATTTTTGGGATTGAGGAATCACATTCCTATTGGAAAACACAAGTATGGATTTTATATTATATTGGATCATGTTTACTATTTTGGAGAGCAGGTGAACTTCCCTAGACAAGAAAAAAAGAAAATCAAACATTGAGGTTTGAAAGTGAAAACCTCTTTGAGGTGCTCACTGACTAGGGAAAAAGTAAAGAGAAAGGCAAGTCTCTTGGTGGAAGTTAGTTTTTGGCACCATAAAATGGGGATGTCCACCCCTCTTCCTATAAAGCACAAGAAACCTATATTCTAAAGCCTATTTTTGGACTAGAGATTAGTATCCAGGAGAAGCAAGATTTTACATAGATTATTCAAGAGTGCTATGAGTTATTTATGTCATGGTCGATGCCAGCATTAAGAGATTCTAATTCATCATGCTTAAGAGAATTAGATGAGCCAGTCCATCTAGAGGACTTTGCCATTGCCAATCAATTTAACTCTTTGTCAACTATTTTAGATGATGATTTTACACTTCTTTTAGAAGACACTTCATAGGTGAACATTGGGACTCCAAAGGACCCAAAGTTTATTAAACTAGGCATGTCCCTCATTGAAGAGGAACGTGAAATTTTTATATCCCTTTTGAGAGAATTTATTGACATATTTTCATTGGCCTATTTAGACATGCTAATTTTGTACCTCACCTTGGTTATACACCATCTCATTGTACATTATGATGCCAAGCTCATTAAACAAAAGTTACATGATATGTACCCTTGTATTATTATGTAAGTTAAGAAAGAATTAGAAAAAATCTTAGATGTGAAATGTATCAGGCCAATTATCTATTTAGAGTGGATTTCAAACATTGTGCTAGTGAGTAAGAAACCATAAGGTATCAGAATCTGCATTGATTTTAGAGATATCAACATAGCTTTTTTGGAAGATGATTTTTTTTTGCCTAATATTGACATGATAGTTGACTCAATGTCCATATATGAAATGATTTATTTAATGGATGGATTTTAAGGTTATAATAAGATCAAAATAACACTTGAAGACCAGCACAAGACTATGTTCACCATTCTGTGGAGAATGTTTTGTTATTATGTGATGTCATTTGGACTTAAGAATGTTGGGGCCACTTCCTAAAGAGCTATGATAGTGATTTTCCATGACATGATGCATGCCATTATTGAGGACTATGTTGATGATATCCTAGGTAAATCAAAGACCTATGCCAATCATCTAGCCACACTACAAAGAATCTTTAAGAGACTTTGTGAATACAACATCAAGTTTAATATGAATAAATGTGTATTTGACATTCATTATGTCAAAATATTAGGCTTCATTATGTCTTAGGGGCATTGAAGTTGACCCAACCAATGTTTGTACAATTATAGAAAGGCCAACACCATCTACCTTGAAATATCTCCATAATTTGTAGGAAAAAAATCAATCTATCATACGCTTCATCTCTGAATTAGTTAACAAATGCCATCTATTTATGCACTTTCTAAAGAAAGACATTACATTCTCCTAAAATGAAAAGTTTCAAAAAAAATTTGATCAACTCAAATAATATCTTTGCAACCCATTTTTTTTATTTCCACTAATGCCAAACAAGCCATTACTTCTTTACCTATGAGCAACCGAGAATGCCTTAGGGCACTTTTGGCATAACATGATGAATAGGGAAAGTAACATGTCATGTATTACCTGAGTCAAATATTGGTCATGTATGAACACAAATATATGCCAATTAAAAAGGATTGTTTAGCAATGGTGTTTTCAGCCCAAAAGTTACGTCATTATATACTACAAGACCATTATTATTGCCAAAGTATATCCACTCAAGTATCTACTATCCAAGTTGAGCTTACATGGATGCATGGAAAAATGGATCATGATATTGAGTGAATTTTAAATTTAATATGCCAATCAGAAGGCTATTAAGGGGAAAGTACTCATAGATTAGCTTGTATAAGCTCCTCTTCAAGATATTCAACCTCTTACATTTGGATTTCTAGATGAGGTTATTATGACTACTGAAGAAGTAAATGCACCTCCTAAGGATGAAAAGTGGAATATTTACTTTGATGGATCAATCATGACTCATAGATTAGAGTCTAAAATATTATTTGTTATGCCACAAGGAGATCTCATTCCCAAGTCCTTTTTTATTGGAATTCCATGTACCAATAACATGGTTGAGTACAAATTACTCATTGCAGGGCTTCATCAAGCACTATAGTGGAACATTTAAAATTTAATGGTATATGGTGATTCTTAGTTAATCATAAATCAAATTATAGACCAGTACTAGACCAAGGATGAGAATTTGTTTCCCTATAAAGATATGGTCAATATTCTCAAGCAACGAATTGCCAACATCTAATTTGAAAGAATACCTCGGGTCAATAATCAAATAACTGATGCCATGGACACCATTGGTTCAATGATCTAAATCAAAAATAGAGAAAGAGATTATCAATTTCTTGTTGAACATATCTTAGCATTGACACATAAACAATTATCCATCAAGATGGTTTGTGACATTATTAGTCCCACGTCTCTCTAGTATTCAAACATACATGCCTATCTTCAATACCAAACTTTGCCTTTCGATTTATCACATAAAAAACAAAAATTCTTTGTCCATAAATCCTCTCACTATACCCTACTTGGACCAACATTTTATCATAGAAGATGTGATGCAACTCTGATTTATTATTTACCTTCAACAAAATCTATACTAACATTAAGGGAATTCCATGAAGGAGTGTGTGGAACCCACACCTATAAGGAAATTTTAGTCAACAAGTTACTGCGTACTAGCTATTATTGGCCAATGATGGAAGTAGATGAAATTGCATTATGAAATTGCATAAGTGAAGAGCTATGTCAAGTGTCAAAAACATGCTAGTATGATTCATGCTCCAACCAAGACACTCAAACCATTGACAACACCATGGTCATTCTCAACATGGGGACTTGACCTCATTATGAATATCAATCCAACATCTTCAAATGGCCATAAACATGTCCTAATTGATACCAAATATTTAACTAAGTGGGTGGAAGCCATTCCCCTCACTTATATAACCGATAAGCATATCTCTAAGTTCATATTCAACCATCTCATCTGGCATTATGGCATCCCCTCTAAAATCATATCCAATAATAGTAGATCATTTAAGAATAAATATGTGAAAGCACTTTATTCTCAATACTACATTAACCCACATTTCTCTATTGCATACTATCTACAAGGCAACAACCAAAATAAAGCTTCTAATAAAACCATTATAAATATTCTGAAGAGTATTGTCAATGATACTAGTTGTAATTGGCACTTGTAACTATCTAATGCCCTTTAGGCATACCATACCATATTTCATACTCCAACAAGAGCTACACCTTATTCACTTATTTATGGAATTGAGGCCATTCTTCCTGTCGAGGTTCAGTTGCCTTCTCTCAAAATTTTATTGCATCACATCATCGATGATGAATACTATAGAGTAGCTCACTTTCAAGAGCTAGACCTATTTGATGGAACATGCTTGGTCACCTTGAATAATCTTTAGGCATATTAGAACTAATTAGAAGGCCAATATAATAATCACATAAGCATCATGAATTTGAGTTTGGTGACCTTGTATTAAAGGAGAATTATAAAAATGTAATTTCTAAAACTAATAAAAAAAGAAAGTTCCAACAAAACTAGTTAGGGCCCTATGTAGTTGTTGTCAACTACAATTTTGGAGCATACAAACAAACTACACTAGAGGGAGATGAAATTGAAAAACTAATGAACATAATGCACCTCAAACATTTCTATGCTTGAGAGATTTAGATTATTATTTACAAGGATCATCTAATTTGTGTCACATTATACTCATTCTTTGTACTATACCCCTTACCATTCTATCACACCCTTAAACCTTTACCAGCCAATTCCTTTTACCTAACCCCACCAAATGTTGGTTTTGATTCATTTGTACTTCAGGCACATCTAGTTGTGATGATAGATTTCATTCCAAAAGTTATTTTATAATTACATGTTTGAATGGTAGTTTATGAAATTAGTATGACAATGATCCTAGAAATTACATCCTTCATTTGTTGTTATGTTCCCACCTGGGGCTACTAATTATAACTACCTATGGGTAAACTAGTACCACTGACCTTTTATCACTATTTATTAATAATAAATGCCTATGGAAAAATTATGAGAAATAAATTTAACATGCATTGTCACATCACCTTGGCATTACTATTATTATTTGCCTCACCATTTGCCTATACCTAAAACTTGTTGGTACTTAATCAGATGCCTATTGTGTAGGCAGAACTATAGTGATTTGATGTTCTACAGGACTATGTAGGAAACACTTGATTCAAATAAAGGTTAACTCAGTCACCCCTTTTCTATGCTCTCATTATTTTATGAGTAATATAAGTTGACCACTCTCATCATTTTATGATCAACATAAGCCACACTCTTGCCATTTTACAAGTTGGACCATTCTGTATCTCATAATTCTCAATCAAGTTGAGATGCCCAAAAAATTCAAAAAAAAACTTGCAAGAGTTTCAAAATATCCTAAATAGTGGTAAAAGATATAAAAAATCATAAAACCATGAAAATTGGCTTAAATTTTCCATGCAAGATATAAAGACACAAAATTTTCTAGGATGGGCCATCTTATTTGTTCAGTTTCATTTCTAGACCACCTTGGTCTTTTTCCTCCCATTTTTTGGAGAACTATATCGGCTTGAGGTACACAAAAACTATGTAGGTAGCACTTGCATACATGGAATATCTTGAGTTTTCTCAGCCACACATACCTTTATTTTTCAACCTCTTCTTTACCTTAAGGATTTTTGGAATCTTAACTATTTCATGAGTAATCACTTGTCATTTAGTTTCCCCATCCTTATTGGCCTTAGCCATACACTCTTGCTAATTTGTGAGTTGATATTGTGAGCATTGTGTATTCAAATTTGATGCATTAATGACCACTTGGATTTTCTTACACTCTCACCATTATGCAATCCCTTTCTATTTGAATGCTCTCACCATTTTATGATCAACCTTAGTTTATGCTCTCATCATTTTGTGAAATCATTTTCAATCCAAGCCTTAAATGTAGTAGATAATCTAAATTATCAATTCAATTCATTTGTAGATATCCATCTCTTAACTTTAATGTGGTTTCATCCTAAACCATACTCTCATGCTTGTGTGATTTATTTGTGTTAATGTTTTCTTGATTATGAAACATCATCCCTTCTTTTCTTATACACTCATTATTTTGTGAGATCGTTCCTATTTTCCTATACAAGTCAATCATGTTTTCTTATCATCTATTTTCTCCTATCCCATATCCTGGGAGAGCTAAATTTAGCCTAAATTTCACATTAGATATTATGTCCGTAGAACTATGTAGGTAGCATCCACTTTCCTAGTGCATATGGAGTCAACTCAACTACCCCTTCCTTTTCTTCTATGCCCACCCATTTTGTTTGTTTTGTTTTGTTATCTCCTATAGCATAGGGGTAATGTTTGTGCCATATTGTTTGTTTCATTACTCCCTATAGCCTAAGGGTAATGTTTGTGTTGTATTATTTGTGTCGTTACTCCTTATGGCCCAAGTAAAATGTTTGTCCTCTTATTTGTGTCATTATTTCCCTATAGCCTAAGGGTAACCTTGCATCTTTTGTTCCTATGTTGTTTTACTTGTGTCCTTATTACCTAGCTTAGGGGCCACCCTATTGCAAAGAGTAACACCTCTATTACACATGCATGCATGAACAATTGGTTTTTTGTTTGCACTAACATTATGATTAACCATTGTTTATGTATTGTTGTTTGCTTAGGTTAGTGTTGACCATTTTTGCCTACAAGCCAAAATAGGTTAACCCCATATAGTTACATATTGTATAGGGGATTTTTATAATTTCATAGCATATGTTTTATCTCTATTGATGGCATTTCCTATGCCATTCTAGTTTAGTCATAGTCTACCTTGGTCATTGTGTCATTGGCATCTAAGGGACCATGTTAGGGTCATATATGCAAATGGTAGGTTTTAATAGTGATCAATGCAGTTAGAGCATGGATTAGGTTGATAATCGATGAGAAGATGGAAAGTGTTACATAGATCCTATGGGATGTCAAGAGTTCTTGGAATGAGTGTGGAAGTGCATATCATTAATTTGGTTCTTCATTGTGTTCATTTAGACATCTTGGGTCTAGTGGTAAATTTTTTGAGTAGGCACTTTGATGACATCATATTGCCATGTGTGGATGAGTTAGAAAGAATTAATCATATGGGTTTATTCAAGTTAGTCCCAAGAATATATGCACCAAGTTTCAAGTCATCCATTGAAGTGCATCAAAAGATATAAAGATTCAAAGTTGACCTCTCAACCAAAATCCACTAAGTTTCCATACTTAGCCAATTTGTAAAGAAGCTCAATAGAGCCGAGTGAGCATATTAATAAGGGCATGTCTCACACATGTGGTATTTTTATGAGAAAATGATCATATAGGTTTGTTTATCTTGGTCCCTAATTACTATACACTAAGTTTTAGATCATCCACCGAAGCATGGTAGAAGTTATGCATGTTTAAAGTTAGCTCCTCAATCATATTTTGTTAAATTTCTCATACTTAGCCAAATGAACTAGACCATCGTCAGGATGTCATGATATAATGAATGGACTAGTCAAATTGAGCATGTTTTTAGACACACTTAAAAAACTTCCAGAATTAGCAGATCAAATGTGTTTATCCCTTTCAGTCTCAAGAACATCTCTTGAAAATTTGGTGCCTCCATGAATTTTTCACTTTAAGTTATAGGCCTTCAAAGTTGGACCTACAACATTAGACATTCATGCTAACATCAAAATAAATATCTAAAAAAATCCATCTGAGATTAATTTTGATGGTCTATGGGACATCAAATATGGTCACATGATCATCAAATGACATCCCATAGACCATAAAATTTCAAGCTCATAAAATAGTCATTGGTTTTTAAACAATGGGTCCCAAGCAAATCTGATGGTATGCATTCGATCGTACATTTAGATCTAATGCTGAGTGGAGGTTAAAGCGGTCAGTGAATCTTAATAGCAAATACATGCTTGACAAGTGTCAATAGTGCATTCAACTAGTAGAGGATAAATGGCTCGTGGGCATTTATACAAATCAAAATCAATAGAGTGAGATGAATTAATATGTCAATGAGCTGAGTCAAATTTCAAAGGCCAATTAAAACAAAGGTGAGCCCATGATTTTTAATGGAGGTTAAAAATCCATTTTTGACCATGGAAAATAAGGTTTTGTAGGGTCATCTTGTTGCCATTAAAGGTCATTCAAACAACATGAAAAGGCCATAGTGATGCAATCAGGAATAGAGGATATAAAGGACTGCCATTAGAGCTTAATGTGGACCTATGGTTTGACATTTTTGTGTCATTCAAGGTTTATTTTATGACTGCATTCACTTTATTTAAATAAGGGTATATGCATATATGAACCCTTAATTCCTATAATGACATAATGGATATGGTGGACCTACGAACATGGAGACAAGCTCAAACATGATCCAGTTAGACAAGAGATATCATTTCAAGGATGTTATGAAGGTATACATGTAGACCCCAATGGTTCCCTCCCCAAGACCAACTGCATGAAAAAGACCATTCTCTCCACTTTGGCATGCATCAACAAACCAATCATGAGTGGTTTAGCATTAGGACAAATCTCTAACCACTTGATCCCACCATTGCAAATGTCAAGGAGCATCAATGTGGGAATATGTAACTATGTAACCATTAAAGATGACCTAGATCAATCAAATGGTTTGAATGAGCATAATTTTGAAAAGCATGTGTAACTATGATTCAAATGTTTGAACTGATTAGTTCTCCTTTTTAGTACCAAAGCTATCTTTCTCTTGTTTCCTTTATTTTATAGGTAGATTTCATTTTGGCCCTTGTAAAAATAGACAACACTATGTATGGAGAAGCTCTGCTAGATTGATGTCATATTTTGCCTTTGAACATTAATTTAAGTCTATTTTTGAGTTTTAAACAATTGTTTGAGTTTGCAAATGATGTATGGTGATGAGAAGTGATAATTATCTATCCTTCCTTCCCTTATCCTTTCATGTTTGATGATATGATCTTGATATGATTCAAATATTCAATATATGCAGAAATACCCTTAAGGTAGGGAAACACCATATAATACTCTTTTAGGAAGGAATAACTCCATAATGTCTCTTCAAGGGGAAAACCTCGAATATCCTCTTACAATAGAAGACTCAATGCTTACTTGATATCTTTATCATGATAATCATCTCTTATATATAGACATTTATCTAACCCATGGATGGGTAACCTCCTAATGCCAATGTAGGCCAACCATTACCCAATGTACTAATTCTAAAAGTTACTCCATTATCGTAATATATTGTACCCAAATAACTAACTAAGGGAATGTGTGCCACATATTGGCATCTCTATCAACCCATATAAATTAATATATCATATCCATAGGTACATAGCATTACTTTCCTCCTTGACATGTTTCATCCCTGAAACATAGGAAGAAACCAAATAATGAGTGTGCTTCAAATCATTGCACACTTGTCTCCAATCTCGATCATCTAGCCATCCATATGTGATCTTGATAGGTGATAGCTCTCCAAGCTTGTTTCCAAATTCCATTGTGATTCTCTAATTTCATTCATGATCATAATTATACTTATTTGGTGTCTAAGCATAATTATTCCTCTTTTTATTCCATGTACCATATTCTATTGTGCTACTCTGATTCCAACCATGACCATAGTAGGTATTCTTCCATGCATAGTCATAGTGATTTACCCTTTCATTCCATGTGCCATATTATTTTTTCTTTGGATTCCATGCATATCCATAATGATTGAATATTTTATTTCCTGTATAGACAAAATGATTTTTGTTATGACACTTTCTCACTTGGTTCCATGATTGTTTCCTCTCATGATCATGTGGGTGTATATATACCTCAATTTTTTCCAATATTTTGACCTTATCAACCTTTGCTTATACCTCTTCCATCTTTTCCTTCTTTTTCTCTTTAGTAGATGAAGTGTTCATTTATAGTTGTAGTGTGTCTTTATCTATATCATTTGAATCTTCATTATGCTCTTCATCACCTATTTCAATCTCATCCTCATGATCTACCTGGATTGTTATTGGTGCCTTGTTCACTATGATATCTTGTAAAGTGATATTATTTTTCCTATACCAAAACTTCATGAATTTTTTTTGAATATTAATATTCATTGTTCCCAAAGTCTCTAACCATGGATATCCAAGAACTATATCCATATCATCCATATCTAATGCATAAAAATCTCAATGCAAAACATATTTTTCCATAATGAGCTTCAAATATTCAAAAATTAAAATATTCTTACCATCTACTTGAACCTCCTTGATATTATTTTCTTGAACATGTAGATGCTTGGCCACATTCATGTTAATAAAGTTATACTTGTTGGTAGGGTTTATGGACATAACCACCTTCTTCTTTTGAATACATCCATGAAATTAAAAAATTGACTCGAATTTCTTTGGAGCCAAATTATTTGAACCCTTCTTCTCTTCTTCTTCTTCATCATTATTTTCTTCCTCTTCTACATCCTCTTTTTCTTTTATATCCCATCAATCTAGGAAGGTTTGTTCCATTGCTTCCCATGAAGAATACTTTTGCGCAAAGCTTAATTGATTAAACCACCAATGTTGTATAGGCCCAAACAAAGAGAGAGATAATTATATTTTCCATAAAAAAAATTTAGTATTGTTCTCCTTAAAAATGATCCACTATTCTCTAGCATCAACATCATCTTCCCCTGAAAATTTTTGCAACTTTATGATCCACAAAAAAATTAGGGTTCATGAAACCCTAAAATATCAATAACACATACAAAACTGATTCAAAAAGTCCCAAAATTTTAATGTATCTTCCTATTATGATATTTGAACCTTAGTCAAAATTATGTGAAAAAATGTCACAAATTTTGACCTATAGATTGAATATACAAAAAACCATAAAATAGCAACAAACCACTCAAAGCAGCTCAATTTTTTTTGATTTTTTTGGTGTTCTTATATTATATTTTCTTACATCTCCAATAAAAATTTAGAATACAAATTCCTTATATGTCAGAAGATATAGTGAAATTATTATAAAACTTAAAATAGCAATAACTCCCTCAAAACTAATAAAAAAATATCAATTTTTTTACTGTGACTTATTTAATATATTATCCATATTAAGTAAAAAAATTGTGGAAAAATTAGAAACCAATCAAAATATATTTATGATTAAAAAACAATTAGGGTTTCGCTCCACAAAAATTGCCCAAATCGAAGTTTTGATACCACTTGATATGATATTGATATGATTTAAATATTAAATATATGAAGAAATACCCTTAAGGTAGGGAAACACCATATAATACTCTTTTAGGAAAGAATAACTCCACAATGTATCTTCGAGGGGACAACCTCCAATATCCTCTTACAATAGAAGATTCAATGCTTACTTCATATCTTTACCATGATAATCATCTCTTATATATAGACATCTATCTAACCCATGGATGGGTAACCTCCTAATCCCAATGTATACCAACCATTACCCAATGTAATAATTTCAAAAGTTACTCCATTATCCTAATATATTGTACCCAAATAATTAACTAAGGAGATGTGTGCCACATGTCAGCGTCTCCATCAACCCATATACATTAATATATCATATCCCTAAGTACATAACATTTGAGCAAGAGTTCCTAGTCTAAAAAATCATATAGAGTTTAGTCTAATATGTAAATATTTTTAAGTGTAAAATTGTCCTTAGAGTATGCAATCTACCCTCTAGTTCATTTGCTTTATGTTACTATTCACATCTCACCTCTATATTGAAATGCTCATGTTAGAACGCATTAAGACTTAGAGACTAGTCTGTATGTTTTGTTTCATAGTGGTACAAATATGATGGTCATGTGGAAGATATTTTTGGTGCATCACCTCCTTTATATTAGTTTAATTTATGCATTTTCTAACTCTTTTCCCCATAAGTAAGTAATAGTTTAAGTAATAAGCATTGCATAATATATTCAAGGAGATAGCCCTTAGATCTAGAGAATCATTTCCAATATAGGTACACCCACATATTTGTAAATGTTCCCATGTTTCTCAAATCCAGAAGAAGTCTAAATAAATTCTTCTAGGGTGAAAGATTTGGTGAAAAGAGTTTTGGCATGACCGATGGGATACATTATCTTCAAGACAACTTGTCAAGGTGAATGTTGGTCTTGACAACATCAACTGTAAATTAGTATAATACTCAACATTTGGTAACTCCTTCATGGAAAATATGGTTCAAGGCAATTTGTTTTTTTATAAATGTGTTCTCATAATTCATGGTTCTCACTAGGTCATCCTTTACTAGAACATCCAATCTTATTAACCCACCCATTTAGCTTGAAATTCCTCTTACAATTCAATATCCATAACCTAATCCACCCTTTGAGGAACTAGTAGATTTTACTAGGGAGGAAGAAGTTGAAGAGGCTAAGGATCTTGAAGAAGAAGACATGTCTAGACCTCATGCTTTCCCTACCTTCAACATTGATAATCCAATTTAACTTCAAGTGTATGATGTCATTCCTCCTAATGCCACAAAAGGTGTGTCTGCATTCAATGGTGAGAGTCATGTCACACCTAGTGAGCACATTAGAGATATCTCTAACTTTTGCAATTTTCACAATATTTTTCAAGAGAACATTACCATTAGACTCCTTTCTATGTACCTTAAAGGGAACACTCTTGATTGGTATAGGACTCTAGAAGTTGGATGCATCACAACATGGGAAAAGTTTAGAGTGTTGTTGAATTTTAGATTTGGAAATGAAAATTTCCATGCCTCTCTCATACATCACCTCAGTGTAATACAAAGGGGATCCAAATAAAGAATGCATGAATTCAATGAAAGGTTTTAGAAGACTTGGCATAGGTTTCCTCCTCCTACGAGACCACTTGCTATCTTTGTGTTCCCTACCTACTTGAAAGCCATATGGACTAGAATTACTATCATGCTTCAATATATGGGAGGTTCCACTCTTACCGAATCATATGATCTTGATCTCAAAGTTGAGAATAGTCTCATCCAAGTTGGAAGATTGCCTCCTAAGGTGTCTATGCCTCCTTTATCTTATACTTCTACTAATACTCTAGATATATCCCAAAATCCTAATACCAATACCAAACTTAAAGCTACTCCTAAGAAGGAAGATAATGTAATGGAGAAAGATACATATATTTAATGTTTGAAAGCTAATCTTGGAAGGGGTAAGATGTAACAAGGTGATTATTATAATATTTACCCTTATCATTAATAATATGGAAGAGGAAGAGGCCAATCGTAGCCTAATCCCAATAGGCTTGATAATGCATACAATCCTAACTCCACCACCAATGCAAAGGAGATATTACCAGTTCATAGTAATTTGGTATAGGTAGAAGATTGGAAGCAAAACCTATTCATGGATGCCAATCAAAATGGAAAATAAGGTATGGTGGCTTAATAGGTAGTTACCCCCCTCCTATCAAATGAAAATGAGGTGATGATGTAAGTTAATGAGGATTTGTGACCTCAAGGAGCGATCTTCACCAATTTTCTGGTTGAAGATGCTTTTGTGATAAATCAAGGAGCATATGTTATATAAAATATAGGGGCTAAGAGGAAGGCTCTAAGAGGTGGAAATAACATGCCCACAAGCTCATCCAATCCTCCTACAAGGAAACACAACATAACTATAAGTGTGACAGTTCCAAAATCTCCTATGCTTCCAACAAGTTAGAATGTGGAAACGTCTATTCAAGGTGCATTTTTTCCTAAATTTCCAAGAAATTATTTACCTCTAAGGACACAAGAAAAGGTGAGTACTAATGCTATAAATATAGTAGATTCCTTGAAAAGTGCCAAAACATTTGTCTCCCTCTGGGATATCCTTCATATGCTTGGCTAAAAAGAATTATTACAAAAGCAATTATCCACTATTCTTACTAGTCCTTCATGTTCAGATCAAATTATTAGTCATGTTGTCCTTGTAAATTATACTAACACTATTGTTAAACCATCCACCAGGTCTAAAAAATCTCCACCATTTTACCTCACCCTCATTATAGGTGATAAATTGGTTCACAATTGCATATTTGATATTAGAGCCTCTACTTCTATCATGCCCAAACCTGTAGCTGAAAATTTGGGCCTAAAATATGAGCCACATATTAAAGGGGTCCTTTAATTGGATGGTAAACTTGCCAAGACCATAGGACTGATAAAAAATCTTGAAGGTTTTCTTGCATGATTATCCTAGTTTTCCTATCTTGCAAGATATAGTTGTTGTTGATCTCCCAACCCACTTTGCAATCTTCCTATCAAGGGAATTAACAACTAAGATATGTGGCCATCTCTTAGTTAATTGGTCTTTATTGGCCTATATGAAAATTTATGGGACCAAGGTGACAATTAGAACTCAGCCTCTTGTAAGATTTCATATTGAGCCTTACATTGAAGAGAGTTCCATCTTGAATTATGTTATTCATGAGAAGGAGGAGCCTGATGTGGATGGGGGAGATTTTAAACTTGAAGGAATTTATAATTTATTCTTGGATGAGTATGGTTTAGATACATATGGACATAAACCTTATGCATACTTTGAGTATACTGGCCTTGGGACTTACATTTGCATGAACATCCATTTGAAGGAATTGAGGTAAGTTTCAAACATTCTCATGGTACTGAGTGCAACTATATGATTTATGAGTATGATGATCATAGGTTGATGAATCTAATTGAGCACAATAGTGGGAGGAATGATGTTTTATTTCCTACTATTAATTAATATGCTCTGGATGATGACACTCATGAAGAAGAGGATGATAACTTATGGATAAGATTTGAGGCCATATGTCAATAATTTAACAAGATTGGTAATATTCCTTCTTCTCCCAAGAAATGTATGTCTGATGCATTTGTTGATGAAACTAATGAGTAGATCTCAAGTTTTTTATAAATTATGAAAGTAAAGGGCATGTTGTTAAGGAAGATGGAAATCAATCTGCTATTCAAAAGCCTGCATTTCTAAAGGGACCTAATGAGGTCAAGGTAGAAGTTTTTATGCCTAAAAGAGAATTGGGAGATCCATATAGTATTGAGCCATGTTCAGAGGGGTTGGATCATTAAAAAAAATAACTTGATACTACCAAGCATAAAGTATATCTTATGCAATAAGAAACAAAGGTTGAGGCAACTATCATCATCCTTATTCTATAGTATGAGGAATGTATATCAGATATGGCAATGACCAAGAGGATTATAGCTCTAACCAAGGCTCTTAGAGAATATGAAATATCATCCATGAGGGTCCCAGATAGTTCACTTGTAGACTTGAAGATATTAAAATGTGATAGGTTTCTTGATCACCTACATATGCAAGTGATTGGTGATGAGCATGCTTCTCATTCTAGGCTACCTTTATGGAGTGATAAATATGATAGGGGAACCATTTTGACCTTGGTTTAGGTATGATCAGATGTTTCACCTCAAGGTATATTTTTTAAATATTAGAATAGGTGTGTATTTCCTTTTTCGTGTGTGTTGTGTCCCAATAAGTGCTCTTAAGCATACATGTGTTTTTGCTTAGTTTCTTACTTTATGTCTTATTCCTATTGTTTTCTATTATTTGGTGTGTCATTCAAGGTAGTTTATGTGTCAAAATTTATATACATGTGACTCCATAGCTCAATGGATAATATTAAGTAACTGGCCATGGCATAGCAAGCATGCCACCCCAAGGAAATCACCTAAAATATTGACCATTTTTTCCCACAAGCCAAAATGGGTTAACCCTTATAGTCAGATCTTGTATACATGATTTTTATAATGTCATAGGGTATTTTGTAGCTTTGTTGATATAATTTACTATGCCATTCTATTTTAGTCACAATCTAGCTTGTTCTTTGTGTTATTTGGCATTTAAGGGACCATGCTAGGGTCATATATGCAAATGGTAGGTCTTCATGGTGATCAATGTAGTTAGAGCATGGATCAAGTTGCTAATCAATGAATAGATGGACAGTGTTACAAAGACCGTATGGTATGTCAAGAGTGCTTGAAATGAGTGTGGAAATACATATCATTTATTTGGTTCTTCATTGTGTTTATCTACACATCTTGGGTCTAGTGGTAGAAATTTTGAGTAGGCACTTTACTGAGATCATAATTGCCATGTGTGGATGAGTCATGGAGAATATATCATATGGGTTTGTTCACATTAGTCCCAAAAACATATGTGCCATGTTTTAGGTCATTTTTCAAAATTAATCAAAAGATATGAAGATTTAAAGTTGGCCTCTCCATCAAAATCTGCTAAGTTTCCATAATTAGCCAATTTGCAAAAAAGCTCAACAGAGTTGAGTGAGCATATTTACAAGGCCATATCTCACACATGTTGTAGTTTTAGGATAAAATGATCATATGGGTTTATTCATCTTGGTCCCTAGTTGCTACACACTGAGTTTTAGATCATCCATCAAATCATAGTAGAAGTTATACATGTTCAAAGTTGGCTCAATCATATTTTTCTAAGTTTCCCATACTTAGCCAAATGAACTAGACCATCGTTAGGATGTCATATCAGAATGAATGGACCATTAAACTTGATCATGTTTATAGACACATTAGAAATATCTTGGGACTAGTGGATTAAATGGGTTCATCCCTTTTAGTCTAAAAAACATCTCCTAAAAATTTGGTGCCTCCATGACTTTTGTGCTTCAAGTTATAGGCCTTCAAAGTTGGACGTACAACATTAGATGTTCACACTAAAATTAAAATAAATCTCTAGAAAAATCCATATGATATTAAATTTAATGGTCTATGGGATGTCAAATATGGTCGTACGACCATCAAATTATGTCTTACAGGTTACCAAATTTTGAGCTCATAAAATAGACATTGGTTTTTAAATAATGGGTCCCAAGTAGATATGATGGCATGCATTCAATCATACATTCAGATCTAACGATGAGAAGAGGTTAAAGGGGTTAGAAAATCTCAAAAGCAAATGTGTGCTTGAAAAGTGTTAACAAAAAGTTTAACTAGTAGAGGATCAATGACTCACAGGAATTTGTATAGATTAAAATCAATAGAACGAGATGAGTCAATATGTCAATGAGTCGAGTTAGATTTTGATGGCCAATTAGAACAAAGGTGAGCCCAAGATTTTTGTCAGAGATTGAGAAGAAATTTTCATCTATGGAAAACAAGGTTTTGTAGGGTCATCATGTTTCCATTAAAGTTCATTTTAATGCCATGAAAAGGCCATAATGATGCAGTCAAGAAGAAAGGATATAAAGGACTACCATTAGAGATTAATGTGGACCTTTGGTTCAACATTTTTATGTTATACAGGGTTTATTCTATGACTATGTTCACTTTATTTAAATAATGGTCTATGCATATATGAACCTTCGATTCTTTCAATGGCATAATGGATATAGTGGACCTATGAGCATGGGGACAAGATTGAGCATGATTTGGTTAGACAAGAGCTGAAATTTCAAAGATGCCATAAAGGCATACACGTAAACCCCAATGGTTCCCTCCCTAGGACAAACTGCATGAAAAACACCCTTCTCTCCACTTTGGAATGCATCAACAAACTAGTTATGAGTGGTTTAGCATTAGGACAAATCTTAATGACCTGATCCCATCGTTACAACCATCAGGGAGCATCAATGAGGGAATATATAACTGTGAAATCATTCAAGATGCCCTGGATCAATCAAATGGTTTGAATGAGCATAATTTGTAGAATCAGTTGTAACTATGGTTCAAATGTTTAAACTGATTGATTCCACTTTTCAGCACAAAAGCTCTTTTTCTCTTACTTCCTTTATTTTATAAGTGGATGTCATTTTGACCTTTGTAAAAAGAGACCACACAATGTATGGCAAAGCCTTGCTGGACTGATGTCATATTTTTCCTCTGAACATTAATTCAAGTCTATTTGTAAGTTTTGAATAATTGTTTGAATTTGAAAATGATGGATGGTGATGAGAAGTGATAATTCTCTATCCTTCCTTCCCTTATTATTTCATGTTTGAGCAAGATTTCCTAGTCTAACATGTCATATAGAGTGTAGTCTAATGTGTAAAGCTTTTCAAATGTAAAATTGTCCTTGGAGTGTGTAATCTGCCCTCTGGTTCACTTGCCTTGTGTTGTTGTTCACATCTCACCTCTATATGAAATGCTCATGTTAGAACCCATTAAGACTTAGAGACTAGTCTGTATGTTTTGTTTCATAGTGGTATAAATATGATGGTCATTTAAAATACATTTTTGGTGCATCACCTCCTTTAGAGTAGGTTCAATTTATGAATTCTCTAACTCTTTTCCCCATAAGTAAGTGGTAGTTTAAGTGATAAGAATTGCACAATATATTTAGGGAGCTAGCCCTTAAATCTAGAGGCTCATTTCCAATATAAGTACACCCACATACCTGAAAATATTCCCATGTTGCCCAAATCTGGAAGAAGCCTGGACAACTTCTTTTAGGGTGTAATATTTGGTGACAACACTTAGTTTATTTGTTTTCATGTGTTTATATAAGTTTGTTTACTGCACTTTTATTTGCTTTAGATTTTTTAGTTGTTTTGATTATTTTGTTTATTGTATTGTTTGTTAATTTTATTTGTTCATTTATTTATTTTATCTATCTTTGTTTATTCTCTTTGTTTTGTCTTGTTTAAATTATTTGTTTGTATTGTGTTTATTTGTTTGTTTGTTTTTGTTTTTTGGTGTTTTGTTGTGTTGTATTGTTTATTATTATTTTATTGTTGTGTTATTTGTGTTTATTTAGTTGTTTGTTCATGTGTTATTTTATTTGTTTGATAGTATTTTGTTTATTGGTGTTTTGTTTGTTATTATTTTGTGATTTTTTGTGTGTTTTGTTTATTTTGATTTATTAGTGTTTTATTGTTTGTTTGTACAGTTTGTTTATTTTATTGGTTTTGTTTGTTTATCAATTTTATTTATTTACTTGTATATTTTGTTTATATTTTATGTTATTTGTTTGAAGATTTATTTTTATTTATTAGCATTTTGTTTGTTTGTTTATTTTTATATGTTCATTTATTTTGTTTATTTTTTATCTTTTTATTTATTTTGCCTTTTTTCCTTGTTTGCCATAATATTATTAGATTTTTTTTACACTTAAGTCTTAATTATCCATATAATGTACTATGTTGTTAATTTTTGTATTTAGTCTTACAATTGATTTATTTGTTATATTTACATTTAGAATTTAATTATTCATATTTTATTCTTAAGTTGTTTATATTTACATTAAAATTAATTTTTCCATGCTTAGGGTATATATTGCCATTTTAGCTCTCCATAACTATCATGCATAATATCACAAGCTAAAACAAAAAAATGTGCACACAGAGTCTATTCTAGCAATGCAATGAAATAACTTCTCTGATATATTAAAAACTAGCCAAATACCCAAACACATGTATGAATCCATGAGTAATAAATAAAAGAAACAAATAATTTATTATGTATTTATACAGATGAGCATCTTTGCATAAGAATACAAATGAGTCATACATCATAATCAGATGATAACCAACAAAACATCTCATAAACATGGCATAAGCAATACATGAATAGAGTATGCACAAGCATAAACATCAATACTGTTAAACATGTATAATGCTAGTCAATGCTAAACCTGATATAAATAAGATAATAAGCATGACATCATATATATATCACAGGAATATCATATATATGTGCATCGACTTCAAAGTACCCAAAACTGAATGTCAATGTATCTTAAATGTCATATACATAGAGGATATATACATATCATAATGGTGTCTCAAAAATATATAAATATGTTGATATAATGAGTATAATGCCATATGCCAAACTATACTACCGAAATTCTAAAATGCCAAGGTCCATGCAATCAATTATGATTCTATGTGTCCATGGGACCTATAACTGGAGGAGGCCCTAGTGGCCTTGATGGTCCTAATGGTGGTGGTCATGACTGATGAACAGACTGGCTTGAGGCACCTATAATATGAGTCCTAGTCTAAGACCAACTAGATCTGCTCGCTATCCTTTGTACATCTTAGATCTCAAAAGTAACAACCTACTGATCCCTGAGCATGGTATACTTTTAGGCTCACCTAAATATGATTCCCAATCCTTTACCTGAAGGCACTCCCCAACTATCTATGAGATCTTTGCATGTGTGAAAACTCCTTAAACTACATCTCAATCTTATCTCAGTCTATCAATAGTAGCCAATGCCTAATATCACTCACTAATGGCATGATCTCTCATAGTGGTGAGCTGGCCCTAAAACAAAACTAACCCATCTATCTTGGCCTTCAGTTGAGAAATATCTAACCAAAGTGGGTTCATATCACCATCTCTCATATCTAAAGTGCTATGTATGTCAATCACATGTCATTGTAACCCTAAAATCTCTCGCACCCAAGAAATAATCTCTTGCTCTAGCATGTTAGTGTTCCTACCTACTATAACTATACTAGAAGGCCCTACCTAGCATGAAACCACTTATGTGACTAGAGGTCATACTTTGCCTAAGCCAACCTATCAAAATATAGCCAATGTTGATCTAAGATCAAGTTTCATCAAATTTAAACCCCCATCTACATCTCCATCCCCATCATATTCATCTCCATCTCCCCCATTGTCTCTTCCATCAAAGCCTCCATCATCATCATCATCATCATCATCATCATCATCATCTCCAGCCTCACCACCACTATCTTTATAGGTACTACCATTATCGTTAGAGGTCTTGGCTTCCATTTTATCGATGTCCATGGGAACCTAACCCACTATCAATAATGGAATTGTTAGCCTCAGAGGGTACACTTATACCCACCAATATATGTATGATAGAGTGACACCTACATCCATAGCTCTTCTTGTGTAAGCATAGGTAACCCATGGTATGTTGATATAGCTCATTGTAGCCTCAATCCATGGGATCACATGAGTATCCCAAATGATCTCTCATGTAACATGTGTAAACCATCTCAACCTCTTAGGTACATCCTGTGTATAGACAAACTACCTAAGTACTCGATCAAGGTGGTACTTCTTTATGATGTGGGACTGTCTCCCAATAAGAAAACATCTAGTAGTCATAAAGCCCATGTATAATCCATCCTTGAACCACTATAGTTGATACATAAGGTATGACCTCTAAATGAATAACTATGTTGTCAGGTCATCAAACATTTGACTATAAAATGGGATGTCCCCCTTGTGACCATGCCTATCAGCTCTTGTCTAAGCCTAACCATATGTTACTAGATCCTTAAGATCTTATACTTTGTGCATCTCAATTGGTTACTCGATAAATATATGCTCTTATCCACAAACCATAAAAAACATACAAGCACTGATGTTGTGTCCATCTTGGTATGTTATCATGTGTAGGCCTCTATACAACTATGTCAGAATAGTTGGTCCCCAGGTAAAACATGTAGAATACTCCAATATGCTCCTCATTATGCCACCTAGGCTCATATATAAATACTAATCACTCTTTTTAGGTAATAAAATGCCACTGATATTGGCTACAAGGATAACAACCTCCCTATTAATAAGAGTTGGTGGAAATAGATCCCCAATAGGTAGATCATATGGTTAAATATCTATATAGGTCTCAATAAGGTCTATATTGACATTCCCTTGACACATGGGGATATCCTAATAGTTGCAAAAATCATTGATAATTACTTGTTGTTGTGCTGGTGGTGTCCAAAAAAATCATCATCCATCCATCAGTAACTTGAGGATATGTTAGGTATCTTTTAGTGCAATGGCAACCAATTTAGTACGCAAGTGAAAGTTGGATGTCTCACTATGCCATCATTTAGCTAATACACTCAAGTAAGCCTGATCAACCTGAATAATTAGCTCCATGTCATGCCATGTAGATATAGAATCTACAAAAATCCAACCATGTACTCAATCCAAATTTTCAAGGTTCATAGATAGTGTGATCATCTTTTATGGTAGGTGAGGACAACCAATCACTCCTACAATAAAAAAGGTTAGTGTCAGCCTAACTCTATGCCACTACTTGCACCTAAGCCTAGCCTACTTAGTCTAATTAACCTTTTATAGATATTAGACCCCTTTGAAGTCCCCAAATCAATTATTTTTGGTTTCTAGAGTAAAATTGTTATTTTCTCTAGGTCAAAGTCATTGTTTAAACAATTTTGCATATATTTAGGAAAAAGTGCCATTTTTATGAAATGATGACTTCGCCTAAAAGTGGGTGAAATAACCATTTTGGTGTTTTCACCCATTTTTGGTGTTGCTTCCATTTATAGGAATGATGACTTCAATCGAAGTCACCATTTTCCTTGGTGAAGCAATCATTTATCCTAAAATGCAAATGATGATTCACCATTTTTCATCTTACATGTAATAAATGCTAATAAATGCACATTAATTATAAAGGTGGGATTACTTACTAGTGACCCATTGTGTGGTGGTTGGTTATGTTCCCTCACTCTGGTACGTGATGGCGAGCTTCTCCACAGGCCATTTCTCTCAGTAATATGTGTAGAAAACTAGAGTTCAAATTTCTGAAAAGGCTAGGGTAAAAATGTATTAATTTTCACCCCAAGGGTGAATATATAGCTAAAATTATTAAAATTTTACCCCCTAGGGCCTATAGCTCATTCTATGCACTCTACGAAGTATATTTTTCACATATGACATTTGTTTTACATGTCATTTGATCATGTGTGCCTTATTTTTTGGCTCTATTGTAATTAGACCATCTTTTTAGGCCTCGCCTAAGACTCATTTAACAACACAAGTTTTTAACCTATATCCCATGTTTATTCAAATATGCATATTTGAACTCACATTTAGGCTAGAAATATGTTTTTATCTTTTGGTAGCTTATTGTAAATCCATTTAATAGATTTTTTGTATAATCTACCCTTGCCAATTTGTCCCATTGTAAAAAATTCTTTTTTTGATAGATCAACAATATATTCTACCTTTCTAGGGTAAATGTGTTTTAAATCACTCAATTTATATTTATAAATTATTATAACTATATTTAGGAAAATCATTCTATTTTCAACAAATTTAATGATCATAACTACTTGTGGGCAAATCATTATTTTTATGTCTTGTACTAATGATTATAACTACCTATGGGTAAATCATTATTTTTGCATCTTGTGCTAATGATTATAATCACCTTCGGAAAAATCATTATTTTTAACTATTTCACCCACCCTTCTAAGGCAAATGCCTATGTTCTTGATTATAATCGCCTTTAAGCAAATTAGTGAACCATATTCTGTTACTGATTATAACCACCTTTGATCAAATCCATATTTTTTAGTTTCATTACTGATTATAACCACCTTTGGGAAAATCAATATTCATCCCACTGAACTACTGGGACAATTATCCATGCCACTACTTATAACCATCTTTGGACAAACTAGTGTGACACCTTTTGTTACTGATTATAACCACCTTTGGTAAAATCAACGACTCCATCTTCATTACTATTGTAAACACCCTAATTTGGTAAAATAATCACAATTACTATGTCTTTTGTTGCTCTTTTAGACAAAGGGTCTTAGTGATGTTTATAGTCCTTATTTGCATGGTCACCTTGAGTCTTTTGATCTTTTTTATGCCTTTTTCTCACTATTTTATTACCGTCAATAGTCACTAGTCACTTTTTTTCCTAGTTCCAGGAGCCCCTAGCTTGTTATCCTTGATTTTAATTAGTTATAAACCCTTGGACATTAGCACCATTTTTAAGACATTAGCACCACATGGCACTACTGTCCACTTTTACCTTTAATGTTCAACAGGCCCTTTCACCCGTGTTTGAGTCCTGACCCCTCTATGACCCTTCTCTTATATTTTTTATATCTTTTTCATGACATGTTGTCCATCAAAAAAGGTATTGTATTCATAACAAAGATCCTCTTATATAAAGGTACTCACAAGGCATTTTACATCTAACACTTACTATTTTGTGTTACATCCTAATTTTTTACTAAGTAAATTTACTTGATTATCCATGGATTTTCTACAATTGATAATTTGATTTTATTATTACTAAGTTGTAAGTTATATGTTGTCATGGGATAGTGGTAAGTTGCTTTAGTTTCATGATTTCACTGCTATGATTTAGTTTTAATGTATATTCTTTACATTGTGATCATGTTGACTTGTTATTTAGTAGTATTTTATGATATACATGGCATGATGTTATGGAGTAAATACCTACTTGTCATGAGTTAGACATAGGAGAGATTCATCTCTCAGAGCATGATAGAAGGAGAACATCAATAGAGAGGATGACACAGGTGGAATTGTTAGGGGATGATAGAGGAATGGATAAAACCTTGTACATATCACATTAGACAATATATGTTATCTACATTGTTTGAATGTTTAGTGTAGTGTGTTTTTGGATGTTATTTGCATTTGGATAAATATTTTTACATACTAGTTGGGTGCTAGTTATGATTTATGCCTAGGTGAAATTAATATTGTATGATTTCATTATGGATATTAAACATAGATTTAGTGTAGAATGTTGTTATGTGCTTTTGTCATGATTGTTAATGTTACAAGAATGTAAATCTATGGGAATAAGTATCGAGTTACTATCATATGTAAACTAAACCCATGTGTTTGAAATGTTAACCAATTACCCTTATGATATTTAAGAATATCATTATTTGGCCTTGATGCCTTAATATAATTAGGTAACAGAAGGTAAATGAATTTATATTAGTGGTATTATTATTAATCCATATTATCATTAAGTCATAATGATTGTTTACCTAAACTAAGTTAGTAACAAATAAAGTAATTTTATTCTAATTAGTAATTGGATTATAATAAAAATATGAAAAAGGCAAATAAAAAAAATAAAAACACAAAAACCCAAAAAAAGACATAAAAATAAAAAATCAAGAAGATAAAACAAATAAAAGTAATAAATTAATGGTAATTTATTATTTTTAGAATAAACAAAAAATAAAAGTGCCATATTATTGAGGAAAGGAAAAAGATAAAAGGAGGGTGCAATAGAAAAATAGAGGAGAGAAGAAGAGAAGCGTGACATAGGGGAGGAGACGTCGGTGGAGCATAGAAATAAGAACATTTTTCAAGTGTAACATTTTTTCCAAGTAGGCATTGTAGTTAAATTTTGTGTACCCTTATTTTGTGAATTAAATATCATAGTGATTTGGTATCATATTATAGTGACCTGGTATTGAATAGTGGTTGGCTTATGTGATTTAAAAACATGTGTATAAAAGAATTGTGCCATTATTAAATTCATTAAAAAACATTTAACTTGTATAAACCAAAACTACAACATGATATATTATAAGTATGGTGATTTATATATGTTTTCTTTATATTTGATGTACATATATAGGCGGCATAGAATTTTGCTTGCAATGTTCAATATGAACAATGAACTAAACATAAAGACATAAAATGATAAATGTACAAAATGTTTTAAATCATTGTAGATCGCACTTTTGATATACAAAACTATATAGGGAGTGATCTGCATATATTTATAACATGATTGTATGTGTGTGTGTACACACACAAACATACATACATACATACATACATACATACATACATACATACATACATACATACATATATATATATATATATATATATATATATATATATATATATATATATATATATATATATATATATATATATATATATGGTGATCTAATAAAATATATACATGGTAGTATGGCAACTTGATAAAGGTAATCTTTGGGGAATATGTATATAGATTGCTACATGCAGCAAAATCAAATGGAGATTTAAACAACAATTCGTATAATATATGGCACTTGGTATCAATCTAAAAAAATAGTGATTTGTATAATATATGGTGATCTATAAAGAAAAAAGTAGTGATTTTATTAAATATAATACAATGATTTAAATAGTTATATAAATAGTTTTATCTTATAGAGCGAAGAATATAGTTCATTTGTTTAACTAGCTTGAGTTGCTAATATAGTATTGAATGAAACTTAAATTATTTGAGTATTAGTTATTTTGAGTAAATATAACCTCAGCTAAGAACCATATTTGTAACAAATTATCCGTGGAGATATAACATGCATTATACTGCAAGTCACATCATGTCATGTATTTCTAAATCATGAGTATAATTATTCGTAGCAATTACCAGTATATCTTACAACATATTACAGAGATATATTATAGTATATATTAATATCTTAATACATTTAATCTCTAATGTTAATCATGTTTGCTAATATTATGGTCTTTTTACCAATTAAATCTCTGTGATACTATTTTCATAGAGTATTATGAGTATATAGCTATTGTAAGATATATGGTAATATGTTTAAGTCATATATGGTATTAAGGTTGGTCTTTTGTCTCAAATTTGTACATTACAACCAATGACTGACAAGTATAGCTGAAAACAAGTATTTAATTGTGTAGATTGTGTTCTCACTTATTGAAAGAATGCAATATATTCTAATAGCGTAATGAATTTATTGATTTACATTATTGTATACTCTAAATTATTCCATGTAATCTATTTCATGGATGTGGACTAATTGTGATATTTGGTTGTAAGTCTATGAGAATTTAATTCCTTCATGTCGATTTAAATATGACACTATAATCAGATAAGTGATTATATTATATATTGTTTATATGAGATCTAATTGTATTATATATAATCCAAGGACATAATAAGTGGATGTTAACACTATCAACTAAGTAATTCATAAGCCATGTCAAGTCCATATATATTTAGTTATGGAATTTTAGATATTGTGTGAGACTGCACTCTAAATTGACTGTATATATAGGTATGATTTCATTTAGAAAAAGGGATATATTAAATACCATATCGATTGTATCCTCTCAACTTGATATGTTTAATATAAACTCTTCTTTCATAATTATATTGGTCTTACTAGATAATGTAACTCATAATATATTACTAAATATTGATCAAGTGGTTAGTGGTTGGTATACGCTATGATTATTCCATTAATGGTTAGTATATTTACAAACTATGTATTCTATAAATGATTAGCATACCATAACATAGACCATAAATACTTATTGATAATTACTAGTTTGTGTATTGTATATTATTTCATTATAAACTAGTGTATGATATGTATACAAGGGCATATGCATATATAGCTACATTGGAATACATGCCTAAAAGCATATATTAAGACTAGTATTATGTCACAACTTTAGAGATTTTTATATTTGTATCTTGATGAAAATTTTGTGTATCATATAAGACAAATTTGTATATTTACAAATACTTATATGCAAACCATAATATAAAAAACCATGTTGCTTTGAGAACTAATGTTATATATACATTATGAATATATCAAGACAAAAATATAATTAGTTAGGGATAAAAATAATGAAGGAGAATTACACTATTGAATCCCTTATATTATAAATATCATCAATATAATTTATGAATAAGAAAGTTATAATGATTGTTGAAATCATATGGAGTTCTTGATTAGATTTATAAATGACTATTAGTACACAGTAGTGAAAACTTATGTGTGGTTTAAATTATGAGTATATTAATATGTACAAGTGTTTAGACATGTATAGTAGATATTAGTGCATCATGATGTGTACCTATAAGTTATAGTAGTGTGTATTTTAAATATAGGATATACTCAGTTGATATAAATTATACTTGTACATTTGATTCTTGAAATTGTAAGATTGGTTATTCGCAATTGTATAGTGCTCATAAAAAATGAAGTATGATATTATGGGATGTCATAGAGTGTATTATGTTTAAAAATTACAATCTAAATATATGTTATACTCGGGTGGTAAAAACTATAATTTTTATGTCTAGATTTATTTATACATTTGATGGATTAAATGTATGCATTTAACATGTTTTATGATAGCTAGTAGGAAGTACTATATTATGTATGATTATAAAAATTATAATATTCAGCCTTATATATATATATATATATATCCAATTGGTATAATTTGCACTTATTTGCTTATTAATTATGTAATAAATGATATTATAGAGATTCATTCATATGTTTGATGGAATAAATGTATGCATTTGATTATTCCTGGGCTTAGCATGTTTTATGATTGATAGTAGGAAGTAATCTTTATGAATCTATTGGTTATAAATATGTTAACCAAATCTCACATTATTGGTACTAAGTAAGCATTAAGATGGACTTCACTAGTTTACTAGCATCAAAATCCTCGATGAAGGTAATCCGATCAAGCGGTGTATGAAATTAGCTAATCCTAGAGATCAATAACTATTGAAAACTTTGGCCAAAGTACTGTTAGTTATACATTATCATTTCATGTGTATGATTTACATGTTTATGCGATATCTTGTTAGAACATATTTATTTATGGTACACGACATATTTTTAGAAATCATACAACACATAGGTACTATCTTGTCTCTCTATATTCCTATACCATCACTATATACTCATCTATGAAGGGAAAAAATTATTTAATGGGGGATTGTGCAGGCATCTATGATCCATGGTTAGTGTGGAAAAGTGCTCAGATGATGATTCCCTCCCCACAATAGTACTTCTTTGGAGATGACACTTGAGATGGCCATAGATACTACAGTTCAAAAAATTGATGCTCTATGGAGCCATGTATCTTATATATGCACATTTTATTATAATCATTATTGAAACATTACCTAATAAGTTGCAATTACTTACTTATTGTACATTGATAGTGGAAGTTGTATGATTGTAATAGTCATGGCTAGAATTTTGTAGTTACTTTCTATATTCAATATGAAGTGTTACTTATGATAATAGTGATCAGTGATAAATAATGTCACATGCTTATTTTACAGTTATCATACTTATAGTATTTCATATGGATCACTAATTAGATTCTCATGGTGTAATTTAATGGAAGAATATGTTGTTAAAATTTTAAAAAAGTATTAGATTTTTCTAAGTCAAATCTAGTGGGGTTGTTACATTTTGGCACTTATTACATAAAATCAATAAATAGTACAACTCAAATATTCTACATACTACTCAACATTCACACCTAGACATTTGCATGCTTGATCAAAGAAGGGCCTAAGAAAAATTCATCCTAGCATATTATGAAAGTTGTTGGATCACATTCCTTAAGGGAGAACTACATACAATCTGAGACCCCTATCATTGGGATTAATGTAGGAAGTAGTTAGGAAAACATAGGGTTTGCTCCATGCAATTGTAACATCCCACAACCTAGTTTTTCCTTTCCTTTTACAATTGATTATTTCATGTGTGTAAACATTCATTACAGTTTTAAAGAAGAATAAAACTAAATAATGACATAAACAAACCTTTAGATGACAATAAATCACCTACAAGACCTTCAGGAACTCTTGTAACTCCTTTAAAAGCTGTAGACAATCATTACAAGGACATTAGAACCTGATTTGGACATTCATGCCACATGACACTCTATCCTAAGGGAGAACTACTATCCTAAGCCAGATCATAGAAAATAGTCTATATATGAAATATTACTCTCTGTCCATTCAGTTGTCTCCAATATTTAGATCTATAAGGTACTCTATTCATTTATAGACAAGTCCATGTTATCCTAGTATTTACTATTTTTAGAAATATATGTAGAATCAATTAATTCCAATTTATTTCTAAATATACTACAAACCTAACCCTTTAACCAAACATAGGATTTATACAGTAAAACCTTAAATAGTTAAATCATTTGGTGAACCCGTCTTACTTTGAACATAGCATTAAAAACCCTAATTTTTTCTTTAGGGTTTACCTTATAAATATTGCACATTAAATTAGGGTTATAAAAATCTGATTTTATAATTTTTTAGATTAACGTATCTAATTTAATTCACTCAAATACTAGGGTTTTATTTATTTGATTCAATTTAAATACTTACAACACAACCCTCACTTCAAACCCTAGATCCACATACTAGGTCCCTATACACACAAACATTATCAACTAGGGTTTCCAAAACATCCTTATTTTATGTTATAATCTATCTTCAAAAAAGTCAAACATTCCACACATACTTATGTTGGATTATATTCTACCTCTTGTGTGTTTATTATTCATTCTTTACATTATCTTCTTTGGCAAGTTTAAAATGGCATCTACAAAGTCTTCTATCCCTCATCCACTTGATGCAATCTTGAATTTTTTTTCATGATTATAATAATGAATGGACTAATTTTCATGATTATACATTAGATATGATATTGATTTTATTTACAGTGATGATGATGATTATTGTTACAATGATGGATATGAGGATTATTATGCACATGATAATACAAATGAACATGAGGATATATTAGATACATCAGATTCTCTTTCCTCTTCCTCTTATCTTATTTATAAAATTCAAATTAAAAATATAATTCCAAAATAATCTCTTGTTAGTAGTGGTTCATTACAATGTGATCCTAGTTTTTCAACTACTTTTGCTACTTCATTATTCAAAATAAATCAATATAAGAGCATAACCTGAAAATAACTTTTACATGCTTCACAAAAAGTATATCTAAATACTTCATCTTCTTTACCCTTCTCAATTACATTTCAAAATGCAAATAAAAAAAATATTACACCTTTTCACAATGCACAAACTAAGGTAGTTGAAATTACTTTATCACCTTCATTCACATTTCCAGCTAAATGCAAAGATTATTAGACACAAATAAATAATGGACATGTTTATAAATATTTCCTTATATGCCATAATTTATAAAAATAAAACATGATTATTACTCCTTCTTCCTTTGATACTCAAATAGAAAATGATAATCATGCTTGCATTTCAAAAGTGACTAGTGCATAAATACCTTGTATTACACTTACACAAGATGATACATCATATAGTAGTGAAAAGTTAAAATATTCTCCTCCTTATTTGAATGAAAATGTGAATGATACTTCTTCTACTCTTACCTCTTAAAATGAATCAAATTATAATTTTGAGGAACAATGGGATAATGATGATTATTATGATGATGACATATAATCTACAACTTCTACTTCTTGTCTTACTTCACATATTTCTCTTGTTCAACCAAACATTAGATCACATGTTAAAATACCCACACAAAATTATTCTTATGTGCACAATTTTCATTCACTATAAAATAAAGTACCTTCTATTCAAACTAATAATATAAAGGATACCAATGAATACCCTTAAACCTCCCTTTACTACAATACGATCTAGTTCTGAAACAAACCCAAATGAGGGTGATAGTTTGTTTTCATCTAATTAGGTCTAAGATATCACACCTCTAAAGGTTATTGAGAGCACATAGACCCTTAATAAACAATATTTCCAATCTTATATACCAATGGATAAATTAAATAATACAATTTAAGCATTAAATGAACCCTTGGATAATGATAATATACCTTCAAAAGTGTTACTTTATTTAATGCATGTTGAAGGTTCTTTGAAAAACCAAGTACACCTTATCACTTTGGATAATAAGTCATACATATCTAAACATGATGCCAATGTTATCCATAATAATCCTATTCCATGTAGAGTTGTAACTATGATGTTTTCATATAACTTCCAGATACCAATGTTACCTATCTTTGATGGATAAGGTGATCTATATTTACATCTTCAGGCTTATGATAAATCCATGTCTCATATTATAACCAATAAAATTGTACTACATGTGTTCCCAAAGTCACTAAAGGACAAAGCACTAGACTGGATCCACCATACACTCCCTAGTGCATGTTTACATACATATGAGGATCTAGAGTTAGTCTTCTGTAGACATTATATACAAAATAAGGGACCTCTAGTTATACATGAGAGATTACCTTCACTAAATTAGGGTGAGATAGAGCCTACCTCAAGTAAATTTTATGATTCAAATCTTGTTTGCATCAGTGAATTTATCAACCAATGGATTTATAGGTGCAATACATCTTTGCTAGAGGGTTTTTTTTCCTCTCAAGGATAGATTACTTTATCAAACATATAAATGGTTCAAACATCTATGAAATATAGCTATCTCCTTAGAGGCACAATTGGGATTAATTATTACATAGTTAGAGGCAACTTTAGCTTTAGATCCTTCAGAACCTTAGTCATCAAATTTGGTATAAGAGCTACTATACATCTAAATCATAAACCAGTGGAAATCAAACAACCAATAAAGATACTCATTAAGCATAAAGAGTTAGTTTATAAAACAAAACCTATGGTGAGTAACACATGATATATGTAGAGGACTATATAGTTTTTAGATAATGATGGGCCTCATGACATTTTGATTACACTCCTAGATATGGGAATGATTACACTTCCTTCAACTACTCATCATCCACCTCACCATTTACACCAGGTACCACATAAACATTATTATGATTTTCACTAGATTAATGGACATTTAGATGATCATTTCTATGCACTCAAAGCATGCATCAATCAATATATTAGTAGAGGCATCATAGAGTTCACATAGGGGGTATCAAGCCCTTATTTAACATACTCCCCTAGATCACTTTCCTCTATGCTAGAGTTATCCTAGGGTGTTCCTTTTAAATAACCATTGGTCACTCATCATACAAGCCCCCTAACTTTTAGGATGAATATTTATAAGTAGTCTCCTAAATCACAGCCTCAATAGCGATGGCAACCAGTTTGTAGAGTTTAGAATGCACCACCAATGCATACATCGATTGAGATATTAGCAATAATTATAGACCCAAAGGCATAGTTTTAGTATAGATACCAATCAAAATATTTGGAAAAAATTATAGAGCTTAAAATACACCTCCCATGCATCAACAAATTAATATATTTAGGAAAAACTATCAACCCAAGGCTATATTTTTAGTTCAACAACTGATAAAGATTTATGGCAATCGGTACAAAGATAAAAATCCAAATTTAGTTCAAACACTGATTAAAATATTTAAAATAAATCAAACAACTCAGAGTCTAGTTTTAGAGCAACAACCAATCAAGATTTTTGCATTAAAATCTACACAGTTGTCCACTAGTAGTTTATCATAGGCAGCTCCACTTTCATAGTCTACATCTACACCAACACAACATGAGCAATATGGTCATTAGTTTTCCATGCCATCAAGGTTCAAATAGATCATCTCACCATCATAGGGTATACATGCATACATCTTATGAGATATAAAAAATTAATAAACAAGCACCATATACCAATACAAAAACTTAAATGTCCTATACATATGCCTATAACATTCATAATACATATACAAAACAATTAACATTACTCTAATGGAAACCCAAATTGTAAACATCAAAAATTTCAAACAAATATCCAAACCTAAACAAATTATAAAATATAACCACATCCAAATACCAATAAAAAATGCCATCTTACATAAAAACCATATCCATATATATAACTCATAACATCATTTCAAATACAAATATGATGCATCACTCAATGATGTGAACACAACTACTAAGACTAGCTCTCTCACTCTCACTTTTAGACATATCAACACTAGAAATAGAAGGCCCATTATCTCCATGAGCCATCAATCTATGGTTATTCCTAATCTCTCTCTCAATATATAGCTAACTCATCCCTACTCTCAACTTGCTCTCACTAAAATATTATATAGTCATCTAATATACGACTACTCGCCCAACCTAGAGCATCAGGATAGGGAAGAGTCTACCTCTACATCTCCACACATAGATCATCTCTATCTATTAATACTCACCTATATGTTGTAGTCATTATTGATGCATGATCAAACAAATGATCATGTACTTCATCTACATTGGTGGCCCACTCCACCAATCCATCATCAACAACATCATCTAGAATATGCCATGTCAACTCATGAAGTATCGACTCAATGATCACCTCCCAGTAATAATCATATCCTTCACCTACAAGTTTCCATGTAATTAATAAGAATATTTTTAACTCAAAACACATGACATGATATAAAACATGCAAATAGACTATCTACCTCATCATCTATAGCCCTTAAGGGATCTATATCTAGTACCTCCTTTGCAGCCATCCCATATCTTGAGAATAGAGGTGCCCACCTATGCTCACTCCACCAAGTTGAATAGGACTCAGTCACCCCATCATCATCCACATATGCTACCTCAATCTTTAAATCATGCTTTGTTACTAGCATAGTAGCTAGCTCTATAATTGATGGCCTAGGCTTACTCCTTGACCTTACAAGAGATCAAAAACTCCTAAACCACACTACTAATTATAGGGGCATATCCTATGTGACACCAAACTAGTAGGTAACCCTCTCATACTAGAACCACTCATTTACATTATCCCATTGATCACGTATCCAACAACTTACTCAAATCTGCCTCAACTAAGACCATCCCCGATATTCCCTGTAGGGTCTCTAGATAATATCCTCTACTCTTAGTTTATGTAGTAACTTATAATATTAGGTAGTACTCTTCCTCAGAGCATGCCCTATCCCAGTCCATCTAGTTCAAAATACCTATGATTGAGACCATGCATCTTGTGGATGTGGCATTGGCTTGCTCATTATTATATGATCATATGTGCAACAATGCAATGGTGGTGATGCACTAATACCTCCACTACTAATCTCTTGAATAAATTGATATAGGTTCTTATATGGATGAGCCATCATATTCTAACCCCAAGAATATACTATACCATGATGCTCAATGTCATACACTATCTCATGCATCCTATATGAAATGAAGATACCACTCCTATCCACCATAATAAATGATGAAAATAACACCACTATAAACTTCCTCAACCATAGAACTAGGGTTAATTTTAAGAGACCCCACTGGATAACCTATTAGATATATTTGGCAAATCTCAATAAATTTGAATCATAACATTGGATCCATGGGTGATGGTAAATATATGTTGACTCTGAAGAAATAAAACACAATTTATTTCAATATAATTGTTTAGCTATACCAAATGGATCTACCAAATGGTCATGCTAAAAAATTATGCTGAATAGCTATGTCAAATGGTTGCACCAAATGGATGTGACAAATGGTTATGTCAAATGGATGTGTCAAATGACTATGCTGGATGGATCCATAAAATGATTGCACCAGATAATCATGTCAAATAGTGAAGTCAACCCAAGATGCCAGGTTATAAGTGTAGTTGATCTACTACTCGGCTGCCCAGTCACCTCCCTAGTTCTATAAATACACCCTTAGCCATCATTTTCAACAATTTTCACATTAAATTTCTCATCCCCATTTGGCCCCACCTGTAACAATTCACCATGGTAATAAAAAATGTTTTGTAGATTTATTACTTGGTTAATTCCTAGATTCTTAAGTCTAACTAACATTAATTGTCAACCTAGGGTATGTATGATTTTCAAGGATGTCATCACTTTTTATACATTATTGATTCATAGATAAACTTACTTTACTAGTTGTATTACAAGGAACTTATGCTGAATTCACCAAATAGTTATACTATGAAACTATTATAATAGAAATATAGAAATACTTCGCACTTATGAATCACACATGCATCATGATTTATATAATCAAACTAATAATGAAATCAACTTACAACACACTTAAAATAAAGAGGGTTGGGATCTTCACTGTAACTCCTTCTGAGGGGACCCTTCCTCATTTAGAACTGAGTTCTAATCCTTCTCTGAGAAACTTGAAAGAACTTCTTATAGAATCAAAATTCTCATTACTCAAATCTATAGTAATTAAATATTGCTACAAAAGATTACAATATTCAGAATGTAAGAACTTCTATAATTTTACTACTTTGTTATCATCTATCCCACTGTTAATCTAATCTAGGTTTTGTCATTAAATATAGAAGGCATTTTATTAGCTTTTAACCAAAAAAACCAAATTAAGGAAAGTACAAATACTTTAGGAACCATCTCAATCAACCTTCAAGTGGTTAGTAACTGAAGTTGCTTGTTTTAGGTCTAACTAGGTTAAAGACAATGTATACCATCTTGTTGTTTTACTACTTTTTATCTCCTTTCCATTGTCCTTGTTTTTCTCATCTTTGGTAGTGTATCCAAGATTCTTTGCATGTGGGGAGTTTTTACAACAACTATGAAAGATCCTCTTCAATCATCCCCTCAGTTCCTAAGATAGCTAGATGTGCCCTTAAGATTTGATCACAACAATTGCTACAAGTTGGAAGCCAATAGTTGCTATGAGAAACCTAAAAGTAGAAGCCAACAGTTGTTGTGGACAACATGTAGGTGGAAGCCAATAGTTAATACAGGCAGCTTGTAAGTTTTTTGCCCAAACAAGATTCCTATAGCCTTATGTTACCCTTCAAATGTTTGTTGAATAAAGTTACACAAGTATAATCTAATTAAAGAAAAAGCATCATTAATTTATAACATAACACACACACACACACACACACACACACACACACACACACACACACACACACACACACACACACACACACACACACACACACACACACACACACACACACACACACACACAATCATAAATTCATCTATTTGTATTAGTCATGGATGGTTATGGGGATTTACATAGAAAAGGTATGGATGAGTCTATAAAATAAAGCAATTGGTGGCCTCATCAAACCCCCTACTTAACCTCTTGCTCAACCTTGAGCAAGCCTTAGATGTATTTTGAAACCATTTTTTTTTTTGAAATATAGGGGATCAGTGCATGTCATCCCTTCAAAGATATAGAACCCTTTAACATCATTAATGTCCTTCCATATTTTCTTCTCTACCTCTCTATTAGTTGGGACCTTTCCCTCCTAGTCAATAATTAGGAACCAAAACATAGGAGTTTGAAACATCAATTCCAACCATTTTATCCTTCTCCTCCTGACAATCTCAATATACTTGTATACCCTATGTATGGCCTCCCTAAAGTTTTGAGGGGAATAAGGTTCCTTTCTTTTCAAAGCGTCAAAGAGTTCTACCCATCTGTGAGAACAAGAAGCAAAAATTTCCTTTCCATCTCCCTCTATAAGACTCAAGTATTGATTATGAACCTCTATTTTTTTTTTGACCTATGCTTGTGGAGTATCTGAGTTCATGAAGAAGATCCATTCATCTATTATAGTTTCTGGATCATCTGATTCACCCCTAATCATTAGGGTAGCTTCTTTTTCTTTTTCTTTTTCTTGATACTTCACCTATTTCTGTCTTCTTATTTCATTAAGGACATATGAAAATAATTCATTAAGTTGGACATCCTCCAAGTATATATTTGGATTCTAATTTTTCCCATGGGGTACAACATACTGGTGTTTGTAAAACTCACTCAACTGTGCTTGGAGATCAGGGTCAGCATGTCTATAAACTTCAAAGAAAGATTTAGGGTCATAAACCATGTAGGACTAATCATTATAGATCCTATCATATTTGAATTTAAGCCATCTTTTTTCTAAGTAGACAACATACACCATAGAAGGTGATCTTCATTGCATTAACAATTCAGTGGTTCCATGCAATTTAGTAATCTTTTATTTCAAACAATAGATCCTAGTTTCAACCATTCTCAATTTTTCTTTTAAGTCATCTTGTTTCAAATACCTTAAATATTTATACCAACTCCTTGTGGTAAGTTTTATCATCACCAAATTTTTATTTAAAAAAATTTAGGAGGTCATCAGTTTCTACTAGTATGGCAACTAAAAGATCCACATCAATTACTTCTACTGTATGTGTTTTTGCAGTGGGTAATGAAAGATAAAATCTATTGTAAAAGGTACTAAAACCAGAGAAATATCTTTTGAAGGTGCCCTTGAGGGTACACTAATGCTATTTGTGGGCAAGGTAGATAAATTTGCTACAAGTTTCTTTAAGAAAGTTACTGTAGGTTCCTCTAATAACCTTTCTCTTTCCATAGATGGTTCTATAAATTATGCTCCCCCTAGAAGTGTTTCTAGGCCTTTATTACCTTTCAACTATGTTATCTCATTCTCCATCCTATATATTTCTTTCATATCTTGTTCCAAGGTTTGTAACTCTTGGTCATGAGGAACTATCTCTTGTTTTGCTTCTTCTTACATACTCTTTTCTTCAATCAATTCTTCTTCTTTTATAGGTTAATCTATCATTCTCAGATCTTCTTCTGTGTAGTCAATGTTTCTGAGGAGATCCATCTCTTCCTCAGTGAATCTAGGTGGCTTAAGTGACTGTACTTCTTCTTCCTTAGTAGATGCTCTTGAATAGGCCATTTTGCAATCTTGAACCCATTAATGGTCTTTCAAATCTTGGGCTCTTTCTTTTGCTTTTTATCCTCATTGATGTCTATGGGTGAGGAGACTAGAGTTATCTTTTTTTTCTTAATTCTATGAGATCTCTTAGGAGAATGTCTCCTTTTAATTGATATAGAAGGTTTCTTTTCTTTAGTTTTCATCTTCATTTTAGGAGGGGTGGCTATTGGAACCTGTTTTTCCTATGTAATAGTTGATGGAAGAACTTCCTCTTCCCCTAAAGGAGTCAACATGGAAGAATCAATCCTTGGTGAGGAGACAATTAGAACAGTGGGAGAAGGAATATTCTACTTAATTTGTGTGGGTGGATTTTCATCCTCTATGTCAGAAGGAGGTAGGACTAGTTTCCTTCTCTTTCTTCTACTATAGTAATTTTAGATGAACCTTCAATGGCTATGGGTTGTCTAGTAGCACTAATGCCCATAGTCCCTTCTTGTAAAATCTATTAGGCCTATTCTTCTAGAGATTCCTCCTCATTATTTCCATCTTCTTGTTGGGGTTCATCATTCCCTAGGGTTAGAAATTATTTTTAATTGAGGTCAGGTCTAACAGTGTTTATTTCATGTTTAGTTATCAGCTATATCAGGCAATGATGAGATAGGTATTTTTTAACCCCCTTTTGGTATTCTTTGGACATTCTTTTTAGAATGTTCCATAGGTGATTTAGAATATTAATGGTCTTATCATGCCTTAAGTGATTCAAAAATTTAAAAAGGAGAGTATAAAGTAGAGAGTACATTTCTTCATATGTCATATATCAAATGCTGTATGAGGCTACCTTCCTCCAAGCTATAGGTAGGCTAAGTCTCTCCACATCACCTTTCTTTAGTACTAGTCTTTCATCTCCATGACAGAACTGATATCTAAATTTTTGACCATTGGGTTTGTCTTGCCAATTTTCTCCTATACTTGGCAACTCAGTTACTTGGCTTACCAATTTTTTAGTGACTAAAAATGTAATTCCATTTACAATATCTTACTCTCTTTTAAAGGACCATACAAATTCCCTAGCAAGGGGTTCTAAAAACTGCTTCAATTTCTCAAAATAAGTGGTCCATCCAACTCTATTGAAGATAGCCCAGTTGGTTGGGTCTCCTTGAAGTTGATTGTGATCTATGGGTTTCCATCTCATAACTGACCCTCCCATTCTAGGTAGGTTTAACGTTTTGATGACCCTTTCAACCAATAATTGTCAACACACTCAGTTTAGCTTCTAGAGTTCTACATGTAACAAAGTAGGTTTTTTCTAATAATGGTATTTTATTGTTGTAGGTTATAGGCAATGTCATGCTTTGCATTTATTTGAATGGGTTGTATTTGCAAGTGAAAAAATTAAAATTGATTGTTTTCCCTATTGATTGTATGGCATCATCATGAAATTTCGTCCACATGTATAGACTATCTCAAGGTGCATGGGATTGATTGCCCACAACATTCTCCCCCTTGCACATGTGATGTCACTTGTCCCTAAGTGATGTGGAATGAGTAGGATAGAAAGAGAGAGGATGGGGTCATGATGAGGGTATGAGCGTGAGTGGAGATAAGACTTAATGAATTGATAATGATTAAATATCCTTTTTAATATAATATAAGCTATATTAATAATAATAAATGCTTTTTTATGACCAAAATATATGATGTAACTTTTTAATGATTTACCTAGGGTTATGTAGAGGATTTGCATATGAGTGTTTTCATGCACGTGGTTACTATAATACAATGATTTTATGATAGTTATAACTTGACTGAAGTGGGCCCCTTGGGTAATCATGAGATCATAGGATGTTAACCTTCGATGATGCCCTCAACAACCTACATGTAATCATGATAGTCTGCATAGAACTAGAATAGGGGTCAACATGAGAGATTATTATCTTCCTACCACAAGGTGGTCACTATAGATATTTGTGTTATTTGAGTCAGGTGATACATGAACATGGAAGAGGGTAGTTGAGGGTGTTGTTGTTGTGTGATCTTCCTCTGCATGAGCCTATTGATGATTTGTCTCTATATTATGTTACTTCTTATGGATTTTTTGCCTAGTGAATGTTTCCTTTAGTAACTAATATGATTTTCAAACTTGGGACTTGTGCTCCCAAAAATCCTAGATCTCACTGTGTGACAGAGTGAAATCATCTCCATGAAATGACCAAAAGTTGAAAGTGGTTCATGTATGTCTTTATAGCCATAAATTCTAGTCTATAACACTCCAAATGGAGATTAGAAGTGTATGCCTTTATTGTGGCTCTTACCTTGTTATTCAGGGGTATGTCTGAGCAATGTTTTGATTTTTCTAATTTAATCCTCCTTCACTCCTCCTCTAGCTTATCTAGTGTCTTTTATGAATTGCTCAAAAGCTCATAGCCAAGGCCATAACTTAGAGTTGGTGAAGAAATAACCTATATGCACTTAGAGAGGTGTTAGGATGTACTTGTATTAACCATAGGTGATGCCTGTAGCAACTGCAAAGTTATGCCAAGTTGTGGGGAAGGTGCTCATAATAGCTACAAAAGAACTTGTAACAACTAAAGGAATACCTTTGTTGACAAAGGTGCATGTAGCAATGGTGAGGGAGGTACTTGCAATAGCTACAAAATAGCCTATGGAAACTAGAGTTTTGCTTAGAATGATTGTTTAGTTTTCATTTTGATTTTTACCCCTAAATAGCCAACAATCTAGTTTTATATTTAGGCTCATTTTTCAATTCTAGGTAGCCAGTAGGCTGATTTTCTACCCAAAAACTACCAACAATACCCAAAAAAAAGTTTTCATTGTTGGTTTTTTTACTCTAACTACTTCTTGCAGTAGAATGTTTATTCTGGGTCCTTTCCAAATTAGTTGTGAGGGTGACTGGTCAAGGACCAAGTGAAGGTCTCAATCTTCATGCCAGAGGAGGGCTAGGATGTCTTCATCTCATTAATCTATGTGCTGGTTGGTTCTCCCATTATTTGGTGAGACATCATGATGATCTAGTACACCATTATATCCATTTTGTATTTACTTACCTATGTAATTGGTAAACTCCTCCTGAGTGAGTGGATTTTTGTATAATTTTAGTATGTGGCCATTGATCAGTAGACAAAATCTTACTAGATCAATGGTTTAGAGTTGCACTGATCCATTGTCATAAACATGCTCAATCTCAAATAGACCAAGCCATCTAGTCTAGAGTTTACCCTTGTGATCTTTATATTTGGAATCAAAAAGAAGGTCCCAATATCCTACATTGAATTGCCTAGTCTTAATGTACCTATCATGGCATCCAATCCATTATTGATATATAAGTTTTCTATTCTACAATGCCTATTGTCTATATTTATCTAAAGTATTTAGTTGCATAAGCCTTTCTTTTTGTGCTTCAGATATATCCATCCCAATTTATAGTTTTATCCATAAGGTCTTATTCTCAAATTTAATTAGTAAGATAGGTTTCTTCCCATAGACTAACTCATATAAGGTGAAGCCTTTAGTGGTCTTTCACATACTTCTGTAAGCCCAAATAGGTTCAGGAAGTCTAGCCTCCCTGTCCTTACAGGACATACTGACAGTCTTGGTCAAAATATTTTCTAACTCCTTGTTGGTGACTTCCACCTATCCATTAGATTGTAGATGATATGGAGTTGATTTCTTATACCTAATCTCATATGTTTAGACCAAAGTAGTAATTAAACTAGTAGTGAATTGGGGTCCTTGATCAATGACTATTTCTCATAGCACACCATATCTTGTGAATAATTCTTTATAGAGAAAAGTTGCCACCTTCTCATCCCTAACGTGTATAAGAGCCTTTACTTCCACCCATTTAATGACATAATTAGTACATACAAGGATGTACTCTTTGTTGTAGGATTTTAGATCAAAAGGTCTTACAAATTCTAGGCCCCATTTTTCAAATGGTTCAATCACCATTTGAGGATACAAAGGCATCTCATCTGAACATGTGGGTCTCCCCAGACACTCACATCTATATAAATAAGTAGTATATCTTATTACATCTTTATGGAGTGAGGGTCAATAATATCTTGTATTCAGTATTTTTACTATTGTACGCTTGATTACAAAGTGCCCTCTATAGGGTTCATCATGGTAGGATTTAAGGATATCTATAATTTTGTCTTCTCTAAGATATCTTCTGATGATGGAGTTAAGCCCAGTATAGAAAAGGAATCCAAATAGCCATAAATACTTACCACTTTTTTGAATCAAATCTATTTTTTATTTAAGGAGGAAGTGTTGTGAAAGTAACCATGTTGTAAGGTAGTTAGCAATATCAACATACCAAGGTGTGGTAATGGTGAGGGAGAACAGGTGCTCATTTGAAAATGAGTCATCTACTATGGTATCTTCTTGATACAATTTTAGTCATGATAAGAAATCAGCCATGACATTATCCTTACTAGGCTTATCTACAATAGTCAAATCAATTCTTTATAATAAGAGCAACCATATTATCACTCTACCTAGGACAACTAGTTTGTTTATAAAATACCTAATGGCTGCATGGTTTGTATGAATAAAGACTTGATACCCTATTATGTAGTAATGAAACTTGTTGATAGCATAGACTACTACTAAGATCTCTTTTTTAGTGACCGTATCATTTAATTTTACTACCTATAAGTTTTTATTTACATAATATATAACATAATTGAGTGCTTCTTATTTTTGGCCTAGTACAACTCTTAGGGCAATATCTGAAGCATCTGTATGAATATGGATGGGAAGCTTTCAATCATAAACATGTAGAACATGGGTGGTGGTCAATAATTCCTTCAATTATTTGAAGGTTATATCATAGGTAGGAGTGTATATGAATTCAACATCTTTAATCAAGAGAGTGAATAATAGTGTTGTTACTTTGCTAAAATTGTTGATAAATCTCTTGTAGTAACTAGCATGTCTTAAAAAAATCTTAACTTATTTTTATTTCTAAAGAGTAGGCAAATTTTTTATGATGATGATTTTTGTAGGGTCAACATTAATTCTTTCAATAGATACTTGGTGGTCTAAGACAATGCCTTCTGTCATAAGCATGTATCATTTCTTGTGACTTAAGGATAAATGGTGATCTTGACAACATTGTATCACTTTTTTTAGGTTCCTTAGGCACTCATCAAATGTTTCTCCATAAACAGTGAAGTCATCCATATAGATTTCTACACATTCATTGGCCATATCTATAAAAATACTCAAGACAACCCTCTGGAATGTTTTAAGAGTGTTAAACAGCCCAAAAGGTAATACAACATAAACATAAGTACCCCAGGGATAAGTGAATGTGGTCTTCTCCTGGTCCTCAGGAGCAATTCTAATCTAGTTGTAACCACTGAATCCATCTAGAAAGACAAAATATTTCTTTCCTACTAGTGTGTCCAACACCTGATCAAAGAAGGGTAGAGAAAAGTGATCTTTTCTTATTGTTGTATTAAGTTCAATGTAATCTATGCATACACACCATTCTTTATTTTTTTGGGTATAATTACCAATGGTGAAACCCATTCACTGTCTGAGATGGGATATATAAATCTAGTGGTCAGGAGTTATTACAATTTCATTTTGACTATTTCTCTAAGAGCTAGATTCATTCTACGTTGTGGCTATCTAATTGGTTGGCACTCTTATTTGATATAGATATGATGTGTGCATGTTTTTCAAATGATTTATTACATAACCTCATAATCCCATGTAAAAGCACATTGGTTTGTATGCAAAATGTTGACTAGGCACTTTTCCTCATTTGACTCCAACTTGCTATTAATAAGAAATGTTTTTCTTGGAGAGATTTCGATTTCCCATGAGAGTGATTTCATCATTTATATATAGCTAATAGATCTAGTTTGGCTACAACTATGAGGTATCAATTGGTGTAATATTTCCTATACAGATGTATTATAATTATCCTCTTCTCAAAGGTTAGAAAATAGGCACTCAATGCATTGCAGGTGGTTGAGATATATAGAATGAGTTTGGTAATTATTTTGAAGAACATTGTCCTCCTAATCAACCAAGGTTCACGCATGGTCTATGGTAAATATAGGAATCAAGGGAAGCTAGTCTGCCTCATCTTCTTCAACCCATGATATATGCTCTATTGCCAAGGCTAGTTGTGCTAGAGGATAGAGGACCAACTTCTTAATGTGGTTGTCATTGGATATACATGTTACCTAATCTGCAATTGATGAAGACATCAACTGTGGCAAGCCAAGGTCATCTTAAGATAAGAGGGTATCTATCCAAATTAGACTTTGATTATAGCATAATGAAATATACAAGATACTCCCAAGAATCTATAGTAATGACAAGATCTTCAATGACTCCTTCTGGTCTGACTGTAGACCTATCATCCATGTGCAACATTGTAGATGTGGGATGAATATTATTCAACTATAGTTTATTCAAGGTTTCAGTTTTCATGATATTTATTTCAGCCCCTAGGTCTATCAATGTATTAGACAACTATTAGTCATGGATCTAAATGGTTACTACTAGGCATCCTAGACCTAAATATTTCTATGATAGGGTGTTTCTCAATATAAGATCTACCAGTTGGCCAATCACATGTACTGTATTGGGATCCTTCTTTTTCTAGGTTTATGTATACATAAGTCTTAAAAACTTTGGAATATATGGGCACATCCTTTATGGCCCAGAAGAGAGGAATTTTAACACAAAGATTCTTGAGCTATTTTATGAAATCAAATTCAGGCTTAATTACATGGCATTGAAGGCTAAGACATTCTAAAACTGGTGAGGCTATTTCATCAATAGCTTTATTTTCTAGTTTAGAGAGTTTTTATGGTGGTGAAGGTGGGTTAGCATGATCTTCTAGAATTTCTTGATCTAACTCCTTTATTATGAGTGGGGCTATGGGTGGTATAATTTTTTGTAAACATAGGTGAACTTTATTGATGTTCATCATAAATGTTGGGTATTGGACAGGTTCAGTACTGCATGTTGGTTAAAATAGTTTATTTTTAGGGTTATGCACATGTTGTGTAGGGAGATTATTAGGCTTGGGTATAGCTTGTGTATTAGGCATAAAAGCAGGAGGTTGTTGTTGCTACTATGGAGGGAATCTTACCTGATAGCTTCCCTAGGGCTGATTGGGTCTCTAGGGCTATTGCCACTGGTTTGTGAAGGGTGGGCCTTGGTGTGGTTACGAAGCTTGTATACAAGGTGGGGATACATTTTGTGGAGGTTTCTAAGAGATGGTGGAGTAGCTTGTTTGAGGTGGCTTCTAGATGGAATTAGGAGGTGGTACATTAATCCATAGACCAGTCCAATTGGGATTAGTATTTGTAAATTATGAATTAAAGGAGGTAGAATTTGTAAAAGGTGTATTTTGTCCCACACTTGGATAAGATCATCATTGAACCCATGGCTTTCTTTATGCAACACAGAAAACCTAGTCCTCATCCCCTCCTATAGTATGTATCTCTATTGTTTTTGGTTCTTCAACTATGATGTTAGCTAATTTATCTCAAACCTCATGACACCTACAATCTATTTTCCTCTTACAATGTGAACAATAGATGGTAAATGCTTAATCTAAGGCTAGCTATTTTTACCTTAAGTGCAAGCTATCCATTTTGGTGGCCAAGTGATTAATGATATCCTATTTCATGTCTTATAATAAGTTACTAACTTTAGATTTTGATAGGCCATTTATAGCTACTAGTGGAAGATTGGTGCCCCTGACTTTGTTTATGGTAAACCTAGAGTAATTCTTGCTCAACTCCTTGATGTCTACAAATGGTAGATGAGATATATCTTCCCCAATCATTAGGTCCAAGGATTATAGACAATATTCTTCGACTCTTTTCAAGAAGATGAGTTTTAGAGGCTCTTCTCCTAGTACACTTTACTTGAATTTCTATACACTAAACATAAACCATTCAACATAGTCTTCCAAAGATTTGTCCCCTTATTGAATCATCTTGAAGATGTCATTTATTCTATAATTTTTTCCTCATCCATATTCTTGATACTTAGCCAAAAATTTCTTTTCATGTGCTCCCAAGTGTGGACTGAATTACTACCTAGTCCCATGAACCAGTGAAGTGCTAAGTCTTTGAGGGTGACAGGAAAAAGTTTCAATTTTTGTGCATCCTACCTATAATCATAGCTTATACAAAGGATATCAAATTATAACAAGAATGTGTCTGGATATTTTGATAAAGTACCTCTAAAACTGGACAAGGTTGAGGGTGGGATATTTTTCATTTATGTTATGCCTATTGCATCTAAAATAGAAAATTCAAAAGTAACTATGTCTGGAGTCCTATTATCATCCACAAAGTTTATTTCTCCATTCATGATGGATTTTATTTTGATATGGATACCAAAGGTACTCAAGATCGTGTCTTCAAATTTTGTATTAGTCCCTTCATCAGTATGTAGTAAACATTTATTTTTTGATCCACAATCTTTTTACCAGATGAGAAATCAGAAGATTCTCCTGAGCTTTCTTTTATTTATTTAATAAATCCTTGTTGAAATGCTATTTTGATGTTACTTTATAGAGTTTTTGGTTTGTGAATTTATTCTCCCTTATTTCTTATTACCAACTCATCTAATGCTTATTTCACTTCTATTTCCTTTTCCAAAGTTAATAGTACTTATCATGTAAGATGTCTCCTTCAGTTTGTTGTGTTTCTTTCTTTAAGAGCCCTTCAACTTATGGTATATTTCTCAACATGGTTCTTAGTTATTGTAAGTATTTATGGTTCTTTCCTATTAGAAACTTGTGGCTTATTTGGTAGGAATTTCCCTTGAGAATATATTTCTCTCTACATAAATGTTGTGCCACTCCTTCAACTATCATGTCCCTCCTTACATAGGGTTAGTGTGTTTTTCATGTGTTATAGGGGGGTTGTTTAGAATAAGGAAAAAAAATAAAATATAAAAAATAAAGGAGTGTGGAAATCAAAGTGACTGGAATTGAAATTTTACTTCTAGAAAGAAGTAAATTTATCTAATGAAAGTAGGAAAATTACTCTAGAAAGTAGGAAAATTACCCTAGAAAGTAGGAAATGAAAGCAGGAAAATTACCCTAGAAAGCAAGAAATGAAAACAAGAAAATTAAAAGCACACTTTGTGGAAATTAAATCACTCTTACAAGAAATTAAATTTTAAAAAACCATGAAATAAGTAAATTACAAGATTATAAAGAGGCATTCAAGGTTGCACACCATCAACATCCAGAAACTTAGACATTTGGCATAAGACACTGTAGTGCCCTCACTCGACTTGCCTAGCTGGGTAGGACAATACAACAAAAATATTGTGCACCATCAACATCCAAAAACTTAGACATCAAGCATAAGGCACCGTAGTGTCCTCACTCAACTTTATCAGCTAGGTAGGAAAATGTATTAATCAATCTTAAAAGCAATAATTGACTCTAGAAAGTAATAATTGACACTCTCATCAACAATGGTACCACAATGTTTTGCAGACTTATTATCTGGTTAATTACCAAAATCTTGAGTCTGATTAACATTAATTATCAACCCAGGGTGTGTATGGTTTTCAAGGATGTCATCACTATATATGCATTATTGATTCATAGATTAACTTGATTTACTAGTTACAATATAGGGAACTTATGCTAAATTCACCGGATAGTTATACTATGAAACTATTATAACATAAGAATCAAAATAATTCAAACTAATGAATCACACATGCATCATGATTTATATAATCAAACTAATAATGAAATCATCTTACAACACACTTAAACTAAAGAGGGTTAGGATCTTCACTATAACTCCTTCTGAGGGGGGCCTTCCTCATTTAAAATTGAGTTCTAATCCTTCTCCGAGAGACTTGAAAAAGCTTCTTATAGAATCAAACTTCTCATTACTTAAAATTTTAGTAATTAAAGATTGTATAGAAGATTAAAATATTTAGAATGTAATGACTTCTATAATTATACTACTCTATTACCATCTATCCCATTCTTAATCTAATCTAAGTTCTACCATTAAATACATAAGATAGTTTATTAGCTTTTAATCACAAATAATAAACTAGGGAAAGTACAAATACTTTAGGAATTACCCCAAGTAACCTTTAGGTGGCTATTAACTGAAGTCACTTGTTTTAGGTTTGATTGGGTTAAGGACAATGTATACTATTTTTTTTATTTTACTATTTTTTGTCTCCTTTCCATTGTCCTTATATTTCTCATCTTTGGAAGTGCATCCAAGATTCTTTGCATGTGGAGAGTCTATACAATAACTATGAAAGATCCTCTTCAATCATCCACTTAGTTCCTAAGATATCTAGATATGCCCTTAAGATCTGATCACAATAATAGTTCTATTCTACGTAGTGGCTACGGGTGACCTGTGTGTGAAATCCTAAAGTTGTTGTAGGCAACCTATAGGTGGAAACCAACAATGGCTATAGGTAGCGTGCAGGTGATATGGAAAAACTGTAGGTGGAAGCCAATAGTTGCTATGGGAAACCTATAGTAGAAGCCAACAGTTATTTTGGGTAACCTGTAGGTGGAAGCCAATAGTTATTGTGAGTACCCTGTAAGTGTTGTGCCCAAACAAGATTCCTGCAGCCTTATGTTACCCTTCAAATGTTTGTTAAATAAAGTTATACAAGTATAATCTAATCAAATAAATTGCATCATATATGTATGTATGTATGTATGTATGTATGTATGTATGTATGGATGTACATGTATATATAAATTCACATATAAAATCATAAATTCATTCATTCATTTGTATGAGTCATGAATGTTTATGGGGATTTACATAGAAAAGGTATGGATGAAGCTATAAAATAAAGTAATTGATGGCCTCATCAAAGAACTTGCCAAGCCCATATATTTTGAAGATCACACCATCATTTTTGCTAACTCTTGACACATGGATTATAAATTCCCATTATAAACCCCTTATAAATTTTATTTCTCTTCATATTCAAAAATATCTCCTTCAACAAAATGTGAACTTCCTATTTCTATAGGATTACTAGGCAAATATAAAGGTGCACATACAGTATTTTATTTGTACATTCCATTGAAAGTCACTTTGATATCCTTAAATAGGTGAGGTACATTTAATGGTTTTATATATTTCAAGGTTTTAACCTTGGTTTCCTTATTATTTTAAACCTTGTACTAGTAGGGTTTGGAAATATAGTCCTTGATTTTTTTGTTTTCCTTTCTTCTTCCCATGCACTTAAGTTTAACTCTGGTGAATGTTCTTGTAGTTCTGTTTAGCATTATCATTTGGTTTGTCATTTATCACTACCATTCGATAATATCATAGGTATTATTATCTGACACTACTAGAATAATTTTCATTGATGTCAAAGTAAGTGTAATGGATATGAATGAAAATTTCAAATGGAATTATTGCCAAAAGTGAATAGAATTGTTACTGAAAGTGAATGGAATTGTTACTATAAGTGAATGGAGATGTTGACAAAAGTGAATGGAAATTTTAATGGAAATATTGATAAAAATGTCAACAATCACATCTCTTGGTGAATGTCAGGATCTAGGAAACACAATTGATTACCAAGCAACTAAACATGTGGAAATAACCAGAAGTAACAAGTAACTAGAATTCAAAAATAACACAGAATATGAGAGACAATACCCAATTGTATTAATACTCTTCCAGAAGGAAATACAACAAAGAAGATGCCACAGTCTTCTTCCTTACACACCTCTAGGGCTCCCACACCTCTAAGGCATAAACAATAAATCTCTTCAAGAGCTCACTCTCTCTCTTACAATCCCAACACACAACTCAAACACAGAGTTGGTGTTCACCTCCAACCAGTCAATATCACTACTGCCAATACACCAAGTATACACACATACTCAACCGAGTACACAACGCACTCCAAGTAGATCTCCCATGAACTTGCAACAACCTGCAACTCAAATGATCTTACTTTGGAAGGATCTACCTTGCCTTCCTCTTTGCTCTCCAATTGAGTACACACCATACTCCAAGTAGATCTCCCCTGATATTGCTTCCTATTGTGTTGCTGACCTCCCTGATCTTGCACACCTGCAAATCAATCTGGTTCTACACACCTGCAAACCTAGATCTCACACACACATACACCTGCAAATCAATGATCTTACTTACCATGTAGATCTCCAAATGTGGCCTTGCACACCTGCTGACCAAGATCCTACATACATGAAAAATCTTTCTAATTTTCCAAACCAGCACCCATACTTGGCACTGTGGCACTAAGAGGAACACACCTTGCTCTCTTCACTCTAAAGGAGCTAATTTTTGCTCTCTTACTCTTTAGCACAAATTACAATACATCCCATGAGTCTATTATATAGATCTCATGTAAATAATAATTATACACCTAATTACAATAATTACATCCATAGCTTCAAGTCTATAATTGGCCTTCTACATGCAAACAACTAGTTTGTTAACTAACTATTCATGCAACTGATAGTTCTAGAATCGCACAGGCGATCGACATTGGTCCCTGTCTGGCTAGAGATGACTAACGTCGATCGATACCTGACCAATGTCAGTTGATTAGATCGATGCCGGTTACTCTGCAACTCAACAACCTCTCAACAACCTCCTCCATGTCTACATCGGTGAATCTTTTAGCTCCACAACCTAACAATCTCCCACTTGGAGATAAATAGTTGCATTGTACCTGTACATATACACCATCTAATTTGTTTCCTGGCTTGTATCCCTCTTCAAGATCAACCCTGAAGACCAACAACCACAAAACTTGTGGTGAACCTCCTGTCATCCAAGTGACTTGCCGCATCCGCATCTACAAACCCATGTAGAAAAGAACTTGACCCTGCATAACATGTCGACCTGCTACTGGTCCCTCTCAGATACCTGAGAATCCATTGAACTACCCTCTAGTGCTTCTTTCCCAGATCAACTCTAAACTTTTTAACAGCACCCACTGCTTGGGCAAACTCAGGGAGTACACATGTACTCAACCTCATCATGTGATTGGGGACCTTGTTCTGTGAACTATCCATCCATAGGCGTGCTGGCCTGTTCTACATCCTGCACTACCTTCACATAATCATCTTGTGACAAAATCAACATGTGATCTCCCTATCTCTAGGATTACTCATGCCAAAGAATTTTACTACTCCCAAATCCTTCATGGCAAACCACTGAACTAACCTTACCCTTAGCTCAGCAAAACCTTGTATGTCTAAACCTTCAGCTAGCATACCATCCATATATAGTAACAGGATAATGTTGCAATCATCATCCACCTGGTAAGACAAACACAATGGTTACACTGACATTGACTAAAGCCCTACTTTGTCATCCACCTATCAAACCTGTACCACTGTCTTGCAGCTTCCTCAAGACCATATGACCTAGCCTTTCATCTCACATGTCCATTCTCTCTATTCTTTAACTAAGGTATCCATTCATCTTTCAGTGCTTTCTTTCGACTGGCAACCCTACCAAATCTCCCATTTGGTTCTGCATCCTGTTCATGCCATGCTCCCACTGTTTCCTGGATCCTTCCTACTCTGCAGTGAGCAACAAGTATAAAGAAGAGGAACAATGAATTTGAGGCTTACTTACCCTTTTAGTCCTCTATATGGGCATTTGAGACTCCTTGACAGCTTGTTATCTACCCAAAATCCATTTCAGTGACCGACCTCGATCACCACACAGTCTGCATTTGACTGACGTCAGTTTTATGCGACTGTCCAAGTCACCAATGCTGGTTATCCCACCAACATCGATATCCACCTACTCGACACCACTGACTCCTCTGGTCTACACATGACCAATGTCGATACCTGTCTATTTGATGCTGGTTCCTCATGACCAACGTTGGTAACTGTGTTTGCCTGTGAGTGATGACTTTTTACCTGTAAGCTTTCTATGGATCAAAACCCTGTCCAAATCGCCCTGATCAGAGATGTCCAGCCTTCTCCACTAATCTTTGTCCATCATCTCCTCCATGAACACCAAGGCTTTCCAATTCTTAAGTCTATCAAACACATCTGAATTCCACTTAAGAACATGCATCTCTTTCTTGCTCTTGTGACCAAGCCTACAAAGCCATGTCCTTGTAACAGAAGAAGAATCAGTAATACAAGCAAGTAGATAAAGAGTACCTACTTTTTTACCACATGCTAATTTAAGTGCATCCGCTGTGAGAGTTCCTATGCATCTCTCATCACCCAACTTTCCTAAAGCAATTAGCTGCATCTTCAAGACTGGGACCTGCATGACCTCCTTCAACACCCATGTGTTAGCCATCTGCAATTTTAGCCACACTTCCCCTTTGCCAATACTATGACAAGGCTCACCAACCCCTCTATTTGGGGCTGCATGGAAAGAGGCAACATAATCTATAAAACAAGATTCTACTTTATCCAAGAAACATCCCAGAGCATCCTATGTAACAACACCTGCAACATCTACATCTTCAGTTCCTTCATACTGATCTGCTACCAACCAACAATATTTCTTTACCTGCTCTTTCTTTCCATAACACCGTAATTGACCATTCATGCTTTTCAATTCCTCCATTCTTAGTGTACTTTTTTCTACTGTTGCTATACTCCCACTCAATCAAAAACCCTTGAGAGTGACCTATAATCAAACATAAACCCTGCTCCCTACAACCTTAGCTCTGATACCACTTGTCAGGATCTAGGAAGCACAATTGATTACCAAGCAACTAAACATGCAAAATAACCAAAAGTAACAAGTAACTAGAATTCAAAAATAACACAAATATGAGAGACAATACCCAATTGTATTAATACTCTTCCAGAAGGAAATACAACAAATAAGATACCACAGTTTTCTTCCTTACACACCTCTAGGGCTCCCACACCTCTACGGCATAAACAGTAAATCTCTTCAAGAGCTCACTCTCTCTCTTACGGTCCCAACACACAACTCAAACATAGAGTTGGTGTTCACCTCCAACCAGTCAGTATCACTACTGCCAGTACACTGAGTATACACACATACTCAATCGAGTACACAACGCACTCCAAGTAGATCTCCCATGAACTTGCAACAACTTGCAACTCAAATGATCATACTTTGGAAGGATCTACCTTGCCTTCCTCTTTGATCTCTAACTGAGTACACACTGTACTCCAAGTAGATCTCCCCTAATATTACTCCCTATTGTGTTGCTGACCTCCCTAATCTTGCACACCTGTAAATCAATCTAGTTCTGCACACCTGCAAACCTAGATCTCACACACACATACACCTGCAAATCAATGATCTTACTTACCATGTAGATCTCCAAACATGGCATTGCACACCTGTTGACCAAGATCCTACATACATGAAGAATCCTTCTGATTCTCCAAACCAGCACCCATACTTGGCACTGTGGCACTAGGAGGAACACACCTTGCTCTCTTCACTCTGAAGGAGCTAATTTTTGTTCTCTTACTCTCTAGCACAAATTACAATACAGCCCATGAGTCTATTATATAGATCTCATGCAAACAATAATTAGACACATAATTACAATAATTAGATCCATAGCTTCAAGTCTATAATTGGCCTTCTACATGCAACAACTGGTTCATTAACTAACTATTCGTGCAACCGACAGTTTCAAAACAGCATAGGTGATCGACGTCGGTCCTTGTCTGGCTAGAGTGACCGACGTCGGCCGATACCTGACCGATGTCGATTGTTGTCTTCACTATATATGACCGACGTTGGTTGATCAGACTGATGCCAGTTGCTCTGCAACTCAACAACCTCTCAACAACCTCCTCCATGTCTGTATCAGTGAAGCTTTTAGCTCTACAACCTAACAGTGAAGAGGTACCTCTTAGATGGGACACATCCTTTAAAGGCTATATAAGGGAAAAGAGATGTGGAAGTATTACAAGCATTTGACTTGATTTAATATCATATAAGTGTAAGGGAGAAGGAGGAGAGGAAGTAAAAAAAATGAAATAGAATCTCTCTTAAGAAAAAAAGTGTGAAAGGAAAATTTATCTAATGAAGAATATCATTTGAGAATTATGAAAGAGAGGAAAGCAGAAAGTATATAATAAAATTAGTGAGAGAGAAAGTGTAAGAGAAGCAAAGCCATCATTCAATTGAAGATGCAATTATAGATGGTAGAATCAATGTGTGTGTGGTCAGTGCCTCATAGTCTAGGAGTTGGTGCTCCTATGGGTCGATGCTCACGAATTGGCTAGGTTGGTGCTTGGCGAAGGGGATCGGTGTCTCTAGTGGGTGGGTGCTCATAAATTGAATGAGTTAGTGCTTGGTTTGGGGATTGGTGCCTCCATTAGGTTGATGCCTAAAAACACTATAAAAGAGTTATATATATATATATATATATATATATATATATATATATATATATATATATATATATATATATTTAGCCATGGTTTTCTCTTGAAAGGGTTTCCACATAAATTCTATGTTCTCTTGTGTTATTAATTTCTAGATCTTAAATGTTTATGGTTGTTGTGGTTGATTAAATTTGAAAATATTAAAAAATTATATAATACTAATTCACCCCCGCTCTCAGTATAATCCTATGCTTAACAAATGGTATCAAAGCAGTTCCTTTAAAATCAGTCTAAACACTGGAAGGTAGATCCTAGGAGCACACATGGCTAGTCGTCAAGGTTAGGATAATTTTTCCACAAATAAAGCACCATTGTTTGATAGAACAAATTATGATTTTTAGAGTATAAGGATGATAACATATATTATGGCTCTAGGGTTTGATATTTGGTTATCAGTAGTGATGGGGTACATAGCACCAATAAATTAGCCAATGGATTAGGTTGGAAAGAAGGCATGTGAGAATAATGCAAAAGTGATGAATGCCATTTTGTGTGGCTTATCAAAATTAGAGTTCATAAAAGTAATGAATTATGTGTCAGCAAAAGAGATATGGGACAAACTTTAGAATATCTATGAAGGTGATGACAAGGTCAAGAAGGTGAAGCTTCAAAAGGATAGAAGGCAGTTTGGAAGTCTTAAGATGAAAAATAAAGAAAATGTTTTAGCCTATCTTCTCTATGTGGATGAGATAGTCAACACCATCAAATTGCTAGGTGAGAAAATGGAAGAATTGATGATATTACAAAAATTACTAAGGTCACTTCCTATGAGATATCATGCGAAAGTATCAGCTAATGAAGAAATGAAGGACTTAGACACATTAAAGATGGATAAATTACATGAAATTCTCACAATATATGAAATAAGGATATAATAATAAAAGCCAATAAAGCATGAAGCATATTTCAAAGTATCAAAGAAAGTGAAAAAGGAAAAACATGAATTAAGCTATAAAACTAGTGAAGGGTCAGGTAAATAAGAAGCACTATTTGTTAAAAATCTCAAAAAGGGATTTGGGAGATATAAAGGTAAGTTACCTTTTAAGTGTTTCAATTGTGTAAAAATAAGACACTTTGTAAATAAATGTCCCCATTCAAAAGAAGAGAGTAGTAATGACAAAGAGGAACATGATGAGAAAAAAAGTATCACAAGAGCAAGAAACATTTCAAATTAGAGAAATATGATAAAAAGCAGAGATTTAATAAAGAAAAGAATATCCTTTATTCAAAAAGGGATAGTAGCTCAAGTGAGGAGATTGAAGAAGGTGTTACAGATAGTGATGGAGGTGAAGTTTTGTTTATGGGTATAGAAGATTGGGATGGTGATGACTAGATAACTAAAGGACAATCTTGAAGTGATTTAGAAGATAGAAAAGTAGAAGTAGATCTTGAAGGAGAACTCTTAAGTGCCTTGAATGAAAACAAAATGCATAAGAAAGAGAATCAAAAACAAAAGTGAAAAATTTAGAAATATGAAGAAGATGATCAAGATAGAGAAGAAGAGTTATCAAAAATTTGAGAGGAATCAGAAATGGTCATCATGAGTCTAAATGCTCAAGTAGAAGAGGTGAAGAAAATAAAGGAAGAGACTAAAATCAAACTAAAGGCAAAGAAGGAAGAATGTGAGAAGCTGGAGGCTGAGATTGTTGCCTTGAGAAAGGATTATCATTGGTCACTATTAGACAAGTTAGGTCTTGGGTATGGAGATGAATAAAAGGTTACCAAGGAGGATGTTAAAATTACCAAACCTATAAAGATAGAAGAGAAGACTTCCCTGAAGAATGAAGTTTTGCAAATAGAAGACAAAGGAAAGAACCATTGGCATGATAGAAGATCATTCTTGCCAAAAAAAAATTGATAGGTATCAAAGATCATTTTATGGCTATTGCTTTAATTGCAACATTTTTGGTCATAGATAAAAGGAGTGTAAGATACATGTGAGGAATGGATACCCATGGAACAGTGGAAAAAATATAGATATGAGGAATGGGCATGCAAGAAATGAGTATGCATGGAACTATGGCAGAAGTGAAGGATACGAGAGGAATGAGCATAGTGTAGAGAGGATTACAAAGTAAGTTAGTCAAGCATTAGTCTATTAATAATGAAACATGCATAAAGAAATAACTAACCAAGCCTATCTATTCCTATGGGAATTATAAAGGATAGTAATAAATAAATGAAAGATGGCAACACCATATTACCTTTTCAAATGGATTCACCATTCCCATGTGGCTCAAAAACATGTTCTCCCTTGATCAAGCATCCATGTATTTGTCAATAATGGTGGTAAGCCCTCAAATGCCTCAAGAACACTCCAAAAAACCTAGGCTCTTGATTCTAAATCACTAAACTAGCCTATCAATGAAGCTTGCAAGCAAAATCTATGATCAAATGCAAAACCTTGTGGAAATAATTTAAAATTATAACTTTTCAATATTTGAGCCTATAAGATATTTGAGCATAATAACCTTACACCAAAAATAGATTTTCTCTTCACATCCATGGCTTCTCTATTTATAGATTTTTGAGATTGGTCAAGATCAACCATGACCGTCCATCTTAAGATTGAGATGTGTGGCCATGGATAATCCTAATATTTGGAATTAAACTCATAAATATCCTCAAGATAAATAAGCATTAAAGAGGCATGGGAGGCATTAACTAGGCATTGGTGACCCATAATCCTGATATTTTATGTACTTATGGCTTGATGGATGCCACCCCATAGATGATGTCACTAGGTGATGCAATTAATAGGAATCAATTTTCAAAAAGAAATATTCAACAACTCTCATGTAAAATCCACTTAAGCTCTTGATTTGTATTAATTAGCCTTAAACAAGGTTAATCAAAATTTGTGCAATTATTTGAAAATTGGTCCTTAATTAATCAAAATGGTCAAAAAGCCATATTACTAGGCTATAATTTGACTCAGGAAGAATTAGAAGGTGACGTTAGATGAGTTGGAACTGTACTCCCATTAAGGATATTGCCAAGAGAAAATAACAAAGGTATGTGATGTGTACCAATGAATTATAAGAAAAGAGTGATCTAGAGCACTAAATGGTAAAATGGTCATTTTGAATCAAAATGATTTGATCAAAGTTAGCTGAACCATAAAATACATTGCCCTATTTAGGGATACTTTGACCTAAATTGGCACTTATAAGTGACAGGGTTGAACCACTTATGGCGTTTTATGGATTTTGACCTAAAATGTGCATTTGAGTACAATTCGAGTAAGATTGACAATTTCAACACAAATAGTGTTAAGAATTAGATGTCTACACATAGTTAGAATAAAAACAAAGATTCATATGGTTTCTTAGGTAGAAATTCATTTACTCCATTGTCAAAAGGCATTGTATGTTATAATTTTAATAAGTATGGATATATAGAGAGATAATATGGAAGTAATCCTATAGACCAGAACAAGAAAGAGGATGCTTGAACCAAACTCAAAAGAGAATTCATGTGAGTTTGAAAGTGGATGTAGTAGCTAGACAATTAAAACGAGTAATCTATGCTTATGCAAAAGGCATAAGGAGAAATGACAGGGAGGCCATGGTGGAGCATAAAACATAATAAGAAATGGTAGTGAAGACCATGTTGAAGCAAGAGATATATGATGTGAATAGTGGAAAGATGCTACAAATAAGAACAATAAAAGAAGATATTACAATAAGTGGTATAAAAGAAATTCAAGATTACAACAAAGACAACAGAAGAAGATAATATGTTTTTCATCTAGTGACTATGAGAGGAAGCATCAACTCAAGGTGAGAAGGGTGTACAACCCTTTTCCATTGATGTCAAAGTGGGAGAATTAAAGATAGGGGGAGTTAATATACTAATTCATGAGGATTGCCATCAATGATAAAGGGGGAGATTATTGTAATAATTGTCATTGATGTCAAAGGAATTGTAATGGATATGAATAGAAATGTCAAATGAAATTGTTGCTAGAAGTGAATGGAATTATTTCTATAAGTGAATAGATATGTTGACAAAAGTGAATGGAAATGTCAACATAAATGTTAATGGAAATGTTGAAAAAAATGTCGATAGAAATGTCAACAGTCACATATCTTGGTGAAGAGGTACCTCTTGGATAGGATACATCCTTTAAAGGCTATATAAGGGAGAAGAGATGTGCAACTATTACAAGCATTCAATTTGATTGAAGATCATATAAGTGTGAGAGAAGGAAGAGAGGAAGTGCAGAAAATGAAATAGAATCTCTCTTAAGAAAAGGAGTGTGAAGGGAAGATTTATTCTAATGAATAATATCATTTGAGAATTATGAAAGAGAGGAAAGCAAAAAGTATATAAGAAAATTAGTGAGAGAGAAAGTGTAAAAGAAACAAAGCCATCATTCGATTGAAGAAGCAATCACAAATGGTAGAATTGATTTGGCTTGGGGTCAATGCCTCATAATCTATGGGTTGGTGCTCCTGTGGGTCGGTGATCATGAATTGGTTGATTTGGTGCTTGGCGAAGGGGATCAATGTCTCCAGTGGGTGGGTGCTAATAAATTGATCGAGTTGGTGCTTGGTTTGGGGATTGGTTTCTCCACTAGGTTGGTGCCTACAAATACTATAAAAAGAGTTATATATATATATATATATATATATAAGCAATATTTAGCCATGGTTTTCATGTAAATATTGTGTTCTCTTGTGTTATTAATTTATAGATATTGAATGTTTATGGTTGTTGTGGTTGATTAAATTTGAAAATATTAAAATATTATGTTATACAGATTCACCCCACTTTCAGTATAAGCCTATGATTAACAAGCACTATCATTTAGATCCTCTGATCGACACTGTTGGTATTCCCTGTTCGATGTCGCCATCCAATTATTTGGTTTGGGTTATGATGGTTTCCTTGTTTGATATTAGAGGCTAGGGGTATATATGGTAAATTAAAGGGGATTCTAAGATAATGTTGTAAATGGTATTCAAGATGACCCCCAGAATAATTTATATACCTAAAATTTTGGTGATCTGGTTTTATTTGTCGACCTTAAAAATTTGCCAAAACCAAAATCTAAAAATTGGAATATTTGTGAATTAATGAATATTCACCGCTAAAATTTACCATGCATGGAACATCAGCCATAACAATCAGGGCTAATAGTATGTCACTTTAACTACCTAAATGATGAGTACCCATATCCATAACATAAAAGTACCTAGATGCTCTATGTATAACACACGCACTAGTCACCTCCTATAACAAAGCTTGTTACTCAAATATTGGCAACCATAAGATACTATACACATCCTCCAATCTCATGGTCATCTTACCCATGTGTAGCTATTAAATACATGTATGTGCATTCCATATCTCACATAATGCAATGATCATATGCTTATCCTATAGCATAGGCTCCAAGAAAACCACATGTCATAACCTTGATCTATCAAAAACTTCTATCTCTACCTTAGACAAGGGAAAACCCCAGATAGTCTCCATCATTTGACCAACATGAAACTCCCTCATACGACATCAACCTACAAACATTTTAACCAAATCTGACATCAATCAAAGAATAATTAATACCAAAAAATAATAATAAAATTTAAAAACTAGTCATTAATGTTGAGAATAATATATTGGGCCTATAATACACTACATTGCCTAAAGGACAATGGTGCTAGACAATAATGCCACACTTTGGATAGTATTGCCACAAACTGGACACTAGCACCCAGATCAGGATAGTACCACCACCTTTTATAAAACTAGCCAAAAATAGCCATTCCCTAGTAAAATCACTAATAAAGATAACTAAAATGATAAAAAATAAAAAAATATTAGGGTTCCTTACTAGGTGCACCTCCTCCCTGGCCTAAATAAGTGCCTCGACCTCCTCATTACATGAGAACCTAGCATCCCGTCTCCTCAACATGTTTTTATCTCTTAGACTCAAGATTATTATCACTATAATGATATAAATGAATTGAAAATGATTCAAAATAACCTATTTAATTCATCACTTACTCAATGCCACCTTATTAAGGTTGTCCTTATGCTCCAATTTTGCCAATTAATATAGTTATCTTGATATCGCCATATCTTGAGAACCATATCTCCAATTCATGAACCATTTCTTGCACATGGGACTTGATATAGATACACCCTATATCATATTATTAAAACCAATCCTCTCATCATTTTAAAACCTATAAAATGACAAAAACAAGTACATTGTATTAACCATACAATAAATCAAGTACATATGCAACTACAAACTAAGTTATCAAACTTTGACATAATCAATACATTGTTCAAACCTAACACAACATCAAAATTACCAATTAAACACCAACATAATTGATACTTACCACTTTTGGTCACATATAATATTCATAGTCTCAACTCTCTCCCCAAAATGGGGGGGAATATGTATAGATTGCTTCAAATACACAAAGTTATATTCAGATCTTTCAGACATATGGGTATCTAGAGTTACAAATTATTTAGAGATACAAACATACATTTATACATAAGTTTACATAGGCATTCAGATGCATAATTTATTTAGAGATATAGAATATATGTCTACACAAGCATTCAGTTGCAAAACTTATTCAAAGATACAAACATATATGTCTACACAGGTTTACATAGGCATTCAATTGCAAAACTTATATATATATATATATATATATATATATATATATATATATATATATATATATATATATATATATATATATATATATATATATATATATATATACAGACATACAAGTCTAGATAGGTTTACATAGGCATTCAGATGCATAAATTATTTAGAGATATAAACACACAAGTTTACACATGCATCCAAAGTTATAAATTTTTAGAGAGTTAGATGCACAGGTCTACACATGTTTACACATGCATTCAAAATTACATATTTTTAGATATATAGACACACAAGTCTACACACGTATTTAGATATACACTCCACACATATATACAACATTAACAAATGTATATTAGCTCATTTATATATTTAGATACATAGCTATATCAATTAGATATTGATATTAGGGGGAATGATGCATAGTACATATTCTTAGTTCCCATTTTTAGATTCAGTAGTATCATCATCAGTATCATCACTAGGTTTTCACTAGTTTGGATCATAGGGTTATCTACAGTGATTGATCCATAGCAACACACAAACTCAGCTCATATTACTCAAATTTAGAGTGGGGGCAAGAGAGCCTTGTTTCTCCACATTAATAGTTCACATTATTCATATTCAAAATAGGGGTAAGCAAGCCTTATTTCTCCACACTTTAAGCTTACATTACTCAAATTTAGAGTGGAGGCAAGTGAGCCTTATTTCTCCATGCATTCAACTTACACACTCAGTTTTAGTATAGCAGGCATTTAAAACATATGCTTTCTTTTATATATTTCACTCCAACTCTCATCCACTTCTCTAGCCAAGAAGTGGGCAAAATCTAGATTACATTATATGTACACTTTTATATTTTCTTTTACTCTAGTACTTCTATTGCATTGCATTACTAGAATAAAAAGGGGGCAAACATAAATGCCCTAATTTGGTCAAGCAACCACAAGTATTATGTCTTTTGTTTCTCTTTCACACAAAAGGTCTTAACAATGTTTATAGTCCTTGTTTGCATGGTCACCTTATATATTTTGATCTTTCTTATGCCTTTTTTCTCTATTTTATTACCCCCAATAGTCACTAGTCACCTTTTTCCTAGTACTAGGGGCCCCTAGCTTGTCATCCTTGATTTTTACTTAGTTTTGAGCCCTTAGAAATTAATGCCATTTTGAGGATATTAGCACCACATAGTGTTACTATCCACTTTTGCCTCCAGTGTTTGATGGGCCCTTTCACCCATGTTTGAGTCTTGACCCCTCTATGACCTTTATCTTATGTTTTTTGTATATTTTTCACATGTCAGCCAAAGAACAAGGTATTATATTCATAACAAAGATCATCATATATAAAGGGCCTCACAAGGCAATTTACATATAACACTTATTATTTTGGCACTTATTACATAAAATAAATAAATAGTAGAGCTCAAATACTTTGCATACTACTCAACATTCACACCTAGACATTTGAATGCTTGATCCAAGAAGGTCTTAGATAAAATTCATCCTAACATATCATGCAAGTTGATGGTGCACATTCCATAAATGAGAACTACATGCGATCTTAGACCCCTATCATTGGGGTTAATGTAGGCAACGATCAGCATAATAGGGGTTCTACTTCATCCAATTGTAACGTCCCACAACCCAGTTTTTCCTTTCCTTTTATATTTGATTATTTCATTATTTCATGTGTGTAGGAATTTATTAAGGTTTTGAAGAAGAATCAACCCAAACAGTGACATAGATGAACCTTTTCATTGTATTAAATCACCCATATGACCTTCAAGAACTCCCACAACTCCTTTGAAAGTTGTAGATAGTCACTATAGAAATGACATCAGTGTTATATTTAGACATTAGCACCACATGGCGTTATTTTCCTAAGGGGGGCACTACTAACCTAAGCTAGATCATAGAAAATAATCTAAAAATGAAAGATTTCTCTTTATCTCCTCAGTCATCTCTAGTATTTAGATCTATAAGAAACTCTATTCATTTTTGGATAAGTCCAAATTCTCTCGATATTTACTATTTTTATAAAGATACATAAAATCAATTAATTTCAATTTATTTATAAATATATTATAGACCCATCCCTTTAACCAAACATAGGATTTACATATTGAAACCCTAAACGATTAAATCAACTATTTATAACTACCTTTGGGAAATTCAAGAATCCCCCCCCCCATTGTTGTTAGATCATGTCATTTTCTTCATTTTGAGGAAATATTCAATGATTCTATTTCACCACCCTCTCCCTCAAGGGGGAATTAAGGGCTTATCACTCACCCTTTGAGGCATGAACCATTCAGATTAATGACTTTTGAATTCTTTGAAAATACATTACTGTGCTTGTGTGTCATAATGCCTTATCAAATAGGGGTAAACTGTAAACACTTAGTTTTGGCCACATTCATGCCTAAGTCAAGATTCAGTTCAATTTATAGAAAATGACATAATTTAAGTCTAAAAATAATCTAAACTACCCAAATTCATCTATATAGGGGATTTAATTACCCAAAAATGTGATGAGGCTAGTTTTGGCATATTATCCTCTATGCACCAAAAACCTAGTTCAGTTTTAACCCTAGTCAAATTATAACCTAGTAATTTGACACTTTTGGCCTGTCTAGCTATTAATTTATAACATTTAAAATAATTTATAAAATCAAATAAATACTAATCATGATTAATTACATTATAAATCTTAATTAACTCACCTAAACAAAATTCCAAATCAAATTAGTGAATTTTTTAAACCAAAAAAAGAAAATGTTAGCCAAATATGAAGTCAAAGGTCAAAAGAGCTAATAAAGTGATTTATTATTTCCTAATTATTCCAAAACTATGAGTCACATCCTCACAAATATATAAAGTGAGTTATCATGACTCACAAATATCTGAAACTAAAGTGTCAAGATTTTATGAATGCTTTAACCCAACCTAGGGTTAACCTAACTCAATCTAAGTTAATTTAGATTAAATCTAAGTTATAATTTAACATAACCTCCTTAGGGTTAGAGTTAGTTTTTTGAGCTATAAATACAAGTGCCCACACCATATTCCAACAAAATTTTGTGTGTAAGGTTATTCTATTAGAATACCTTCAAGGAGCCTTTACCAGTAGTGTTATAATGCCCAATTTATGCCAAGCTTCATATCAAGCCACAAGTGACCATTGAAGAGATGCTACCACCATGGAGAAGAATTTCTATAAGACTCTAATTGTCATAGGCCAAGTATGAAAGACCTTATTCCAATGAGTAACATCAAATTTGATAAAGGAGGTAAATTATTTACATTGTTTTTATCTCTATTTTGTGATCTTGCTTATTATGTTATGTTCTTCCTAGTTCTTAGACAATAATGTTTAGTCCTAGTGTATTTTTATGCTCAATTTTTTTCATTTGGACTAATAAGGGACTAATCTACATTTTGTTTACTCTTAGAACACCTAAGATACATAACCAACCTCACTTAATTTTCTTGGAAAAATATTTTACAAATTCAATAATAAAACCAAAATTAATCTCACTCAACCCACTTCTCTTATGAAGTATTTTGCAAGTTCAATTATAAAAAAAAATCTAGTTGTCCATAAGATTTACTTTGAAAAGGTAGTTTATTATTAACTATTGTTTCCCCACACCTTTTTCTTATTAATTGTATTCCTAAGGTCTATTATAGTAATTTATTTCACCTTATAAATGTTAGGTTTAGATTACATCATAATAAATTAGTCATCTAAGAAGTATTTACACACATAAATAAAGTATAGATACTTAAATTTAGTCATAAATACTTAATAATGTCAGTTTTGACTTGCATTTATCTTAATTAATCTGAACATTTAAATTGATCCAATTTTTTCATCTAACTCTGTTTTAAGTACCCCTCTGAACTTATCCTTTCTAAATTATTTTACACTGATATAAATATTATTAATGTTTAAAAACTTTTAAGCATATATATGGACATTTCAAATCCTTAAGATCAAATGTCACCCTTCCTAGCTTAAATCGACCCATATATGACAGGATCGACATTTGATCCTGACCTTTATGGGTCGATCATACCCCTCTCTCAACAAATCTTTTTCAAAATTTAAACCCTTCCTTATAGATTGATCTATGTTTTTAGGATAAGTAAAATGAGGTTTTTCCTATTTGGATTATTATAAAATCATATCTAAGCTACACATTTTATTACTTGACAATTCACTATTTGAGTACACTTATATAATTTCACACTAAGTAAGGCTTTCTTATTCTTTTCAAATTCAATTTTGATCACTTGAATTAACCCTTAACTAAGTCATGAGCCTATTCTATCTAATTTGAGCAAAACTTTATCAATTATTGCAAATGAGCACGATTGCATTAAGCACTCTAGGTGGGAGAACTAAGTGGAATTGAATCTCTTATCAAAATAATTTAGATGGGTATGCAACATTCAATTATTATGGGGTGCTTGGAGGCATCTCAATGCATTAAAATCCCCCTTTATTTTAGTAGGTTTTCACCTATCACAAACTCTAGTAAGGTTTCAAATTTGAAGAGGTCATTTTCAAGTCATCTACACATAGACAAAGGTCTAAATTCTGCATATAGTCGTATTTCAAGCAAGTGTAGGTGATTGTACTAGTAGTTTCATGTTTTCCTAGAATTGATTATAAATTTGATCTATATTTAATTTTTATAGAAACATAAAAATAAGATGGGTAAAAAAAGAATACTGGTCAAAACTAGAACAGAGAGCTGGAATTGAAATTGTATTATTATTATTATTATTATTATTATTATTATTATTATTATTATTATTATTATTATTATTATTATTATTATTATTATTATTATTATTATTATTATTATGTTGCTTGTTTTGCCTAAAAAAATGAAAGAGAAACACCTACTTGGAGGGCCTCTCAAAACCAAGAGAAAAGTTAAAAAATGTTCCTTAGGAACAACCTAAAACAATAGCTTAGAGAACAAAAAAACTCAAGGAAAAAAAAGAGAGGGAAATGGATTTAAATGTAGAGAAAGGGTGGATCCCTTGTAAAAACAATCTGAAACATCTCCCAAAAAATTGCACCCTTCTAAAAAAAATGTCAGTAAGATGAATCTAACTCTAATACCATGAAGGGATTATCCCAAAAACATTCATCAATGATAAATGAAAGTGCAAAATAAAAATTAAAAAAACAATAAACAATATTACCTCTCAAGTTGAAAACAACAAATGAGATAATAATTTTAAAGTGGGAAATTGAACATATCGGAGAAAAACCCACATGATATTACAAGAAGGTTTGTCACTAAAATCTCCACAATTACAATTTAAAAGTAAGAGTAAATTGATAAGAAGAGAGAGAGCTACAAGTTTCTAGTGAGGAAATGATGAGAATAAGGCTCTTTTATAGAGCAAGAAGAAAATAACGAGAGTTTTAAAGAATCCCATGATTACCTTACAAGCCTATTTTGTGTGTGTCACTTGTGACCTATTCCCTTAAAAAGTGTAGGGAAGTGTGTGTCAAGTGGGGGAAGGGGTTACTTATGCAAGTAACTCCCAAAAAACTAAAGGATAATAAAGAGGTGAGTGATACCTCATAGAATTTGTATTTAATTAAATTTTTAATTCACATAAATAAAAATTCCACACACATAAAAGGAACTTAAGATAAATAAATTATCCTATATAAATGGTAATCCTAACATTAATGGTGTCGAGTTCTATGCATTGCTTTGAATCTAAATAAATGCTTATTTTTCACACATTTTAGTGTTCTTTTGGGCCATGGTGTATGCAGTAATGGCATCTTAGTTCACCAAGCTAAGATTGCAGTAATAGTGGGGATGCCAACCCTAACTAATTATATAGAAGTGCGTACCTTTATAAGTCATACATGTACAATATAAAATTTATAAAAAGATATGCAAACATATATATGCCAATAGAAAAACTATTACACAAAGATATACATTTTGAGTGGGCATGAGAATGCCAAATAACATTTATCAATCTCAAATAAAAGCTAGTAAAAACACCTATTTTAGTTTTTTTTGACTAGAAGAAGCCATTCCATATACATATGGATGTTTTTGGTATTGTAGTAGGGGTTGTCTTAGCACAACCATGGGTTTCTGGGTTGGATCCTTCCATACATTTTATCAGTAGGAAGCTAATGGTAGTAGAGAAAAACTATATGATTACAGAAAGAGAGGCTTTAGCTATGGTGTTTACATTATAAAAGTTTTAACATTATCTGTTGGCCATACTATTTGAGCTTTCCACAGACCACCAGGCATTATAATACTTGGTTAACAAGTCAATGTTGGGAAGATGGATCTATAGGTGGCTAATGTTGTTTCAAGACTTTTAATTATGAATCAATGTGATTAGATTATCTGATCAAGCTATAAAATATAAAAGAACTAGAAGAAATAGAGGATGAGTCCCCAAATGTGCACTTGTTCAGGGCCGTTGTGATTCTTGATAATATTTTAAGACATTGAAAACTTATTGGAGTAATGAACTTTCCTTGGGCATTATGTTAAAAGGTATAAAAATCAAATGGTCACACAAGCCATTCCTTATAGTCTCAGTAATGGTTTTTTGTATAAACTAGAGAAGGATGATGTGCTACGTAGAGTAACATTAGAGCATGAATGACCTCAACTTCTCCAAGAATCACATCATGGAGTTGTAGGATGTCACTTCATAGGTGAAGTCACTATAATATAAATCTTATAGAGTGTTCTTTGGTGTTCATCCTTATTTCATGACCACATAAGGTGGCCAAACATTATGATGTCTACCATAGAATGGTAAAACCCAATCAACAGGATGAGATTACATTGGTACCAATGCTCATAGAGTAATCATTTTAACAATGGGTAGTTGAATTTTTATGACCTATAAGTCCTTTGATAAAACAAATTTATCCATGGTATACTATCACTATGATAGATTACTTCACCAAGTGAGTGGAAGCTACTATGACACCAAGTTACAGTGTGAAAGATCCTACCAAACTCTTATATGAAAATATCATCACAAGATTTGGATGCCCAGCCAAGTTGGTTAGTAATAGAGGAACTCACTTCCTCAATAACAATATAAAAACTCTCAATAAGGATTTTATGATCTCACACCAAAAAATCATGACTTATCACACATAAACAAATAGACAAATTGAAATGTCAAACTAAGTAATGGATAAAATGCTAAAAAAAATATACAATGTTCAAAGGGATGATTGGGAGGATTGCATTCCTATGATTCTTTGGGTGTACAAAATAAATTACAAACAAGCCACATGTTTCACTCTCTTTCATCTTGTTTATCATATTGAAGCAATGATGTCTATGGATTACAATGTTCCTAGTCTATGCATTGCAATGGTTATGATGCTAGGCAACCAAGAATATCTAAAATAAAGGTTAATGGGTTTGGTTAAAATAGAATAAAATTGAAAAAGGGCACAACGGATGTAAAAAATTAACAATTTAAATGAGAAGACATGGCATGATCACAACTTACAATCTAATTAGTTTCATCTAGAACAAGCGGTATTATTGTATGATAGTAGGTTTAATGCATTCCCAAGAAAAATATGCATCATATGGAAGGGAACTTACATTATTAATGAAGTCTCACAATAGGGAACCATATTAATAGGATGTGTTAATGTAAATAGGCTTAAGCCTTACCATCATTAGTATCGATAATTATTTGTTGATAATGAGAGAGGGTGCCGAATAACACCATGTAGTTAGGAATTTTATTTAATGTTGTTTTGTATTTTTTTGTTTTTTAGGGTTAGAGTGTTTTTATAGTGATATTTAGATCTCAACACATTAGAACAAATTTTGAATAGTCAACATCATAGATTGTAATTGATTCATATAGATAGCTTGAAGGAAGGATAATTGGAATTCACTACATAATGGTCATCAAATAAATATAGGAAGATAACACTAACAATATAGGTATGGTGAAAGGATGGAAAATGGCCATTCAAGACCATTAATGATAAGGCATTTGAATAGATTACATCTTTCCCTAAGTAGATCATGCTCAGAAGGACATGTTGGGTCATAAAATAAATGGGATAGGTGAAAGGATGTTGATTCACATCATCTACCTAAAAATGCATGAATCAAAGAATATAGATATAAAAGGGTAGCCATCATATCAAATAATAGTTGGTTGATATTAATTTGGGAGGTAAACTCATGTGAAATTAGTTCATTGTATTTAAACTAGTTAGATAGATGGATTTGGGCACCAAAAACTATATAACAAAGGGCAGGCATAATATAAAGACATCACATACTTCACCTAACAAGTGAACTCTATGCTCTACCTTCAAAATACCTTTATGTGAATAGATTACATACCAGAGTTGGACCAATAAAATCAAGTATTCCATACAACCCAATACAATAACCATGAAGAAAGTTCAATTGTTGATTGTAATTTAGGATGCACAAAAATAAGAATTGGGGTTTGGCATAGGCCTAAAACAAACTAAATACCAAATATAGATCCCTTTAACTTTATTGATGCATTAGAATCCACTTTGTTTGTACATGATCCATAAGAAGTAGCACAAGTAGGAGCCCTAGCTCTTTAACATCTACTGTAAGGCTTGGATGTAGAATGATTGAATAAATTTTTCTATTTTTGTAAAAATGGATGAGGTAATGATCACCCTACTTAGTAGGTATAATTAAGGAGATATTAATTTATCCCAAGATGTCACAATTTGTATCACTCCTCAGACCATAGCATGAGCAACAAGCCTCCTCACTCATCAAAAATTCCACCTACCTTATAAGTCCATTGTTCTACCGATTTACTCTAACACCAGGGATAAATATACTACAATGGATGGAAGAGAAAGACCCATTGATTCAATAGAAGATGATTTGGTGTGCATCCTAGTTAAATACATTACCAAGTGGTTTTATAAAATAACAAAATAGATAAAGTATGCAATAAAAGGTGTTATCGACATTGTGTATCACATTATATGCCTAAATGAAAATTTCAACTAGCCAGAGTTTTTGGCATTTAAGATAACCACAAACATTGAAAATATTCTCACCAACACCTCACAAACATTTTAGTTTTTGGTTTTACTTCTTTGATTCACACAATGGAAATCACTGGAAGGACCAATCAACCTTGCTACAGATTTTTTGCATATTGCTACATTCACAAACATTGCATGGATGAAAATAGGGTAGTATTACAAGAAATTGGTGAGGTTCAATACATGGTGGTTGGATGCCTTAACCATAATTAATTTTCACCTCATAATACCCCAAGATGTTATGAAATATATTGTAAAACATGCCTTATTTATAAATCTCCATAATAGCATCCAAATCAAGGTACATGAGTTTCCCAAGGTAATTGTGACTTTAATTCCATTAGTCATTATTATGTTGGATGCCAAGGAAAAAAGTATTGAGGTAAAAATACCTATCTGTAAGGTCAATGACACCACTACAATCCATTCCGTTAAGTGCATAACATTCAATGAAACCATAAGTGTAGTCTCAAGCATAGCCATAACTGCAATAACAAGTACAACCATAGGCACCACTACAACAAATAGTGGCTATAGCATATCTAGACAAAGCAAATAAGAAAACAATAGTGTGGTGATCTTCACCACCACCATAGAATAAGAGGACATGACAAGCAAAGTCCTAGTTGGATAATATGCATGTCCCTAAAATAATAGTTGAGTACAACTTTATAGAGTTAGGAGTCGATGAATAGGAAGTCCTGAAGTTAATGTTGGAAGACATCAAAAATAATGTGTATGAACATGAATAAAAGAAGGAATTTTTTTTTTGGAAAGTAGTGTGCACATGTCAAGTGCAAATTCAGGTAAGACAAGACCTTTGGGTCGATATCACTCAACCTCACCCTTTATCATTATTAACATTATACAGAAAGAAGTATCTCAACAAAATTTTAAGGCTAAAATATCCCACAAATATTTATCTATGAGATCCTTTATTATACATTAAGAAGAATTTCCACCATAGAAAAATCCCATAACCACTATTGTTTCACAAACTACGAATGCATGTTACAATCCAAACTTCTCCAATGATCAAAGAAATAATGGTGTATTTTATAAACCCAACAGAGGTGAGTGAAACATAATATGAATAGGAATATCATCAACAGTCATAGGTCCAAACTAAGAAGAGGTAAAAATAGAGCCTCAAACCCCCTCAAACATATATAAAAAATATAGCTATGCATCGAGGTGATATTTTGAAATATTCCACTTTGGAGGATTCACAATCACTTACAATATTGGATTCTCCAACCCCCATGGAAGAACATGAAGAAACTAATTTACCACAATCAAAGATCCAAGAAGAAGTTGTGTAGGAACATGAGGATATTGTAGAAGCATGAAAAGAGGTTAAGAGGAAGGTGAAAAAGGAAGAGAAAATGATAAATAGAAAAGAGGTAAAGTGAAAGGTAGATGCAAAAGAAGAACAATGCAAGTAACATGAAGCTACTCAAGAGAAGCAACGTAGATAACAAGCTATGAGAAATAACACAAGAAATAAGATGAATATTTAGAGGCTCAAAAGAAAAGAGTTGAAGAATTAGAGGTTACAAAGAAATAATTTGAGGAAGTAGAGGATCATAAGAAATGAGCTAAAGAAGTGGAGGTGAAGAAAAAGGAACAAGGGGAGGTAGTAATAAAACATAAAGAAGTGAAATTTGTGTAACATAATAAAGAGGAGACAGAGGCATTAAAAAGGATTAAGAAAATCAAAAGGCCAAAGAAGAGAAATGCATCAAAGAATAATAGGCCAAACATGTAACCAAGGAACAAATAGCCATAGATAAATCCAAGGCCGAAGCTAAATCCATGGTCAAGGAAAATGTTGATGCCAAAGCCATGGCTAAGGTGGAAGCCAAAGCTAAATCTAAGGCTGAAGCTAAGGCTAAGGCTAAGGAACAATCTAAATCCTAAGATGAGTTAGATGCTTAGGCTAAGACTGAAGCTAGAACTGAAGCTAGAAAATATAAAGAGGTAAAATCCAAGGAAAAAGTAGAACACATAGAATAACATAAATTGGCACCACAAGTAAGTGCATAAGAGGAGGCTTTGTAACCAAAACCCCAAATCATAAGCTAGAGGCTATGGGATGTTCCCACATCATCTACCTATCACACCACCTTTTATTTTCCATTGGCATAATTCATGTCAGCTCCTTTACTGACTTTGAATACATCTATGGCCCTTAGTACCACTATGCATTAAACATATTTGGATTTGCCTAGCTACAACTAACCAAATAGATTGAAGGTTCAACTATGTTCTAAGAGTTAATAGTGCAGAAGGATTCAACCTTGGAATAATAAGTTTTCTAGTTATGAGATGATAATGCATATTTGAGTTGACAAATTACAAATACACATCTATTTATTAATAACAACTTCCCCACACTGATTACATAAGTTCTAGTGACCAATGGATGTCTAAATAAAATTAGCTCACAGCTATACTAATAGTACTCATAAAGGAATGACTAGCTATGTAATAATTATAAACACTATGAGCTTAAGTGAGAGGATCCTCCAACAACAATTCAATAAAAATGCACAAAATAATATAATTACAAAATGAATATAAGCATTGAATAGATTATATTGATCACAGACCACTTTGAGGGGGCAACCTCCTTTGAGCAAGCTCAATACTAATAATTTATGGAAGCCTTTAATGGCCGCAAAACTTACTTATACATGAATTATAATCTAAGCAACTACTACCCCTAAATGTGGGATAAAACAAAATGCTCATGAGATGACTTAAAAAGCATATGCGTCCATAGCAACTACTAAACTAACAAAGTAAAGAGAAGAGATATCATAGGTTCATAACATCCCCTCCCTCTTAGAAAAAGCTTTGTCTTCAAATCTTTAGATGTGGGAATTGGTGTTGAATATGAAATAGTAGTTCCCATGTTGCATCCTCTAGTTGCATTCCATGCCATGAAATTAAAACCTTGATGATGGAACGGGAGTAAAATTGGTGTGTGCACCTATCCAAAATTTCCTCTGGCTCAAGAAAAATGGATCCTTCATTATCAAGTTCAGGTAAAATAGTCTGCATTCTGGTGTTTGTGCCAGGAAATTTCTTCAAACAAGAGACATGAAATATGAGGTAAAATCAAGAAGAAGGTGGGAGCTCCAACTTATAAGCATCTAACCCAATCTTCTAATGAACATTATAGGGCCCATAGAAATTGGGTGCTAGCTTATGATGCCCTTTGTTTTTTAGGGAGGATTACTTGTAGGGATGTAGGCAAATAAAAACCATATCACCTACTTGAAAGTGCACTCAAAATAGTGTTGATCTGCCTATTGTTTCATTTGATTTTGTGCCATATGAAGATTTTCTCATAAGATATTGAGGATCTGATCCTGAGATCAGAATATTATGTCGACCACTTGAAGTGATAAACTATTGGGGTTGTATGGAAGGAGCACTGGTGGTGCTTGACCATAGACTACTTCATATAGAGTCATTTTTGCTGAAGTGTGATAAGAGGTATTGTACTACCATTCAATGAGAGGGAGCCACTTTTCCTACTGATGTTATTGTTTTGAGGTGAAGCAATAGAGGAAAGTTTCCAAGCATTTGTTAACAATTTCAGTCTGGCCATCTATTTGTGAATGATACCCAAAACTCGTCTTCAACTGAGTGTCTATCCATTGAAATAGTTCTATCCAAAAATGGTTGGCGAAAGTTGCATCATGATTTGAGACAATGGATGAAGGAATGCCATGGAAAATTTGGTCCAAAAAAATTTGTGTAACTGTGAAGGTATTATAGGGGTGGCTAAGGGCACAAAAATGATTATATTTGGAGAGACAATCAACCACGACCAAGATCAACATTTTATCTCTATATTTATGGATCCTATTAATGAAATCCATAGGAATATCTATCCAAATCCTAGTAGGAATGGGCAAGGGTTTGAGCAACCTAGGGATGAGTGTTGTTTCACCCTTGTTACATTGGCAGGTATCACATTCAACCACCATTTGTTGAATTGCCTTTTTCATTCCCTTCCAAAATAAGTTACATCATGATCACTCATAAGTTTTGAGAAACCCTGAGTGCCCTACAGAGGGAGAAGCATGGAGTTCATAGAATACAACCTATTGCAGATCTATGTTTTGGGGAAGCACCAAATGACCCTTGTATCATAGAGAAACACCATCCCAAAAATAATGTGGTATAACTGAGGGGTTAGTGAACAACTATTTAATGATTTGAGATAATGATGAGTCATGGATATACCCTTATTGTATAGTGTCTAACCAATGCAAAATAGGCATGAAAATAGCTGAAAGGGAAGCTTGATCCATAAATGTGCAAGATAGAGCGTCAACCACTATTATCTTTACCCTTCTTATAAGTTATCTCAAAGTCATAACCCATGAGTTTGATGACCCATTTCTATTGTGATGGGGTAGAGACCCATTGTTCTAATAAATATTTTAGACTTTGGTGATCAGTTTTGATGCAAAAATGATTACCTAATGGGTATGGCCGCCACTTCTATACTACATGTAAAATGGCCATCATTTCCTTCTCATAAGTTGAAAGCACTAAATTATTACTAGAAAGGGCTTTATTGGTGAATGTAATGGGGCATCCTTCTTGGAGGAAAACAACACCCAGTCCATTGCTGTAAGAATCACTCTCGATAGTGAAGATCTTAGCAAAATTTGGCATAGCTAGAATAGGTGTAGTACACATAGCTTGTTTTAATGCTTCAAGTGCACACTCAACAGCTTGTGTCCAAGTAAAAGCATCATTTTTTAACATAGCTATCAATGGAGCTACAATCTTCTTGTAATCTTTGATAAACTTGTGATAGTATCTAATGAGCCCCAAAAAACCATGGAGAATCTTGAGTGTCTGAGGATGTGGCCAATTTGTCATAGAAACTATTTTTTCAAGATTCACCCAAACTTCTTGGGTTAAGACAATATGCCCAAGATACTCCACTTCATCATAGCCAAAAGTACATTTGGACTATTTTGCACAAAGATGATGGTTAGAGAGAATTTTTAGTGTGAGCTCTAGATGTTGGAAATGCTCAGACCATGTTTTATTATATATGAGGATATCTTCAAAGAAGACCAGAATGAATTTCTATAGGTAGGGCTAGAATATTTAATTCATTATTACTTGGAATGTTGAAGGATCATTAGTTAGGCTAAAGGGGATAACCAAGAACTCATAATGGCCATCATGTGTGTGAAAATCTATCTTAGGGATATCATCCTCATGAAGGTGGATCTGGTGATATCCATAGTGGAGATCCAATTTGGAGAAAAAATGAGCACCATGAAGCTCATCAAGAAGCTCATCAATAACAAGGATCGAGAACTTATCCTTGATTGTGAGGTGATTAAGTGCAAAAAAATCAATGCAGAGATGTCATGACCCATCTTTTTTCTAGACAAGGAGAACTGGGGAAGAATATGGACTGGTACTGAGGTGAATAATGCCTTATTGTAGTAGGTCTTGAATGAGCATCTCGATCTTGGTATTTTGCTAAAATAGGTAGCGATAAGGTCTGATATTGAGAGGAATGCTTCTTGGAAGGAGATGAATATGATGGTCCTCTCACCATGAAGGTGGCAATCCCACTGGGTTGACAAAGACACATGCATACCATTACAAAATGGTTTGTAGGTCATAAACAGTAGTGGAGACTGTTGATGGTTGCATTTGAATGGAATGGAGCTGAGTAATGACACTGTGTGAATTTTTCCTAAGAAGTTTTTCCATATAATGTGAACTGATGATGCTAAGAAATCTGGGTTATAATTCTTTCAATGTGTGTTTTTGCCCATTATTTAAAAATTACATCCAAAGTTTAAAAAAATCCCATAAGATGGGTCTAAGTGTGCATAACCACTAGGCTCCCAAAACAACATCACATCTGCCTAAGGATAAGGCAAACATATTGGAGCATAATTTATAATTTCCAATAAAGATACGTATATTGTGACACTTCTCTTTGCAAGGTAATGTGCCCCAATTGGCAATCATGACTTCAAAGTTAGAGTAAGTATGGATAAAACAATCAACATATTTGGTGATTTGAGGGTCAATGAAGTTATGAGTGCTACCTAAATCAATGAGTATTATGAGAGGGAACTTCTTGAAGTAACCCCTGACCCATATGGTTTGTGGTGTAGTGACTCTAGCTAAGGCATAGAGAGAGATCTTTGGTTGGTCTTCTTAAGAAGCAGGTTCCATAATCGGTTGAGGTTCTTCTAGATCATCTATTGTACCCTAACATCTTCCCCATCTTTAAGTTTAGGTGGAGAGTTCACATCCAATCGGTAGATCTTTTGCTCAACATATCGATGTCCTTGAGTGAATTTATCATCATAGTTATAACATAGTCCTTTTTCTCTATGGGCTTACATCTTTGCTTCAATCAAACGCTTGATAGAAGTGGTTTTAGGGGTTGGCATTGTTTGAGAGAATTATGGAGCTGTATTTTTGAATGGAACAAAATTAGATTTGAATCAATGTTGAGCTGTGATCTTGTCTTCTACTAACTTAGCCAACCCTAAGGATTCCATCATTATGTTAGGTCAAAACATTTTGACCTCAGATCGAATTGCATCCTTCAGTCCACTAACAAAGAAACTCCTGAAGAATTCATCAAATAATCCCTCTGTGTGATTGGCTAGCTTTTCAAATTTAGTTTGATATTCTCTCACTATTTCTGTTTAGTGAAGTTTAGTGAGTTCTCCAATGAAGTCATCAAAAATAGTAGGGCCAAACCATTGCAAAAAGAGAGTGCAAAAATCAGTCTATATGGGTTCATCATGAGCCTTAGTATACCAATGATACCATTGAAGGCATTCAAGTTCCAAGTGAAAGGATGCAATTGGAACCTTGTTGACATCAAAAGTATTATGCAAACTAAAATGTTGTTCTGCCTGATAGATCCATCTAGTTGGATCTATACCATTGAATGGAGGAAAGTTAAGCTTTGGCCCACGATAATTATTGGAAGAAGAAAATGCAATGTCTTAAGAAGACTCTGGATGTTGTTTGTTGTTCATGGTGGTATGTTGAAGATAGAGGCAATAATTTTTTCATCAAGATCTTTAATGTGGGACATGAGGGCAACAATTTCATCCTCCATGTTTTTTGCTCTAGTTTGGGTTATGACCATGACCTAAATAACAATTTTTTTTGAAATAGATAGGAAAATTAGAGTTAAGACACATTTAGTAAGGAAGGTTTTGAATTTGGGTGAAAAAAAAAGGGGTAAAGGGGCTTTTAATAAATTTGTTATAGTGGGAGTATGATTAATGAAGACAAAGGCAATTTTAGAATTGAAAATGAAAAAACTAGAAAATTGGTCAAAGAGAGACAAAGGATTAGAAAGAGACGATGAACATAGTGGAAACATTTTGAGGCCAACAGACAAAAATAGGAGTTATGGCAAAACCTAAAAAAAGGGAAAATTATAATTTGTGGGAATTAGGAGTGGAATTGGGATATGGGACCTCAAGGAAGAAAATGCAGGGAATGAAATTCTAGGTGTTTGGATAAAGTTTGAGGATAAACGGGGCTACATATGGAAAGATATTGAAAAAAAAGGATTTTTTTTTGTTTTCTATCTAGCGATAAGTCCTCTAGAAGTCTATTGAGACTTTATGAAAAGTTTGCAGATTCTAGGTTCTATCAAATATGTGCTTGCAAGTCCTCTAATAGTGTATAGATACTTTGTTGATTGATTATTTTGAGTCTGCTAAAAAAATTCAAAAGTTGACAAAAATGGGCCCCAAGTCTCAATGGCTACCTAAGAGTTTTAAATTTTTCACTCTAGCCACCAATTTCATTTAAGTAAGTACCACTCTCTAGAAAAAATTTGGCCACTAATTTATCTCTTTACGACAACTCTTGGTTTTCCTCATGGATGGGAAATACTCAATCAAGAAAGGGTTATTGCTTATTTCACTGACAGGTCCTCTTAATGGGCTAGATACTTTGGGGTTCCTGTAGTACTCCTCAAAATGAGTTTTAGGTCTTTCACCCAAGCACTTCCCATAGTTATGTGGTCAGGTTTTTACCCTAATCTAAAATAGATTATTGTGTTACAGGAAAATATTAAAATAAATTATGCAGTAGAACAAAGTTATGTTTAAAAAAGTATTATGCAAAAAAATAAAGTGAAGACTTTTTGGGGAAAAAAAATTTGGCCCTAGAAGTGGTCTTATACTAGATAAGAGGATCCTATTGCATCCATTCAATAAAAATGAATAGAAGCACTGAATATATTATATTGATCGCAGACCACTTTGAGGGGGCAACCTCCTTTGAGCAAGCTTAATACAAATAATTTGTGGATGCTTTTAATGGCCTTAACACTATATATGAATTTTAATCTAAGAAACTACTACTTCCCCTGTATGTTGGATAAAACAAAATGCTCATGAGAAGACTTACAAAGCATACGCGTCCATAACAACAACTAAACTAACAAAGTAAAGAGAAGATATATCATGGGTTCATAACATTAAGGATAAAATATCAAATAAAAAATAGAGGAAATTTAAAAGCTTCTAGAGGAGTATGAACAAGTTTTGGATACCACTACATAACAAACCAAGCAAATAACACAAGGTATGTTGAATTGGAGGTAACACCTTAACAATTCATTAGGTGTCACTAAACCCGAGTTCACAAAAATAGATAAATACAAAGCTATCATAGATGATCAAAAGGTTACTTTTGAAGCAATGAGTAGGTCCCTCAAGTAAATTTTGGATTCGTAAGATCAGTCCATGCAAAAACTATAGACTTGGTATAATGAGACTTTGTGCATTACATTTGTTGGTCTCCAAACTCAAAGGCATGTGGATCAATTGGATGACTAATTTTGGATATCCAACTCAAGGTATAAAATGCTAAATCACTCATCACCATCACAAAAGATGAGATGTCTAAAACTTGATGGTGATTTAGATCCCACTACACATATTACTTACTATGGTGTAAGAAGTGATAATGGACTGAAAGATGCTAAAGTAAGATCTTTCCCAAATTGATCCCTCCATTTCCCAAATTTTAAATGATCCTCAATTTATTTTACCATAACAATTACAATAAGTGTTACAACAAAATAAGATAACCACAAAATTGTAACCAATGAGCCAACTCAATAATAGCTTCCACCATCAGATTCTATGAAACTAAGTGGTTCATTTGTAACACAATCATGACCAACATAACAATAGTTTATAATGTAACCACTTTAAAGTATACAACCATCTACTCAGTAGGTACTATGCATTCCAATTTTATAGTTTTCACAAGTTTTGCACAATTTTGTAGCATTAAGAGATGGGATAGGTTCGTTGAAAACCCATAAAAGGCAACCACCTAGTTATGCTAGTCTATTGAAAACCTGAAATGGTGATAGGATAGTATGCTACTTAGTTGAAAATATGAAAGGAGGGCTAAGTATTATGCAAAGGGTGAAAACTGATAAATGAATTGGTGTGATAATTATGATTCTTGTTTCTCGTTTATTCCCTCAGCCTCAAAGAAAAATATCTTGTTTTGACTTTATCTCAAGATGAGACAATGGTTTAAGTTTGAGAAAGTGTTGGGTGAATAATAGGGCTTACTAAAATTGTAGAGTATATTTGATGAACACGTGTGTGAATTGAACTATTTTATATTTTTTATGTATTCAATCTATGTAAGCATAAAGATAGATGATAGAATGGGAAGATTCACTTCTTTTAGGCATATCAAAAGGCTAGAATGTGAAGAGACAGTTTTGAGTAAAATTTTATATATAATGCTCAATTGTAATTGTATATGGTTCTGATGTGATAGAGATTAATACATATTATTCTAAAATATTTTTCCTATGTATCTTTTATCATTTTCTAATACACAATGAGTACTTTATTTGCCTTAATCTATTAATTATATAAGTATATGCCAACTGTTAAGATTCTAATAAACCTATGTTCGTTTGTGCAACAATCTGTTTGAGTAGATTAATGAAAATATTCATTTTGGATATGGCATCAACTATGTCCTTTTGTTATTTATGCACAATCTATCCCTGAATTAGCATGTTCTAAAGGGTTTATAGGAGACTATGCAAACAAAATTTTATATCTTGTAGGTAACATGGCTAAATCCCCAATAAAAACCATTTTCTAGGTTAAAAATTAGGGAATAAAATATTAAAAAAGTGTATGAATCCATTTCCAAGTATATTAAGCATGGGGATTGAACTATAAAATGTGTTTAAAGTTATTAGCCTAATGATAAGTAGGGAAAGTGTGATTTTAAATCCCCATGTGATTGAGTTGGTCCCCAACTAGTAGGCCTTAGGAGAGAATGCACTAGAGAAGGTGATATTTTTTAGTTCAATGTGGGCTTTCCAAAGATTGGAAAACATTCTATCCCATATTACATCTAGATACCTTAACTTTCAATGATGGTTGAAGTTTTCACTCTAAATATGTTGAGGGGAAAAAAGATGATACCTAATCCAGGGGTTGTACTAGCATAATCAAGTAACATTAGGTCAATGCCAGTCTTTCCACCATGGGAATATAGAAGAAACACCAATCTTGTGAAGATAACTATCAAGTATGGAGTTTTTAATTTTATAAATAGACTCTGAATCCTTAACCTTAAGATAATATTTAATTCTAAGCATATTCCACTAGAGCTACCTATAGGAAACCTTTCAAAATATGTCACTTATAGGCTTGATTACATTTTTAAAAAGCCTTAGAATATTAATCTAGGGGACCATGGAGAAGTGGAAGTTATGAATATTAAGATTAAGAGACCACCAAAGAGAATGATAATTAAGAGAAAGTCCATTTGTGAAACCATCATCTACCTATATGTGGTTCAACTTGAGTAATTTCTTGGATTTTCATATAATTTTAGCCATAAAGGTGCCACTAGTTTGAACTATTATAGCAGAAAGAAGAAGACTATGAAAATAAGCCATGTCTTCTAGCCAAGAGGAGTTTCTTTGGTAATATAGTGTCTTAATAGAACCTTTCATGCCTCATACCCTTCTAAGCTTCCAGTGATCCATTTAAAACTTAGGGCCTAGCCTTGGAGATTGATGTCAATTAGTCCAAGGCCCCCAGCTTTCGTAGGTGTACAAAATATCCTAGGAGACCCTTGGAAACCCTTATGGCCTTTTGAATTTTCAAAAATAAAATATCTTAGTGAATTCTCCAATTTAGCATAGGCAAGTTTGGAACGAAACCAGAAAGAAGAATAATATACATGGGTAGTGGCCAACACTTTGTAGCAAAATTAGAACTTCCATGCTGAATAAAGAGGTTTGGTGATCTTATAGGAAATATTTTTCTCACTCTTTGAGCAACATATGACCAAATCTCAGATGGAGAGGCTAAGAAATCAAGGGAATGCCTAGAAACTTAAATTGCACATTTGGATGAATCCATTTCCATTAATATCCTTCCAACAAAGGAGGTTTGAAGGGGAGATATTACTTATACTGTTGAGTCTTTCTCCACTAAATAGAGGAAATTGAACTGATGCAAAGAAAAAAATGTTAAGGCATTCCATGACATTATTGAATAAATCTTCTTTTTCCAAAAGGGTAAGAAAAAAACCATCTACAAAATGCCCATTGATGAGTTGTTGATTAGAATGGGGGAGGTAAATTCATCTCGCAAAACCTCTTGAAGATTAGTTTGACAATAGGTATTTGAACCATTTTGTAATAAGCACATAGAGATGGGTCCAAGGGGAAACCTATCCTAATAGGCTGAACAACCCAAACTTGTTTGATTGCACTCCATTAATGGTAATACAATCTCTAGAGTTTTAAAATCACATATTGGCAATATGGATGAACTAGGGTCCAAATATCAAAGCTTTAAGAATTGTAATGATGAAGGGCCACTCAATCTTGTCATAAGCTTTCTCAAAATCAATCTTCACAAATATGGTTTTTTTACTAGAGACTCTAGCTCATTTCATACCCTCCCAAACTACAATAACCTTATCTAGAATATACCACTATTGGATAAACCATTCTTTTTAATTTTTAACAATTAGGGGGAAGAAGATGTCTTAGCCTAAGGGCAAGGGTTCCAATGATAATTTTATAGGAGACATTCAAAAGGGTAATCAGCCTCCAATTGGTAATAATATTAGGATCTCTAGCCTTAAGGATGAAATTTATATTACCCTAATTGATGAGGGCTCCCAAAGAGTTGGAAAAAATAGATTTATAATATAATTTGTCAAGATATAGTCCAACAACATCTTAGAGGACATAATAAAATTCACAAGGGAAACCATAGATCCTAAGGGAGTTGTTAGAGGCCATCTACAGGATTGTTTCCTTGAGATCATTTAGAGTAAGAGGTCTATCACAAGAAAATCTCTTTGTTTTAGAAATATCATATGGGATAACTTGAAGTAAATGTAAGAGAGTTGCTTCATGATCCTGGGAAGAGGGTTGGGTAACAAACACTCCTTAATAATGGTGCACAAAAGCTTTCAAGATGTCTCGGAGCTTGGTAAGCCTAACATAAACATCTTGAATGAATTTAATTCTATCTGCAACTTGTCTGGAGTAGAGAAGGGAAAATAATTCTTTGTTAACTTTATCCCCCACTCTTAACAAATGTATTCTAGTTTTGAGATGGGATCCATAAGCTTTGTAGGATTCCTCAAATTTTAGCTTGTGTTTCTATTGAGCCGCTTGAGAATGCAAATGAACATCCAATGGCGAGTTGTCAAGTTCCAATAAAATCTTATGGAATTTATGGCATGGTGTTTCATGAGCACACTATCTGAAGATAGATGATTTCTTACCATATAGATGAAGAAAGGTGGTAGTCTGAGTAACAGAATCAACCCGCCAATCAATCCAGTTTGTGTCTCATGTGGGTATGGGAATCAAATTTTATATCTATTTGATATGGCCCAAAGTTATCTTATGCCTGAGATGAGAAGAATTGAGATAAAATTGGGTCTTGTTTGATTTGGTTTTATGGGAGCACCATTCAATATAGAAGAAAATAGGTTGATAGTTTGAAATAATGATATCAGTAGAGATAGATATTGGGCAAATAGAGGAACTAAAGAAGAAGAATAGGTCTTGCTTCACGAGTAAATTTTGATCCAGCCTTTTAACCACTTTATTTTAACTTTACTTGAAATTTAACCACGTAAACCAAGATGAAGTAGTCTCTTATTCAATGGTGACTAGGCTCATAAAGACTAAGCTTATTATGTATGTAGAACCAATATTCTCTCTCCCCAACACACCAATGCACAGGAAGGCAAACTTATTTATCTTTATTAGATTCCACCATGTAAAAATTACCATAGAGAATCCAATGAGATTATGGAAGTGAGTCTTTCAACCACTTTTAAAGAAGAACTCTTTAGACAATGCCATTTCAAACATACAAGGTAACCAACTTAAAAAATCAGCCATTAAAGAAAAAATCCATACCACCAAATAAATAAAGTCATACAATTTCATAATTTTATAATTTATTTAAAAAATTAATATTATCTTAAATATAACTAAAATTAATTATAAATGAAAAAAATAAATAAATTTTAATTTAATCATAAATATTAATATGTATGAAGAAAAATTTGTAAACAAATATTTAATTTACAATTTCTAAATATTTAATACATTTACTTATGCTTTTTTTTTTTTAAGTTTGTTCCCATTGATAATCATTTTTATTCTTCTCTCTTTGCCTTATGGAGTTGCCCATTGAGTCAAACTATATCCTCTACCCTGTGGGGAGGGCTAACCTCCATGTTTGTGAAAGGTGACCGGAGAAAAATGGTACGAGATTTGTGCCAAACTATTTCATATTTTCTTTAAACATGTCCAATAGAGTCATGAGAAATCATTCCCAATAGTGTCAGGGGAAACATTTAACATTTTTGGTGGATTGGTTGTTTTGTGGCCTTGGGAGTTGTTTAGTTTTAAATCAAGAAAGAATATATTTTAAATAAAAAATGTAATAATGTTTAATTTTTAAATGAATATATTAATATACTTTTATTAAATATATATTAAAATATATTCATCTTTTACATTCACCATGCCATCATAGATAGGAATGCACAATAAAGGTTTGAAAATTAGCTTTGAAGCGTCGTTTTTAATGGTTTTCTTCAAATTAATTTAATAAGAAGTAAGTCATTCTAAATTTTATATATATATTTATTTTAAAAATAAAAAATAAAAATAAAATAGTATTTAATTGATAAAATTCTGTATTGAATTTAAATAATGTAATTATGAGATTTTTTATTAGGTTTCAGTTTTTTTTGTTTTGCCGCTTTTGATTGTAGAGCCTTTTCTTTCAGTATAGACAACCCTTTTTTGCAAACTATATCTCCCTTCCCTTTCTCCTGTCCATGTTGTGCCTTCCTTTTTTATGTAGCTCGACAAACCTAAAGTTGATGTTAGTACTACAGCTAAGAAGAAAGGTAGAAGGTTAGACGTAGAGAGACTACAATTGGAGGCAAAATACTTGGTGTGAAATAAATCTCAGTAGACAATGAAAGACTTCCTCACTCACCATGAGAGGAAACAAGCCCTCACCTTCAGACGAGAATTTATTTGTTATCTTTTCCACTAAGTATTGGCTGAAGATCTACATATTCAAATCTATTTTAGGTAGTAGTATTATTTTTAGTTGAATGATAGACTCTTAGTTGTTGTTCCATTTATATATTTTATAAGGCTCCATGTGTGAAGTGTGCTTTCTTTTGTAAGGTGTCATGGGTAGTTCGGTTTCTATTTATTCTCCTTATTTTGTTGACGTGTTTTTTTGTGAAAACTGAACCTTTTATTATATTCCAATACTGATTTATAACTCCAATCAAAATTATTTTACCTTATCAATATATATATATATATACATACTAAAATAAACACCTCAAAATTGATGTATCTTAACATTTTTCAATATATATAATTAAAATGTTTTGATAAAATTTAATTAAAAAAAATTGAAATAATTTTTCAATCATAAATATATTTGTTATTCTTAATACATTAAATATTTATATAATGTATATTTTCCCACCAACAAAAATGAAACTTAAATTATATTGATAAGAAAAAATAACATTACTATATAGTTATAATAAAATTTCAGATTTTATGATTTATTTGAGGGATTTTCTTATTCTAAAATTTAATTAAAACATTTAGATAAAGAAAATTATTTGTTATATTAAAAAATTTATGTATCCTTTTGAAAATAAATTCTAGTTTGGTAATGACTATTAATTAACTTGAAGAAAATATTTCCAAGTAATTATTTAATTTCTAATTTTTAAAGATTTAATATATTTACTTATGCTAGTATGCATCACTTTTATTAACTTTTTCTTTTCTTTTTTCTCTTTTTTTTTTTTTTTGGTTTTAGTTGACTTTTGTATACCATTCTTATAAATAAATTTATTTATTATTATTATTATTTTTTAATTAATTAATTTAATATATTTTATTTAATGTTATAAAAAATAATTATGCATATATTTCAAATATAAGTTTTAAAATTTTATGTTGTTTTTTATTATTAGTAAAAAAAATTAAAAAAACCCGGTTTTGATTAAAAAAATGTTAAACTAGATACAATCAAATAAAATATTAAAATCTATAAACTAAGATTTTCAAAATAAGGAAACAACAATTATACGACAACTAAAAAGTAACAATATGGCTAATTAATATCTAAAAAACATCAAAACCAAACCAAACAAATAAGACAAGCAAAAAAAGAGAACATTCAACTTTTTACCCCCTACAAATTCATCCCAAGTAACAACCATGTTCTTCTGAGCTTTTTTTTTTCATATGTTCCATACCCTAAAGATCATAGGCACCTTATTTATCCTTTACCATTCCCTTAGTTTTCTCTTTTTTGATAGGTACTTTGATTTTGACCGGAGCTCCAACCAATCTAGACACAATCAAGAGTCCAGATCCTCAAGTGATCATCTATCACAAGTATCAAATTTACTAGCAATGGCCATAACTGGTCCAAGAATACCAATGAACGGCCACAATCGACCTAAGAATACTATTAATGACCACAACTGGCCCAAGAATACCAACGATCAAGCACAATTGACCCAAGAATACTAATGATCGGCCACAACTGATCTCCAATACCATATTGAGATTTGAATTTGGGTGGTGATGGAAATAACCAAGTCACTTTACCAACTCACCCACATCTCATCATTATTCCCTTAGTTTTCTTACCTGGATTTCTTATACAGTCATTTTCCTATCTTCTCTTGATAAGTCATATAAGCTCATCCATGCTGGTTATACAGATTTGCATCATCGCTTTACTAAATCCCACCAATGTATCCATATTTTCCTTGATGATTTTTTTTCTTGATTCAAGATACTCACCTTCTCTTCCAACCTTCTCACATGAAGGAACACCTCCTTTAAGCCTTCTTTTCTACTAAGGACATCTCTCTTCTAGTTCTGGGCTTTGATGGAATCCTTCAAAATATTATGTTATTTTAAGAACTATCTAAAAAAGGCCGTATAAAAATCTAATTATTCAGTGATCTCCTTAATTTTACTTTTTCCCTTGAGTTCTTCAACAATTTCATCAAATACCTCTCCCACCTTCCTTTTACCTTTCATATTATCATTAGCATTGTCCTTCTTCGAAGACTGAGCACCTTTCAAAAGTTTCAAACCCACCACCACTTCTTTTATTTTGTCACCTGAGGATTCCAACCCAACTTCATCAATGCCTAGAAATTTTCTATTCTCCTCAATAGCATGTTCCCTATCAGTCTTAGAGTGGTTACATGCCTCCCTAGTAGACTGATTTGGTCTACTTGAGCTTCTAAGACCCCTTTTACCGATAACATTCATCATGTTTTGTGTCTTTTCACCAATAGACACATGGCCCGAGCCTATCTCTATCATTTTGGAGTATTTATGCAACAAGAATATGATGGCCTGGTGCAAAGGAAAATGATTTTTACCCTTTTCAACCTATAAGACCAAGCTTTCTAAAGAATTCAGAATGTAAAACAAAATACTAATAGGGTAATGATGCCTGAAGTAATTGAGGAACATAAAATGAAAAGAGAGGACTACTTTGTACCTACCCACTAGTGTTACAAGCTTCATGATCTATTTAACAACCTCACTATAGGGATGGATAAGGGAATCCCTCAAATATTTGCCTTATAACTCAATCAACTCCTCGTCATCTACCAAGAACATTGCAATTTCCTCTTTGTTATCCCTATTTGATTTATAATACTTCATACCTTCAATTTTCATACTTGTAATGTGAGCAATAAGCTCCTCAGTTACATCAATATTGACCCATTTACACTTAACCACTCTCTCATTCTAATTATTGGCAAAAGCCCTAAATATATGCATATCATAACCATCCACCTTCTGAATGAAGTTGGTTAAACTGCCCTCCTATAGTATTCTCTAAAGATCTCTTTCCTTAACCAAGATGTTGAATGAGGAGGGCACCACCCTATATAGGTCACCACCCATCTTGTTTTTTTATAGAATTAGAACAACCCTTGATTTTGATCACCAACTACACTCGCAATCTAGCATTAACGAAACAATACCCCTTATTAACCTTCACACATTCCAAGCAATGATTAGTGTGCCTCTTGAGCCCAATAAACATGATTAGAATGTGACATCCATCCCTCTTATCACATATAAAGCTACGACCTTCCCCATTATCAATAAAAATAACAAGAGCCCTCCATTTACCATTGTAATAAGGCTTATGAACAAAAGAAAAAAAACCATAGATAAGGCTTGAGAAATATTGGCACCTTATTCCATTCTATAGCCTTTAATATTACTCCTAAAAAACTGGATTAAGAGTCTTATAAGACTTGAGAAATATTGGAACCTTATTCCATTTTATAGCCTTTAATCTTACTCCTAAAAAACTAGATTAAGAGCCTCACTAATAATTGCATGAATGATGACATTAAAAAGCCCTTCCTTACTAAATCATTTTTTGAGACTACTTGAACCCATTCTTATATTAGCAAACCAATCAACAATTTAGTTTCCTTCTCTATATACTGTTGATAGTTAAAATTGCACTTGTTTCTAACACCAACAATGGGAAGTTTCAAGATGTGGGACTTGCGACTTGAAATAACCTCCATATTTTTAAGAAGCTGGTCTCTTCTTTATATCGAGCGTATACTGGGAAAAGGGATAGTAATTTTAACAGAAACACAAATGTGAGGAAAGAAAATCTAACTATGGCGATGCGCCTGAATGCAATTCAACCCTTAATCTGAGCACAGTGAAACTATATGTAAGATTCAATTACATTTAAGAGCAAACAAGGCATGATCAATGTAAAAGATGAAAACAATAGAAACAGAGGCTCACAGCTTAGACTACTTTTACAGTGACACAGAAAATATCAACAAAGGCATAGGATTCAATCTTCTTATTAATTCTCCAGTCACATAAGAGGCACAGAAACATGCATAGTTACATAAACTTTCCAACTCAAGAAAATAGAACAAAGGCAAATGATATTCCTAATCACAGCTCTAGAAGGTCTAAAACTCTTGACAACATAGCTAAAACTACTTTTACAATGACACAGAAAATATCAACAAAGGCACATGATTCAATCTTCTTATTAATTCTCCAGTCACATAAGAGGCACAAAAACATGCACAGTTACATAAACTTTCCAACTTAAGAAAATAGAACAAAGGCAAATGATATTCCTAATCACAGCTCTAGAAAGTCTAAAACTCTTGACAAATTCTCTCAAAAAATTCTCTCTAAGTATCCGATGATGATCCTTTTGGTGATCTTTGCACCCTTATGTATAGCCTTGGATTCACTCCAGATTGTTTGCGTGTTCCCAATGTAATGGTCCAACTGAAATCTAACCGAACTGGAAGTGTCTAACAAAAGATGTTTCTTAGATTCTGAAACGCTCTGTCTTTCGACAGTTCATTGGTTGAAACAGATCGCACAACACTTCCTTCTATTAAACAAAAGAGGACACTTGGCCAATTCCTTGAAAACCTCTTAAAACCTTCTCTTCATTTAGGATGCATCGAAAAATGACACTTGGCGTGTTTCGCAGCACTTACCTAAGACACATGGCACTTTTCGCTTAACTTATACTCTTTTTGTGTCTTTGCTCAGGAGTGTTTCGCCTTTGACACCTGTCACAATCCACTTCTTCGAAACTTTAACAACTTAACATAAAATAAGACCCATATCATTTCTCACCCAAGCAACTTTAAAAAGGCATATGTCAGGTACCCCTAGAACAACAAACATGCTCTGGTACCAATTGATGGGAAATCCAAGAACAAACACACCTATTTTGATCCCACTTGTTAGGATCTTGCTCCTCAGAAAGAGCACAATATGATTACCAAACTTAAGCAATTAAACATGCGGAAATATACCAGAAACATAAGTAACTAGAATTCACCAATAGCACAGAATATGAGAGACAATATACACTCTTATTTATTAATACTTGTACAGAAAAGAATACAATAAAGAGCCGCCACACTCTTCCACCTTACAGAGGCTTCCCACACCTCAAGTGTACAGTAATTCTTCTTCAAAACACTCTCCTACCAAAAACAGTCCCAACACACAACTCACACACAGAATTGGTGTTCACCTCTCTAACCAGTCAGTAATAACCCTGCCAGTACACCAAGCACTCTATAGTACTTCAAGTTGATCTCCCATGAATCTGAAACCTGCAATTCAACATACCATACTTACAATGGAAGGATCTTCTTTGCCTTCCTTTCTAGCTCATAATGGAACTAGGAGGAACACACACTTTGTTCTCTTCACTAGCACACTTTACAATACATGCCAATGGGTCTATAAATAGATCCCAGACTTAAAAAATAAATTAGATTTCTATAGACACGTAGCTCAAGACTCAAAATAGCCTTTAACATGCAAACAACCCGTTCACTTAACTAACTGTTCGTGCAATAAACAGTTTTGGAACACACAGGCGACCGACGCCAGTCCTTGCTTACCTGGTGCTGCCGACATCGGCTGACTTCTTGCCGACACCGGTTTCCTTCTGCACTGATCATGACCGACATCGGTCATGCTGCCGATGCTGGTGCTTTTGGGTCTTTAGCAACCTCTTTTTCTATGTCTACAACAAGTTGAAGCTTTTAGCTCCACAACCTAACAATCTCCCACTTGGAGATAAATAACTGCAACTGTACCTGTACCTGTACACCATCTAGTTTGTTCCCTTGGCTCTGTATCCCTCTTCAAGATCACCCCTAAAGACTACCCACCACAAAACTTGTAGTGCAAAACCTGTCATCCAAATTACCTGCCACATCCACATCTACAAACCATGTAGAAAATAACTTGAACCTGCATAGCATGTGCACCTATTGCTGATCCCTCTAAGAATCCACTAAACTGCCCTCCAATGCTTCTTTCTCGGTTGGCTCCAAACTTGTGACAACTCCCACTGCTTGGGAAAACTCAAGTTTAGTACATACCATGCACTTAACCTCATTATGTGAATCAAGACACCTGTTATGTGAACTATCCAACCATCGGCGTGCTAACCGGTCTCACACAATCATCTTGAAACAAAGTCAACATATGACCTTCCATGTCCCTAGAACACACTCATGCCAAAGAATCTTGCTGCTCCTAGATTCTCCATGACACACCCCTGAACTAGCTTTACCTTTAGTTCAGCAATACTTGTATATGTAACCCTGCAACAAGCACATCATATAGTAATAGGATAATGTAGCTAATATTATCCAACTTGGTAAAGAGAAACACAATGATCAAACCTCCATTGCCCTGCAGCTTACTCAAGACCATATACCCTAATCTTCTGTCTCACGTATCCATTTCCGCTCTTCTTCATCCTGAACATCCATTCGTCTCTCAGTGCTTACTTCCAGCTGGCAACTCTACCAACAAATCCCTGTTTAGTTCTTCTCCAAGGAATCACATCCTCATCCATGCCAAGCTCCCACTATTTCCTGGATCTACCTGCTCTGCTTCTTTAACAACTTCCTGGTTCTTTACCATAAGTGAGCAACAAGTAGTGTAAAGAAGGGAAATGATGAATTTGAGGCTTACCTACCCTTTAAGTCCTCCATATGGGCGCTTGAGACTTCCTTGACAGCTTGCTGTCCACCCAAAATTTATCTCAGTGACCGATGCCGATCACATCTCAGTCTGCACCCGACCGACGTTAGTTCCATGCGACTACCTCATTGTCGACATTGGTTCTCCCCTTGCCGATGCCAGTGTTTATCTGCCCTGAGTCACCGATGTCGGTTTGCACATAGCTGATGTCAGTCCCTGTCTGGATGCCGACGCCAGTTTTCCTGCCGACGTCGGTCTTTGTGTTTTGCTTGTGAGAACTGACTTCTTCCCGCGAGCTCCTTTTGGATCAAACCCTTGTCCAAATCACCCTTGCTCTGCTCAAAATTCTTCTGCCCCTTGTGCTGAACTCTGTTCGTCACCTTCTCCTTGAAAACCAAGGCTTTCCTGCTCTTGTCACGAACATCAGATTCCTCAAGAAACATTACATTCTTCTTCTGCATACATAAATCTCGATCTATACCCTTTGGCTCAAGAACATGCATCTCCTTCTTATTCATGTGACCAAGCCTATTAAGCCACAGCTCCGAATCTACAACTGAAGTAGATAACCCAGAAAGAGAATCAGTAATACAAGCAAGTAGATAAAGAGTACCTGCTTTCTTACCACCCACTAATTCAAGTGCATCCGTTGTGAGAGTTCTTGTGCATCTCTCATCACCCAACTTTCCTGAAGCAATTAGCCGCATCTCTAAGACTGGGACCTGCATGACCTCTTTTAACACCCATGTGTTACCTGTCTGCAATTTCAACTTCACTTTCCCTTTGCCAACCATCTGACAAGGCTTTCCATCCCCTAAACAAATTTCTCCAAAGTCTCCCTGGACATACTCATGAAAAAATACCCTATTTGGGGATGCATGAAAAGAGGCACCAAAATCTAAAACCCTAGATTCTACTTTATCCAAAGAACATACCAGAGCATCCTGTGCAACGAACTCTGCAACATCTGCTTCTTCTTCATGTCCTTCATGCTGATCTGCTACCAACCAACAATCTTCTTTTCTCTGCTCTTTCTTTCCACATTTTTAGCAGGTTATTCTGCCATACCTAGACTTGGACCTCCTGCTATTAAACTTCTCCATTCTTAGCTTACTGTCTTCTGTCATTGCTCTACTCCCACTCAAAAAAAAATACCTGTGAGTAACCTATAATCAAAACACACTAACCAAATCTGATACAACCTGTTAGTATCCCAACCAAAAGCTCTGATACCACTTGTTGATATCAAGCTCTGAACCTACAACCAAGGCTCTGATACCACTTGTCAGGTACCCCTAGAACAACAAACATGCGCTGGTACCAATTGATGGGAAATCCAAGAACAAACACACCTGCTCTGATCCCACTTGTTAGGATCTTGCTCCTCAAAAAGAGCACAATATGATTACCAAACTTAAGCAATTAAACATGCGGAAATATACCAGAAACACAAGTAACTAGAATTCACCAATAGCACATAATATGAGAGACAATATACACTCTTATATATTAATACTTGTACAGAAAAGAATACAATAAAGAGCCGCCACACTCTTCCACCTTACAGAGGCTTCCAACACCTCAAGTGTACAGTAATTCTTCTTCAAAACACTCTCCTACCAAAAAGGGTCCCAACACACAACTCACACACAGAATTGGTGTTCACCTCTCCAACCAGTCAGTAATAACCCTGCCAGTACACCAAGCACTCTATAGTACTTCAAGTTGATCTCCCATGAACCTGCAACCTGAAATTCAACAGACCATACTTACAATGGAAGGATCTTCCTTGCCTTCCTTTCTAGCTCATAATGGAACTAGGAGGAACACACACTTTGTTCTCTTCACTAGCACACTTTACAATACATGCCAATGGGTCTATAAATAGATCCCAGACTTAAATAATAACTTAGACTTCTATAGACACGCAGCTCAAGACTCGAAATAGCCTTTAACATGCAAACAACTCGTTCACTTAACTAACTGTTCGTGCAATGAACAGTTCTGGAACACACAGGCGACCGACGCAGGTCCCTGCTTGCCTGGTGCTGCCGACGTCGACCGACTTCCTGCTGACGCCAGTTTCCTTCTGCACTGATCATGACCGACGTCAGTCATGCTGCCGACGTCGGTGCTTCTGGGTCTCAGCAACCTCCTTTTCTATGTCTACAACAAGTTGAAGCTTTTAGCTCCACAACCTAACAGCATAGGGACAGGGGGCGATTTTCGCTTGCCTCAATAAAGGACACGTGGCAATCTCTGCTTTACTTAACTGGGGATATGTGGCGATCTCTGCTGCTTTAGCTACCTTTTGAGAAACCTACGAAAGGTGACACATTCTGGTATCTGCATCGCTCTATTTATATTATAGAAACAATCGGGCCTCATTTCATATTTACACGGACAACGACACTTGGCGGCTTCCGCTTGCTTCGGAAACAAAACCTGAGACCCACCACAGTCTTTATTATATTGGTGAAACAAAAGGAAGAAAATTTGGAGGTTGACACGTGGTGGCTTCTGCTCTCTTCAGCTGGGATATGTGGCGTCTTCTGTCACTTTTAGAAAAGCAAAATTGAAAACTTTCGTGATTGCCACTTGGCACTTTTTCCCTGATCCTGATACTTAGCTTGTTGAAACCTTTCACTGAAAAGAGATTTGAAATGTGAACGCTGATATGAAATGTGGATGCCGACACTTGTCGCATTCCGCTGAGTTGCTATGAGATACGTGGCACGTCCCAACCAACTTATAAAAATTATGAAAGGTGCCTCGGCCGATGACACTTGGCAGCTTCTGCTTGACTTATGCACTTCGACAAAAATGAATCAAAAGGAAAATAGAGCCCACACTCTGTTTCAAAACTTCGCCGTCTTGAACTAAAGTGTGCGGGGACAATGATTTGGATCATGCACTACTGATAATCAGAATAAAATGTAGAGTATTTTTTACTCTACATATACATGTTGAATGTAAACTATATTAAAGGAGCTAATGATATCATATCCCTCTTCCATCATATAATTAAGAGTTCAATTTTTATTAGAAAGACGATTGATAATATTAAGGGAATCACCTTCTATGATCAATTGGTTCACCCCCATCTCCTTAGTCAAAATTTACTATTCCTTCCAATTTGAACATAGTTATTAATTTATTTTAAAACCCTGTTTTGAGAAACTATTTCCAATTTTTAAGAATATAATACAATTATTTATGTTATTTTATTTTTTTGGGGGAGGGGAGGGTATATTTAATTTTTACCAAATTTTTTTGGGGTTAATTAATTATTTGACATTTTTATGCCACTTTTACTAACCATAATTAATTGACCATCTTAATACATGCACATACGTACGCATACATATTTTACATTGTGCATCATACGAAGTAAGTGTAAACATATTTTTTAAAATTTATATTATCAAAACTAAATTGGTTAAGAAAGGTAAGCTTTGTTTAGTTGTCATGCATAAAGTCAATCATTTAGAAAGGACGTCACTTTTATTGAACATATTCTCAATATTCTAAAGGAGAGAAGTTGTTGGACTAGCTGAGCATATATTTACATTTAAAGGACACCACATGTTCCTTTGTGTATGTGAGTATCGTCTAGAGTGGGGTTGTGAAGATTGGGTTATGATGGCTATAGGTTGTAAGGGCAAAATGGTGGTCATTTCCTACAATACACTAGAGAATAATGGTAATGATTCAACAATGGAATGTATGGCTTGGTTATCATTCAAAATAAAGGAGCTAGATATTAGACCACCTATAATTTGAAATACAACAACTTACAATCTAAAAGCATCAATAGAAATTAAAGCATTCTTATTATCATTCATAATAATTTATTTATCACCAATAAATTTAGTTGGCTTGTTTTGTAGCATACCTTTTTCTTAATAAATAAAAATATTAAATCATATAATTCAAGGATTGGAAGTGAAAATAATTCTTCATCCTCTTTAAACTAAGGTTATTGAGGGAATATATTCATCCTTTTAAGTGAAGGATTTTGCCTTACAGAGTTGCTTATTTAATCAAGCTATATCCTCTACCCTATGGGGAAGGTTAACCTCCATAACCACATGTCTGTGAAAGGTGATCGAAGAAAACGTACAATAGTTACAAGATTTGTGCCAAACTATTTTATATTTTCTTTAAACATGTCCTACTCAAGAAATCTGAATCTATCAAATGAAATGAAATGATCTGTACGAAAATGTTGGTTGGTGGATTAATGTATCTGAATGAAATGATCTGTACGAAAATGTACAATAGTTACAAGATTTGTGCCCAAGAGGGTTAGGAAGAATATTTAACTTTTTTTTGGTAGATTGGCTATTTTGTGGCTTTGACAGTTAGTATTAAATCAAGAGTAATTTATTTTTAATAAAAATGTAATTATATTTAATTTTTAAATAAATATATTAATATACTTTTATTAAATATATATCAATAATATATTCACCTTTTAAATTCACCATGCCATGTAGATAGAAATGCGCAATAAAGGTTTGAAAATTAACTTTCAAGCATTGCTCTTGAATGGTTTTGTTCAAATCAATTTAATAAAAAGTGATTCATTCTGACTTATATTTATTTATTTTTAAATGAAAAAATTAAAATAATATTTAATTAATAAAATTATATATTAAATTTAAGTTAAGGATTTTAAAATTAATATTTTTTAATATATAATTAAAATATTCTAGATTAATTTAATAAAAAGAAATAAAATAATTTTATAATTGTAAATTTGTTTTGTTTGTGTTAATACATTAATTATTTAGAATACATAGTTTTCCATTAATAAAATTGAAACTTAAGTTATATTGAAAGAGAAATTAATATTATTATATAATTATATAAAATTTATGATTTATTATAACAATTATTTTAGATCTAAAATATAATTAAAATATGTAAATACATAAAATTATTATTTTTTAATTAAATTTTTATTTATTTTTTAAAAATTAAATTTTAATTTAATAATGATTATTGATTTTTTTTTAAAACTAAAAGAGGGGTAAAAATTTATTAAAAAACTCGAAAAAAACAACAGTTACATAACGTTGTCCTGGTCCACCAGTTGGGCCAGTTTCTGATATAGACTTCTGGGGAGCATATTAATATCCGAAATGTTCCAAGAGGGGCCGTTTTTCGAAGCCCATTTAGCAAGACAATCCGCGACAGAATTCCACTCACGGGGAATGTAATTAAAAGAAATCGAATGCAAGGAAGAGCTAACTTGAAGAATCTCCTGAATGATCACATTAAGATGCCAATCAACAATACCAGGCTTAGCTTTATTTGCGAATCCGATTCACAAACAATATTGCTCCAGCCATTAAAACAGCAAGCTTTCACCGCCTCCAGGATGGCCGAGGCTTCCATGACGTTGTTAGTGTGCTTACCTTTATAGACCGAGAAGAGAAAAAGGATACTTCCAGCTTTATTCCGGCCCACTCCGCCAATGCCAACATCCCCCGGATTACCCCGAGAAGAGCCATCCGAATTGATTTTGATGACACCATCCTCCGGGGGAGTCCATCGGCCTTCTCTACAAACAGGGCGCACAAGGCGACCCCTACCACGTCCCACCTGCCAGCAAGGATCTGCAGTGCATCTCAAATTTGGCTCCAGCCCAAGGCGCATACATATAGACTCAGCTTCAGGGTCAGTCCCCTGCTCCCAAACGCATTTAACAGCCAAAGTCTCTTGTATCGACCTGAGCACTTGCGCCCTCAGAATTTGCATTTCCAGTTGGACGCCTCTGAATATTCTTCTGTTCCTTTCAATCCACAGGTTACATAAAATAAAAGAGGGACCCACAGACCAGGTGCTTTGTAAAAAGGAATTGTTAGTAGGAGCCTGTCCAAGGCGTCCCCAAAAGTCAATAAGAGAAGAAGCATGCCAACAGGGCAGCCTCCACGCATTCCACCACCAATGCCACATCTGCTTGGCATAATTACACTGGAAGAAAATATGAGCAGCATTTTCCTCATTACTGAAGCATAACACGCACCTAGAAGGTCCCTGAAAACCTCTCTTACAGAGATTATCCCAGGTGAGACACCTGTTATGAGTGAGCAGCCAGAGAAAAAAATTACACTTTGGCCAAGAGACCTGATTCCAAATTTTTTTCCCCCAAGCAAACTGGTCTCCGAGCAAGAGTTGACAAGTCAGAGCGTGATACCCAGCCGACACAGAGTAATGACCAGAGTCATCACCTCCCCACGCAAGAACATCTCTTCCTTGGAGGGAACTACAGCCTCTGGAAGCCAGGATATGAGCAAGCTCCCTCCTATCATCCTCAGAACCCCCAGGCGGCCAATTAGTAGAATCCTTCCATCTATAGCCAACAGTAGTTCCCAAATCAAAAATCTCTTTATAATGCTCCACCTTATGCCACCCTGCCGAATGGAAAGAAGCTCCTAAAACCTGTAAATGCGGATGCGACGAAAAAAGTGGAGGCTCACCGTCCCAAGAGTCCATCCAGAAGAAGGCATCATTCCCACTACCACAAACCCAAAACAAACTGCGTTTCACCAACTGAGCCCCCCGCTTGAGCGTGTTCCACACCATGGACCCCCTGCCCTCCAAAGGGAGCCTGGAAATATCATGGGGATCCACCCCCGAGAAGTACTTGTTCGACAAAACCCGAGCCCAAAGAGACGAATAACAAGAGCACCATCTCCAGTAAAGCTTGGCAGCCAGAGCTTGGCTAGCCAGAATAGCAGAGCGTAAGCCAAGGCCTCCCTCCTTCTTCGGTCTACAGACACTGTCCCAACTAATGAGGCTCCACTTGTTGTTCTGAAGATTGCCGCTCCAGAGAAACTGTCTAGACAGGGAATCAAATTCCTTCAAGAAGTAAACCAGGGCAGCCTGCACCATACTACGATAGATAGGAAGTGCCTGAATAACCGATTGGAGAAGCGTCACACGCCCAGCAGTGGAAAGCCATCTATGAGTCCAATGACTCACCTTAAGCCTCAGCTTATCCAGGACATTTTGCCAAAACAATCTAGGTTGCCTTCCCACAACAATGGGGATGCCAAGATAAATAACAGGTAGGCTCTGAGTTTGGAACCGCAGTATTGTAGCAATCCTTCTCTGAATAGGCTCCGGAGTATTAAAAAAGAAAATAGAAGACTTCAGCTCATTAATTTTCTGCCCGGAGGCAGCCAGATAAGTGTCCAGTGTGTGACGAAAAGCCAGCGCTTCTCTTATACGAGCTCTTCCAGTCAAAATGGTGTCATCAACAAATTGTAAATGAGTAAGAGCAGTAAGACCCTCGCCCCAGCTCCATCCCTGTAAGACGTTCATAGAGACGCGGTGTTTGAAAAGCCTGCCCAGCCCCTCAGCCAAAATGATAAACAGGTATGGAGACACCGGATCCCCTTGGCGTAGACCTCTAGAGGCCTCGAGAAGCTCAGAAGGAGTCCCATTGATGAGGACCGAAAAAGAGGGCGTCGTGATACAACTCATCATCCAACGGATCCACTCCTGGTTAAAACCAAATGCTAAGAGAACTTTTTGCAAAAAACCCCAGCTAACTCTGTCATAAGCTTTGGCAAGATCCAGCTTTATAAACATTGCACGCTCCTGGGACGTGCTCATATAATGAATAGCTTCCGAAGCTATAACAACTCCATCAAGAATCTGCTTGCCAGCCACAAACCCCCCTTGTTCCTCCGAAATAAGCTCGAGAAGAAAATCTTTGAGTCTCAGCGCTATAAGCTTAGTAATGATTTTATAAACCACATTACACAGCGCAATGGGCCTATACTCCTCCAGCTGAAGGGGTTGCTCTTTCTTCAGAATCAGAACAAGAAAAGTAGCATTAAGAGCCTTAAGCATTTCCTTGTTGGTGTACGATTCTTGAATGACATCCATTAGGTCCTGCTTAATGATGCTCCAAAAATCTTGAAAAAAATCAACCGAAAAACCATCCGGGCCGGGAGCTTTGCCTCTCTTCATGCTAAAGACCACCTCCTCCACCTCAGCCATACCAATAGGTCTCATGAGAAACTCATTCATATCCGCAGTAACCAGTTGGGAAATACAAGAGAGGACAGCAGTTTCAGCTTCTTCATCAATCACATTGTCTCTAGTAAGGAGAGTAGAAAAGAACCGAACTGCTTCCTCGCTGATAGTTTGTGAAGAGGTCAACCGATTTCCATCCTGAGTAACAAGAGAAGAGATGACATTTCTATTTCTCTTGGCTTGTACCGACTTATGAAAAAAAGCCGTATTCCTATCCCCTTCCTGTAGCCAGTCAATCCGCGCCTTTTGCTTCCAATAAATTTCTTCCCATAACTCCCACTCCGCAAGAGAGCAGGCAGCTCTTGCCTCCTCCTGACTCAGCATTTCCGAGAGACCATAGTCCCTAATTTGTCTAGTAACAACATCGAGCTCATCCTGTGCCTTCTTCCTCATGCCATGTAAGTTGCAAAAACAAGTTCTATTCCAAATCTGCAATTTTCTCTTAACATACTGAAGTTTTTTGAGGAAGGAATACATGGCAATACCATGAGCCGGTCCCCCCTGCCGCCACCACTGACCAATATAATCCTAGAGGGAAGAATCACGTAGCCACATCAATTGAAACTTAAAGGGGGGTTTCTTAGGTCCCTCAATAAGGTTAATGGAAAGCATAATGGGCCAATGGTTCGACCCTTTCCAATCCTGTATATCCGAGCTAAGAGAAAAAGCGCTAGACCTCCAAAAGCAAGAGACCAAAAATCTATCCAGACGCTCCGATATAGCAGCATTGCCCATTCTTCTGTTACTCCAGGTAAACAGCCCATTGGAGGGTCTAACATCAGAGAGATGTAGGAGCTCAACATTATTGCGAAGGCAATCAGATGAGGGGCCAAGACGGGACAATCCACCTCTTTTCTCCTCCAGAGTCATAACAGCATTAAAGTCCCCCGTAACAATCCACGGAAGGAACGGATGGCAGCTACGAACATACCGAATATGCTCCCAAAGCTGGAATTGCCCATTTATGTCAACAGGCACATAAACATTGGTAACAAGGATCAATTCCCCAGTTTCAAGGGAAGAGGCTACCATAGAAAGGGCAGATGTGCAGGCTAACCAATGAAGAGGCAAGATCTTTCACGGGTCCCAACACATTGCTAAACCCACTGAGCTTCCCATCGCTCCCACACCTTGATAGTGGCCTAAAAACCAGATTTTAGGCATACAAGCAAACAGTAAATCAACTGACAATTTAGTTTCTTGGATACAAAGGATATCCGGAGAGTGATCCAACACTAGCCTTCGAGCAGCCAATTGTCTGGGGCGGCTGTTCAAACCCCTCACATTCCAAGATAAGACAATCATTGGGACACAAGGGGGAAGTGTTCATCTAAGGTTTTAACCACCCCTGAATCCACAAGCAATTCACCTGTAAGTTTAATTTTCTCTAAATCCTTTCTACGCCCTGCCTTGGAGGGAATGGAGGAATTAGCTTTCTTGAAGGGCCTTTGCGCCAGGCCAAGCGTAGAAGAAGTGCTCTTATCTTTCCTTCCAGCATCAACCTCCTTAACTAAATCAGCCCATTTCACTTCCTTAGCAAGATTTCCATTTTCAGATTCAACAACGCCTTCAGTCGGTCTCATAGAGTTGTCAAGGGTCGGCAAAGTTACCATAACCTGATCCAAAATTGGCCCTGAGCCTTGCTGGTCTATTCCAGGAGCATCCCCCAAATCCTCAGTCGAAATGCCATCCTCAATGGCCATATTATCTAAAGCTTCAAACCTGTTACCCAAGTCCACCTGCCTATCCACATTTTTACGCTTCTGACCTCCACCTCTCAAGCGGCGCCTAACAGTAGTGAATCCTTCCAAATCCATATTAGCATAATCAGCAAACCCATGCACCAAGCTATCATTAACAACTGGGTTCTTCCCTTTTACAGCTCTATCTGGTTGGGTTTTTGCATGAGCAGAATTAACCTGTCTATTTGTTCCCTTGCCAGAGCCTGCTGAGTTTTGTGCAGCAGAGTCTTGGGTAATCTCTTTGTCTTTGGCAACCTGTGGGCATTGTCTATGTAGATGACCGTAGACATGGCAAATACGGCATCTAAATGGGATAGATTCATAATCTATCTGTTGAATCCAGGACGAGGATCCCAAACAAATTTCCAAGGAATTCGGCAAGGGATTATTTAAATCAATGTCAACACACACACGGGCATAAGAAATTACCTTTTTGTCCAGCGATTGATGAGCAATGGCTGTCGGCATTCCCAGCATGGCAGCAATCTGCCTGAGAATATCCTCTCTCCAAAATTCCAGAGGAAGTCGTGGAAAACGAACCCAAATCGGAACACAAGCCAGAAGTTCATCAGCTGAGTTGAACCCCGCATGCCAGGGTTTAAGAAAAAGCCCCACACAGTCATAGAAATACGGACCTCCCTCAAATACCCGATTACGGTCTGAGACAGAGGAGAAATTGACTAAAAAATAGCTGTTACCAGCGAACATGATGTCAAAGTCTCCTTCGATGTGCCAAGTCCTGCGAATCCAGGCATCTAAAGCAGTCAGGGAGATTCTTATACCCAGAAATTTGCAGATAAGTGTGTGAGCAGATAGATACTTGACATCCTCTTTCACAGCTTCAGGGGAAATAACCACCACCGGCCTGTCCTGCCTTCTCAAAAGACAGCCATTCACTTTGCTGAGCTTAGAGCGCTCACTGATAAAATTAGTCTCCTGCTTGCCAGAATGCGCCCCAAGTAGAGAGTTGTCTTGCCTGGGGCCAGTCAACGGACTGCTCGCCTCTCCACCATGCCCCTTCAGCGCTCCCGCCATCGCGACCAGTTATAATCATGATTATTGATTTATTTAAGAAAATATTTTCAAATAATTTTTTTATTTCTAATTTTTAAAAACTTGATAAAATTATTCATGGTAGTTAGCTTTTAGTAAGCATCACTTTTATTAACCTTTTTTTTTTTTTGGTTTTAATTGTCTTTTGTACATCATTCTTACCAATATATTTATTTATTATTATTAATTAATTAATTAATTATTATAATATATTTTATTTAACATTATAAAAAGTAATTATACACATATTTCAAACACATATTTTTAAAATTTATATTATTATTTATTTTTATTATTAATAAAGAGGAGGCTTTTTGAAAATGATTCGCTTATACAAATAAATGATAAATTAGACCCACACAACCAAAATAAAATGTTAAAGTCTACAATTTAAGACTTTCAAAACAAAGAAACAACTAAACAACAACTAAACAAAAATAAAATGACTAACCAATAACCAAAAACATCAAAACCAGACCAAACAAATAAGATAAGCAAAAAGGAGAACATTAAACTTTTTTCTTTCTTAGCGTTTCATCCCAAGTAACTAACATGTTATTATGAGCTTTTTCTATGTGTTACATATCTTGAAGATTATCATTCACCTTGGCCTTATTTAAAATCTCAACACCTTGGGTTTCCGTAAGTTTCAAACCCACCACCACTTTTATTTTGTCACCTAAGGAGTCCAACATGCCTTCATTAATGCCTGATTTTTTTTTGTTCTCCTCAAAAACTTGTTCCCTATTAGTCTTGGAGTTGTTACAAGCCTCCTTAGTAGATTTATTTGATCTACCTGAGCTTCTATGACCCCTTTTACTGATAGCATTCATCATGTTATGGGTATTTTCCCCACTAGACATATGCCCCAGGCCTATCTCTATAGTTATTGAGTACTTATACAACAAGAATATGATGGCTTGGTGCAAAGGAAAATGCTTTTTACCCTTTTTAACCTCTAAGATCAAGCTTTCTAAGGAATTCATAATGTAAAATGAAATAATGATAGGGTAATGATGCCTGAAGTAATTAAAGAACAAAAAATGAAAAGAGAGGACTACTTTTTACCTAACTTCTAGTGTTATGAACTTCATGATTTGGTTAGTAACCTCACTATAAGGATGGGTAAGGGAATCTCTCAAGTATCTACCTTGAAACTCAATCAACTCCTCGTCATCCACTAAGAACTTTATAATTTCCTCTTTGTTGTTCATGTTAAATTTGTAATACTTCAGACCTTCAATTTTCATACCTATATAATGAGAGCAATAAGCTCCTCAGTTACATCAATGTTGACCCATTTCCACTTAACCACTCTTTGATTTCAATTGTTGGCAAAAGCCCTAGATATATGTGAATCGTAACCATCTGCCTTTTGAATCAATTTGGTTAAACCACCCTTTGGTAGTATACTCCAAATATCTCTATCCTTAACCAAGATGTCAATCGAGGAAGGTACCAACCTACATAGATCACCACCCATCTTATTGTTTAGAGAACTAGAACATCCCTTGATTTTGATTAATAATTAGCATTAACGAAATAATGCCCCTTAGTAACCTTCACATGTTCCAAGTAATGAATAGTATGTGACATCTATCCCTCTTATCATAGAGAGAGCTATGACCTTCCCCATTATCAATAAAACTAAAATTAACCCTCTATTTACCATTCATAATGAGGATAATGACTAGGAGCAAAAAACATGTAGATAAGGCTTCAAAAAGATTGGCACCTTCTTTTATTCTGTAGCCTTTAATCTTGCTTCAAAGAAACTAGATGAGGATCCTCACTAATAATATTATGAATGATGACATCAGATAACCATTCCTTACTAAACCATTTCGTGTGACTACTTGAACCCACTCCTAGATTAACAAACCAATTAATAATTCAGTTTCTTTCTCTGTATACATGCTAAATGCAAACCATATCAAAGAAGCTAATGATATCATATGCCTCTTCTATCATATAATATATAGTCCAATTAGCATCATTTGTCTTAGAAAGGCAGTTGGCAATATTAAAATAATCACCTTCTATGACCAATTGATTCACCCCCACCTCCTTAGATAGACTTTACCATTCCTTTCGATTTGATCATAGTAATTGATTTATTAAAAAAACCTTTTTTAAGAAACTATTTCTTATTTCTAAGAATATAATACATTTATTTGTGCTATTTGTTTTGGGGGGAGAGTACATTTTATTTTTACCAACTTTTGGGGGGGTCAATTAATTATCTGACATTTTTATACCACTTTTAACAACCATAATCAATTGACCATCTTAACACACACACCTGAAGGCATGCATGTACATGTGTATGAATGCACATACACACACATACGCCCACACATATTACATTATGCATCATAAGAAGTAAGTGTAAACATATTTTCAAATAGTTTTTCAAACTTATGTTTTCAAAGCCAAACTTGTTAGTAAAGGCAAGCTTTTTCTAGTTGTCACACAAAAAGTCACTCATTTGGAAAGGATGTCACTTTTATTGAACATATTATCCATATTCCAATGGTGAGGGACTACAGGACTAATTGAACATAGATTTAAGTTTAAAGGACACCATATTTTCTTTTATGTATGTGAGTATCACCCGAAGTGGGGTTGTGATGATTGGGTTGTGATAACTATAGGTTGTGAGGGTAAAATGATGGTCATTTCCTACATGTTGGAATAATGGTGGTGATTCAATAATGGAATGTATGGCTTGGTTATCATTTAGAGCAGATGAGCTATATATTATACCACCTATGGTTTAAAATACAACTTGTGACCTAGAGGCATCAATAGAAGTTGAAGTGTTATTCTTATTAGTCTTACTGGTCCATTCATTACCAATATATCTGATTGGCTTTTTTTGTAGCACACCTTTTTCCTGTAGGGCCTGTTGTAAAGTAGTGATTAAATGGAAGTCTCAAATCATATAGTCCAAAGATTGGTAGTGAAAATAATTATTCAAAAGGTTAATGTAAAGCAAATGTTGTGAAAACTAAGTTTCATCAATATGTAATTCAATGTTTTTCTTTAGATCCCCAGGCAAGTCAATTTCAATGCATACTCATTTATGTGGGTGAGCTACCTAGAATTTGGGTTTCTCATGCGGAAAATTGCCCTAAGGGTTTGATGAGATGCTCAAAATATCCCTAAGGAGGTATAGGGAGACTTAGAGACCCAAATCTAGACTAGGATTTTGAGCTTAGCTTGTTAAAAGACTTGCAAATCCTTGGTCCAATGAGAAAATACCACATTTGAGTAATGTGAATAAATCAAGACCATGGTTGACAATAGCCTTATAATGGTTAGCATTAGTAAAGTGAAATAATAAAAATCTTTTGGTCATATTTTTTACCCTCTCAAACTTGATGCCATAAGGTTATCAATGGTTGTGAACCAACTACTTAAGTAAACTCTTAGTGGGGACTCAACTCACAAAATAACCAACAAATTAAAAAGATTCAAACAAGTTGTAAGTTTTATCAATTTCAAGAAGTCAAGCACAACATTAGGTAAAAGGTTTCTAGATTAGACTTAAAGGAAACTTTTTCCAATAATTATTTAATTGCTAATTTTTAAAGACTCGATATATTTACTTATGTTAATTAGTTTTGAGTATACATCATTTTTTTAAACCTATTTTTTATCTTAATTTTTTTTATACACTACTCTTACTAACCAATTTATTTATTATTTTTATTTTTAATCAATTAATTTATTATTTTAATATTTTAATAAATTTTGTTTTACATTTTACATTATAAATATTAATTCTGAACATATTTCAAACATAAACGTTTAAATTTTATATTATTTTTATTTTTTACTGAAATAAAATCTTATTTCAAAATGATTCTTTTAAATTTAAAATATTATTGAAAGTAATTGTAAGCATATTTCAAATACAAGTTTTTAAATTTTATATTATTTTTTATTGAAATAGATAATTTTATTTCAAAGAGATTCTCTTAAAATTAAAATTAAAATTAACATAAAATAAAGAAGACTGTCTTTTCTATTAAATTTTTTATCTTAAACTTACCTTTCCTTCCTTGATTTGGTCATAATTATTTAAAAAATAAAAATTATTTTTTAATTTTTAAAAAATTTATACATTTATTTATGCTTTTTTTTTAATTGAGTATATTTCATTTTTATCATTTTTTTAATCAATTAATTATTTAAATTTTTGATGTTATTTTCGTCTAACATTTTTTATTTATTTTGCAAACTTATATTATTTTTTATTAAGAGGAATGGAATTTTTATTTTAAATTTAAAATCTCTTCAAAATGAAAGTTTTAATTTGATTGTGATTAATTATTTATATAAAGAAAATTTTATAATTAATTTTCAATTTTAAAGATTTAATATATTTATTTATATTAAATGTTTTGTTTTTTTTTCAAAAAAATTTGGAGATATTTCTTTCTTATCAATTTTTTTTTAGATTAATAAATTATTTAACTTTTGTATGTTATTTTTACTAATCAACCTTTTTTTTTTCAGTCAATCAATCAATTATCTTATTATTTTTATATAATTATTTTTACAATATACATTATTTTCAAACAAATTTTAAAATTTATATATATTTTAATTGAAATGAACAAAATTTTATTAATAAAAAATATTTTTAATTTTTTAAAAATACTCCAACCTCCAATAATTTTTACAAAGTAAATATTCTTTTATATTTTAAACTATTAATTATCTATATCTAATATATTAACAAGTTAATTTTTTCTCAAAATAAAGTACATTATTTTTCTTTCCCATTAACTCGCTAAATAACTTTAAAATTATTTTAATAATAATAAAAACAATTAAATAATTAAAATGTATATTTATTAAATGAATGAAATGTTCATGTGCTTTGGATAATAATAGGTCTCATAATATAAAATTGAAAAGTAAAGCCTCATCACTTTCGGAGGGGTATCGTGTAGCAAGAACTCTTCCTTGTTCTTGCCATAACAAAAGAATTGGAAATTAACTTCTAACTCTAAGGAAATAAAATTGACATTTTTGTTGATGTTTCATTTTATTCGAAATAAATTATGTTTTTTTAATTTATCTTAAATAATTATGATTTTTTTTTTTAAAATTATTTTAAAAATATTGTAAAAATAATATAATGATCAAAAATTTTAAATGTTAATTAAATTAAAATTGTTAACTTTGTGATGTATCATTCTATCTGAAATAAAGTAGATTGTCAATCGTATGATGTACCATTTTATCTTAAACAAGATAAAGTAAGAAAGAAATATTATATAGAAATATAATGTGTGGATTCTTTTAATGTCAATTAACTTCTAATACTCAAGGAAATAAAATTGTCAAACCGTGTGATGTGCCACTCTATCCAAAATAAAATACGGATATTCTGAGAGGATATAGAAAGAAAATAAAACTTTTTCTTTTAAATATTTAAAGCAAATATTTCAATGGATTTTTTTAATGTTATGTCATTTGATAACTTTTTGTAAAAATCTTGTACACCTTTTTCTACAAAGATTTTGAGTATACCGTCACAAGATTTAAATTTGGATGGTAATCAACTATTTTACCAACTCATCTACATCTTATTTACAAATTTTTAAAATTTATATTATTTTTTATTAAAATGAGTAAAATCTTATTTGAAAGAAATTCTCTTAAATTTAAAATATAACCAAAAACATTTAAATTAAAAAAGTTTTCTCCTTTAAAATTTTAATCCTAAATTTACCATTCTTTCAAAAATAAAATTTAATTTAATTATAACCATTAATCTTATTCAAAACATATTTTCTAAGAAATTATTTAATTTCTAATTTGTAAAAATCTAATACTTTTATTTATATTAATTTTTTTTTGGGTATATGTGTGTGAGTGTATGTTTTACTCTTATCAATATTTTTATTTTCTTAAATTAATTGATTTTTTTTTTATAAAATATTACTTTCAACAACCAATTTTTGTTTAGACGATTAATCAATTGACCATCTTTACATTTTTGTATTTATATTTTATATCATAATAAATAATTGTGAACATATTTTCCAGTTTTTTTTCAAATTTGTATAATTTTTTATTGAAAAGAGTGATTTTTTTAATTTTAAATATACCATTCCTATATATATATATATAGGTAATGATTTATTTAAAAAAATCTTGTCAAATAAATTAGTTAGTTTCAATTTCTTAATTTTTAATATTTTTAATAATATTAATTTTTTTTTTTTTTTTTTTTTTTTTTTTTTTTTTTTCATTTTTATATTTTATTTTTATTATATTTTGTATACCACTTTTTATCAACCAATATGTTTTATATATATATATATATATATATATATATATATATATATATATAATTGTAAACACATTTTTAAACAATTTTTAAAATAATAAAGAATGTTAGGTTATAAAGATTAAATTTTAATTTTTAAAAAATACTTAAATTTCTAATAATTTTTATTAAATAAATATTTTTTTATATTTTATTATTAAATTGAAAAAAAAATATTTATAAACATAATACCAATGAATCATTTTTTTCTCAAACTAAATGACATTTTTTCCCTGTTCACTAATTAATTAAATAACTTCAAAATTAAATTAATTATATTAATAATAAAAACAATTAAATAATTGCAATATATATTTATTAGGTCAGTGCAATGATAAATAAATGGTTTGGATGACGAGATCCCATAATGTAAATAATTTGAAATTAGAGGGAAATAAAAATTTCAACGAGTATGATGTGCCACTTTATCCGAAACAACGAGGGGATATTCCTTTGGCCACGTCTTCTACATATCTACCAAAAGGAAAACACAATCTATTCCTTGTTTGGAGGAAATATTTGAGGGATAATGCCATGTTATTTGTCCTTTTTTTGAAAGGACAAAATGGAGCCCCTTACTTCATAATTTATTGTAGCTATGTTGATGTCTTGTCTTAATGTTTTATCCTTACGAAAATAAAAAATAAAAAAAATAAAAATTGTTCTATTAAATATAAGTAATACAGACATCTTTTACATTTTTTAATAAGTTAATTTTCAACAAAGGCCGTAGTTACAACAAATCATTTGTTATGTTTCTCATATAGTTCAAACAAACAAATAATAATTTAATTTTTTTTTTTTTGAAAAAAATTAATTTTACTTTTTTTATTGATAGCAATAAATTTTTTCCATTATTCAAAAATAAATACATAATTGTTTTTCAGTGAGTTGGTTGTATTATAATTTTAAGAGTTACTTTTAATTTAGATTAGAGGAATACATATACAATATCTTTTGTTATCACACACATATAATTATATTTATTTTTTAAAAGAATATATTAATATATTTAGTTAATTTATATAAAATTATATATATTTTTTATTTCATTAGGTTATTGGAGATAGAAATGTATAATAAAATTAAAAAAATATTTTTAAATTAATTTTGTTTAAATTACGATAGATGATTTGTGAGTTCGAAAATTGTAAGGGCGTGTGTCAACTTTTAATTGTTTTAATATAGATATCTAATACATTTTAATTTTGCCATCCACAATAGATAAATAAATCATGTAGACCTTTATTTAATATTATTTTATTTTATTTTAAAAAAAAAGATAAAATTATTTACCATTTCATATAGTAATAGAATTTAAAGAATAGTGACTAACATATTATCTAACATACGTATTAAATTATCTATATAAGCATTGCATAAATATTTCATTTAATATTTTTATATTAGGTCTTTATTTAATATTATTTATATTTAATTTGTATATATTTAAAATTTTCCAGTAAAGAAAAAATACAAGAGAATTAAAAAAGGGAAAATTATATACCATTTGAGTTTTTTTTACATTATAGATAAAATATGTTGATATCTAATATATATAATTATCAAGCAATAAAATATTTAGTTTGTGTATATTTAGACTTCTACCATTTATAAATTTATATTAATTATAAGAAACTTACATATAATAAAAGGCATTAGGATTTTAAAAGGTGAAATTATTTATTATTTCCTATTTAGCATTCATCATAATTTTTTATGCTCTGATGTGGCAATAATATTGAATAAGATTTTTCATTCTCACTTTATCATTATTCATATGATTATTCTTTATCTCTAGATATGTACTATATAATATATTATAATTAGTACAATTTATTATTATAATGATATCATAACTATCTAAATAAGAAATAATTAGGTGTTAATGTTAAAATAAAGTTGTCCTTTTTTAATACTTATTCAAATTGAAGTTACAACATTTAACATTGGTGCATCAATAATACATACAACCTTACAAATGTCTATTTCAAATTTTGAAAAATTAGAAAGAAAAATGTTAACAAGCTTTCAAGAAGAAATTAGACATGATAACTATATTTTGATTGATGAGATGAACTTTATAGGTCAAAAGATGCTTGAAACTATAAATTTTTGACTATGCCAAGCATTTACAAAAAAACACTAATATGTGCTTTGGTGGAAAGTCTATGATTTTTGTTGGAGATTTGGAACAATTACCTCTAGTAATGGATAAACCTCCATATGCAAGTACAAGATAAGTAGAGTTATTATGGCAAAACTTTAGAATTGTCGCTACACTTGATAAGGTTTTTAAACAATAATGTCAAACCAAATAACAAAAATGGTTACAAGAACTTCTAACAAATCTAAGAGATTCTAATCCAACTATTAAATATTGGTAGTTGTTGATGACTAAAACGGGTGCTTCACTTGAAATAGTTGAAAATGAAGATTTTAAAGAACATGTGCATTTATTTTCAATAAATAAAAATACGCACACCATAATCATAGAAAATTATATGTATTGAATCAACTTGTTGCTTGAAGCATTGCAACTAGAGGACAAAGCAATAATGTTGTGAGATTGGATGATGAATAGTTAGAAGTTGAATTATCAATATTTCTATTGGTATAAAGGTATGCTCACTACAAACATATGGACAAAATCAAGTCTTATCAATGACACACTTAGATATGTTTGAAGTATTTAGAAAAACTAGAGTTGACACCATTTGAACCACCTACATATGTAATATTTTGATTCAATAAATACATAGGGATTCTTTTTATTGATACAACTCCAAGTATAATTCCAATTATCTTTACACAAAGGGGCCACATGTGTTAGTTATCTTTGAATTTGGCATGGGGATTGAAAATCTATATATCATAGGACTTAACACTTGACAAAGCCACAATTGATATAAGACTTAGAAAAAGACAAGGTATAACATTTGTTGATATATCATGTGTCAAGTCATTACATGGATTGAAGATCACACCCCCTTTCACATATGATCAGATTGAGAGATTGAAGAATGGAAAAGGAGTAGAGAAAAGAAAAGAGGAAGAATAAAGACTTCAAATGTTAGAATAGAATATCACATGCATATAGATTGAATATCATAAATTTATTTTTATTTTATATATATGTTGTTCTCTATTTCTCATTTTATTGTTGAATATGTACAATTTGAACATTATAATCTTACTGTTATATTGCATGTGTGTGTGTGTGTTTTACTCTATATTTCTTATTTTAATATCAAATACATATAATTTGAATATTATAATCTTATTGTTATATCTCATATATATTATATAAATATTGTACTCTTTATTTTCTATTTTAATATTGTATTAAATATTTATATTAAATATTTATATTAAATATATTTTTATGAACAAGTATTTATATTTGTCTTATGTGGTAGCAAGTGTTATTATTATATATATTTTAGATAAATATATGTCAAATATATCAATATATCATTTTCAAAAAACTTATTTTACATAATTTACATTTCAATATGATATAAATATCTTGAAAATGATATAAATATCAATACAATTTACAAAAATATATTTAAGATATACTAATTTTAAATTATATATTCATTTAATTTTTTTTTAAAAAAAATAATAAATTATTATTTTATCAAAATGTATCAAATCTCTTCTACCTCAATATTAATTATGTGGGATGTACATTTTCCCATCAATAAAATTGAAACTTCAATTATTTTAGTAGAGAAACTAACATTATTACATAATTATATATAAGTTTAAGTTTACTTGATTTATTTAAGGGATTCTCTTTGATCTAAAATATAACTAAAACATTTAAATAATAAAATTTGTTCTTTCTGATAAAAAAATTTACCTTAAATTTACTTTCTTTTATAAAATAAATTATAATTTGGCCATGACTATTAATCTACTTTTCAAAACTTTTCCAAAAAATTATTTAGTTTCCAATTTCTAACACTTAAACATATTTCAAACACAAATTTATAAAATTTATATTATTTTTATTAAAAAGGATAAAATCCAATTTAATTGAGATTATTTTAAATCTAAAATATAACCAAGAAGGTTTCAATAAAGAAATTTATATTTTTCATTAAATTTTTTATCCTAATATTATCGTCTTTTATCATTCATTCAAAATAAGTTTTAATTTAATCATAGTTATTAGTTATGAAGGGAGGGACTATATCATATATATTTTACTTTAATTTCTGATTAAAATTTGCATTTTCTATCAATCAAAAAATATTATTTGTTTTATACATTGAAAAAATTACAAATTTTCAATAATAAAATTTTACATTTATTAATAAAAAATATAAAAAATCTATTTATCAATACTTTGATTAGCTCAAATGAAATACATGTTATTAAAAGTAGACTTCTAACATCATACATGGTGCATGGAAATAAATGCATTATCAGATTGCAAGGCTAAACAAAATCTATCAATTTTTGTGTGGTAACTGGGAATAGAATATGTCCTTTGAAAAATTATAATATAAATACACTTGTTGTCGCACTATACTAAATTCTAAGTTTGATAGAGAATAAAATCACCACAATAGTCACTGCCAAACTTGGAGACAAACTTAACAAACATTAAAAGAACTATCACCATGTACTTCAGTAGTTAATATCTCCTTTAACACATCTCAATTGTATTTAATTTTCCATGATTCTGAGAGATAGTTGGCACAGTTTATGGCATTCAATGAAGGTATATTTATTGATATTATTTAGTTTCATTTAGTGGTGATCAAGCTAAGTTTAACATAAAGGGCGTAGAGATTTGATAGTAGTTGTCATTCTTTTTTTTTTAATATGTGAAAGTAATCTCTAAAATAATGATCTTCGCTACAAGTTTAGTACTAGTACTTGAGGAAATACTGATGCCACCAACTTTGGTCGAAAATACACCAAGGGGAAACATTAATAAAGCACCACCAAACATGCTTGTAATTAATGCACTTTCTTCTTGATTTTTGCAACAAGTCTTTAGAGGATTGAAAGGCTTGAAACAAAAGTTCTTTGTATCTTTTTTTTAAGGTTGGTGTCTTTCATGAACAACGAAGCTCTACTAAAAATGGTCTTAACTCTATTACAATGAACATTCAGTGAGACATGTTTGAGATTTTACATCCGGTACATGCTTTATTGATGTATTGACGATGTCTTGTGCTTAATTTTAAAACATTTAAATACAAAAAAAAGCTTCCCTTTGAATAAGGGCCCAAAAAATGCCACACTTTGTTTAAAGTATTTTGATCTCTAGTTATGGCCAACATAAGCTTAGAGTATCGAGGTCTACAATAAATGTGGTCTTTTGCATTCTTTCTTTCATTTTTTTTTAGGTTAGGACTCAAAAATATTTGTTTTTACATTTTGTCTTTGCATTCACATTATCATTTTCTACTGTAGTTATTTAGATCCCATTTCTTGTGGTTTTTTTTGCTTGGAATTTTAATTTTATGTTTGGGATTTGATTGTATTTAATGCAAAGTCAAAATTATTTTGAATTTATTATTTTTATGATGCCAAACATGGGATAAAAACTATGTTCAAGTTTCATTAAGATTTGTTCAAGTATGGCTTTGGAGATTGGTTGTAAACATCTAATGCCAAGTTATTTTTTTTTTGGGTTGAAATTATATATATATATATATATATATATATATATATATATATTATGTGATTTAAATGGGATTCCATTGTGATTGCAAGATATGCACAATTTTAAATTTGTTGAAAATGGCTGGGAGTTTTTTATCAAATACAATTGGTAAGTGTAAAGTGAATGTCACAATTTTTGAAGCATCTTATTTGCCTACATCCAGACCATCCATTTCATGGAGGAATTTTTTTCAAACACTTCACATGCATCCCCTAAGCATCTTACTATTACAACACATTATAAAGAAAGAACTACCACATCAAACCAAAAGCCCTATGCATCTTGAATATAAAGGCATTCAAGTAAAATTCTTCATCATTGGCAATTGATGCATCAATTCATTCAGTATTTATGGTGTTTTTAATCCATTTTTAATAAGATTTTTTTGCATTTCTTTTTAATAATTGACAATTTTTCAAGAGGAAATAAATAATTTTGGTGTTAAGGATTGCTTGGACAGTGTATATTTACATTATCCCTTTCAAAATAAAAGTAAGGGTTTCATCTTAGTGAAAGGTACAATGGTTTTTTAAATATGTTTTCCTTATTAAAATAATCTATCAAGGCATTTCAAATGTTGGGGTCTTTTTTTTCAAAACTATTGCAATGTATGTAGATCTTGTAATGATAGTTACCTACTAAAAAATATGATTTTATTATTTAATTCTTACTAAGTTGACTGATTTATGCATATATAATTATTGCATTTTTTGTGGCTTCTTATTTATATTATTGGAATCCATGTCATTGTACCACTTAATGCATCAACATAAACAAAAAATGGAAAATTTTAGAAATGTTTACAATAAAGTTCAGAACACATACTTATAAGATATGTACTATATAATGCATTTTCCATAATTACCAGCACATCAATTATTGTATTGTATTCTAACTATTCAATAATAAACCAAAACAAAAAAAAAAAATAGTCAAAGTCGTGGCTTCAAGATGTGTTAGCTACAATAATAAAAAAGGAGAAATATAATTGCATAACCACCATCTATCCCTTTCTAATTTGAAAAAATTAGCCTAAATATTTTTGTTAGAAGTCTATTAGAATTATAACCATAACATTATTTCAAAATACATTTGCTCAAATGCCTATAATGCCTTTTTAGAGAACCTAATTTTTACATACCTTGAAACCTTGGCACTCCAAGAGATGACATTTACTCGACACATTTCATTCGAAAGCCTTAAAGTGTTATCAGGGAAACCATTTTGTTCATACTCTTGAGGCATAACATTTCATGAAATCATTTTTATTTTAGACATTATGTCAAATACTTCACATGGCTTGTGTATGCTTCCAAATTTTGCTTAGTGATGCAAACAAATCTCATCATAGTTTAAAGATAATTGTTGATCTATTAGCCATGTGGTTCTTCATTTTTTCATGTGAATATGTAACTTAGTGACTCTTCCATTTTTTTAATTTCCATTCATGCAACAAAGAAATGTTTAAATAATAATCATTAATTTTACTTAGAAATACATTCTAATTAATATATTTTACTAATGATATATTACCTATTATATTATCTAATATATATGTGTGTGTGTGTGTGTGTGTGTGTGTGTGTACATATGTGTATATATATACATATGTGTATGCATATATATACATATATATATGTGTGTGTGTGTGTGTGTGTGTGTGTGTGTGTGTGTGTGTGTGTGTGTATCGGTATTCACTTTTGTGTGGAGCTACGAACTGGTCTGGGACATAATCAGGGCCTAGATCTCCAAGTGATCATCTACGACATGTACCACATATACCGATAATGATCATAACAGGTATGATAACACCAAAAATGGTCACAACTAACCCAATAATACCAATAAATAACCACAACTAACTCAAGAATACCAATAATGGCCACAACTGACCCAAGAACCAACCTGAGAATACTAACAATAGCCAAATTTGGTCTTAGATAGTTTAGTGATATTTGAACCTAAATAGGGCTTGAAACAACCAAGCCACTAAACAAACTCACCCACATCTCACTGGTGATTTAAAATATAATTAAATTTGGGTAAGTGCACCAACTTGGGGGACAAAAAAAGACCTACCCGTGGACATGATTTTTCTAAAATTTCAGAAATGTGAACTTCTACAGATAAATAGAGATGGCTACACTCAAAATTTAAAGATGGTATTAAAACATGAATTGTATAATTTTGAGTCTAGTTTTAAATAAACTATTTTTTTTTAAAAATGGTTAAGTATAAATAGGTCAAACATCTAAAATTTTAATAAGACCTAGTTTTTTTAAGAAAATTTGAATTGTACCATTCTGTGTGACCCACCATTTTTTGAGCATCATTAAATATTGTTAGAAACCCTTTGGTGCATATTTATATTAGATATTCTAGTGTGTCATGAATTTTTTTTTATATTTTTTTATTAATTTTGCAATTAATATATTCTAAAAACTGACAAAAAAATGGATAGCCATCCGTGTGACCCACCCTAACTACCTCAAAAAAATGAAAATTGATTATTTTTTAATGTGTGTAGAATTATGTCTATTTTGTTACCATCTAATTTGTTTTGCATTTGGATTAATGAAAAACAAATTAGATCAGCATAAATAGGCATGTATGGGTGAGGCATGTAGTGTCCTAAAAAAGGTGTTATTAGAAATAAATATAGTTTGAACCCTTAAAATAACCCAAAAATTATAAAAATCACACAATTAGAAAGAGGATAACATGATCATCATAACGGTAATAATTTTTTGAATTTTGATGTTGAAATCCATAGCATTTTTGGCGATTGAAGTTAAAATTTATTGGTTTTTCCTAAAACTCTCAGTCTCGGCTATAGATGTACAGTCCCAAGCCTTTGGCTCAAAAATCCAAACTATTTTTGAGCCTAAAGGCTTGGTTTTAAATTCAAATTGAAATAACACATACACATTAAATAATAGATATGTGTTATATAATGTGTACATGTTTCTTAGACATAAAACAAAATAAACAAATTTTGTGTTTGTTATGGGGGAAAGGTCCCATTAGCCATGCATCCTTATAGGTTAAATGTCAAATTTCATGTTTATTATAGGGGAAAGGTCCCATTAGCTTTGGACAGTGAATTAAGGTGCCATAACATCGCATTAGACTTTGAAATTTTTACCCATTTCAATATGTCTTCTTAACTAATTCATCTTAACTACTTATAACTAAGGTTTCAAGGTCTAACACATTATACATTTGATAATATAACTAATTTTATCATAAGAGGTCATAAAATGCATTTTTTAAACCTATGATCAAAACTTAACCTTTAATGTACCAATCATTGTGCATTAGATTATCAATACTTGACTCTTACTTATCAAGATATGATTGGTTACTTTTAATTTTATAGAATAAATGTTGAAAAAGTGTTAAATATTACATGTTCAGCTTCTGGAGCACTTTAATATTTATATACACCAATATGTTTCATCAATAAAACACATGTTGACAAAAGCCTTGTTTGAAAATTGAAACATGCACATCTATTGGTATCTTTCCCCTAGTAGGGAAAGGATATACCTTACCACCTTACTTTCCTAAAATCTTACTTGCCCTTAAATTTTGTGTTTCTTATTGATATCATCCTACTTGCCTAAAATCCTATCTTACCCTTTTGTTGTTTCTTTGATATCTTTGACCAAACCTCTTTATTTATAAATTTTGAACTAATTTGTTTAAGTGGCAAACCCATTGAATTGGAATATGTATTATAGATAATCTTGTGTAAGTAGAAATAAAAATTGAGCCCTTGGTGTAACAGTGCATCCCTTGGATTTCTATTTCAAGAATGCTATCTAATGGAGCCCAATACCTATGCATCATGCTCTGGATTGTCCCAAAAACATTCCTAAAATGTGTTGAATAAAATCCCTTAAGTTTCCTCCAAGGTCACTTAGTGCATCTAATTCAATAGGTGCATTTTGAAGTCCCAATTGAAAGTCTAACAAGAGTCTTCTATTGTTACAATTATTCAAGTTTTATTCCCATAATTTAATCAAATACATTATTCAAATTTTACCTAAAATTAAGATCTCTTGTGAAAATATGGTTAATCCTCAATTTTGTGCACCTCCTTCATCTACCCCTCCATCACACATGGGATAATCATCAACCACTCCATCTATTCCCATGTCATCTAAAGAGTGTGTCTTTGACATGGGACTAGTCCTAGCATCACCATGGATGCAACCATTGCAAGCTCAAAAAAAAGCTAGACAACACTTGGCGCTTATCAAAACTATAGAGTTTTATACCTTACTATGTAATTGGGATGGTAAGATACGAAAGTAAGATGATAGACCTAAAATGCATGTACATGTTACATTATTAAATATTTTGGTCAAGTTGGGTATGGGTTTTATTTTGTATAAGATGTGGTTTTAAGCTCAATAAACTTGAAATGACATTAGTGATGATGTGTTTTTAAGATAATGTTTTAAGATGTCGTGCCTGTAGTGATTAATGTATAGATTATAAAATATCTAAATGCACTAGGGACTTTGTTTTAAACCATTAAAGGATGGTGTAGACCTGACATTGACCAAGTATGACATATATATAAGTTACCCCAACTCAAACTCTATTGAACTTATTCAAGATACATTAAATCTATGACAATGTCCCTTAAATTTGAGAACTGCTTCCCCTCAAGGATTATGCTGAGCAGAGAGACCCAATAATTGTTTATGTGGATGATGAACTACTCACCTCATATAGATGGTTGAACATAATTGAATACTAGTGTGCACCCCCTCACTGAAGGTTTCAAGATTATATATATTTTTACATATATCTTCAATCATCTTGTTCATATTTTATTGTAATGAGATTAAACCTTATGATGTGGACTGCAAGAAAGTAGTACATGTCTCAAAATTCTTGCTCTATCTTGGGATTTGAGGTTGAGGCTCATCCATTGCTAAATTATGTTCTCTCCTACATGTAGGACTTAATATGAATGTAAGTTTTGGGATCTCTAGAGGTAATTCAAGGCAAAGGGATATAAATAATTTGAATACATACATGTAGAAAATTGATAACATTTGGTGCATATCTGACAAATCTAACACTTTTTTAGGTGTACTAGACTTACACGTGGAAATATTTGATTGGTAGGGACTTTGTTCGAAACCATTACGGGATGGTGTAGACCTGACATTGACCAAGTATGACATATGTATAAGTTACCCCAGCTCAAACTTTATTGAACTTATTCAAGATACATTAAACCTGTGGTAATGTCCCCTAAATTTGAGACCTCTTCCCCTCAAGGATGATGCTGAGCAGACAGACCCAATAATCATTCATGTGGATGATGAACTGCTCACCTCATATAGATTGTTGATTAGAATTGAATACTAGTGTGCACCCCCTCATCGAAGGTTTCAAGATTATATATATTTTATACATATATCTTCAATCATCTTGTTCATATTTCATTGTAATGAGCTTAAACCTTATGATGTGGACTACAAGAAAGTAATACATGTCTCAAAATTCTTGCTCTAGCTTGGGATTTAAGGTTGAGGCTTGTCTATTTCTAAATTGTGTTTTCTCCTATGTGTAGGACTTAATATGAATGCAAGTTTTGGGATATCTAGAGGTAATTCAAGGTAGAGGGATATAAATAATTTGAATACATACATGTAGAAAATTGATAATGTTTGGTGCATATCTGACAACTCTAACACTTCTCCAGGTGTACTAGACCTACACATGTCAAAATATTTGATTGGTAGGGACTTTGTTTGAAACCATTAAGGGATAGCATAGACCTAACATTGACCAAGTACGACATATGTATAAGTTACCCCAACTCAAACTCTATTGAAATTATTCAAGATACATTAAACTTTTGATAATGTCCCCTAAATCTGAGACCTACTTCCCTTCAAGGATGATGCTGAGTAGAGAGACCCAATAATTGTTCATGTGGATGATGAATTGTTCACCTCATATAGATGGTTGATCAGAATTAAATACTAGTGTGCACCCCCTCATTGAAGGTTTCAAGATTATATATATATTATACATATATATTCAATCATCTTGTTCATATTTCATTTTAATGAGCTTAATCCTTATGATGTGGACTCCAAGAAAGTAGTACATGTCTCATAATTCTTGCTCTAGCTTAAGATTTAAGGTTGAGGCTCGTCCATTGCTGAATTATGTTCTCTCTTGCATGTAGGACTTAATATGAATATAAGTTTTGGGATTTCTAGAGGTAATTCAAGGTAGATGGATATAAATAATTTGAATACATACATGTAGAAAACTAATATCACTCAGTGCATATCTGACAACTCTAACACTTCTCTAGGTGTATTAGACCTACACATGTGGAAATATTTGATTGGATTGGGCATCTTGAGGCTCTAAACAATATGATGCTTCTAGGACAATTGATAGTTATAACTCTAACACAAATATGTGTGTATAAGATACACATGTGCATGTATCTAATTAGATCGGGCATCATATAGATATGATAGAGCCCTTCAATGCTTCTAAGACCTAACACCTCTAATAGTGTTGACACTTTTGAGCATGTACGAGGTACATATGGTGATATGTAATTGGATTTGGCCTCTTGGGGCATTGTCAACTCTAAAACTTCTAGGACTTGATGCATCTCTGATAGCTTTAACACTTTTGGGTGTATGAGGTACACACATGGCACAACAAGGTTAAATTATAGGGGCAATTCAATTGAGGAGGCATGAGAGGCTAATTTGAACCCCTTCTTGACATAACTATAAGATCATGATATATGATTTGGGATAAAATTAAGTATGATTCTATCTATCATGAATTAAACCAATTAGTCAATTAGTTCAATTAGGGATGTGATTTGGGCAAAATTGAGCCCCTAAAAAATATTTATGGCCCAATCAATTGTATAATCTAGATGCAATATGTATGACTTAACTAACCCTAATTTAATTATAAATGCAAATGTGGCCAATTTTAACTCATTAAACCTAAATTGGAGTCTACAATGTGATTGAAAGGGTTAAATTAGGTCACATTTTGTGACATGTTGATTGTAAACCCTAATTTTATCACTTGAACATGTATAGTTCCCCTAAAACCTAATTTCATGACATGTACACATGTACAAACCCATTACAATAAACCCTAACCCTAAATCCTAATTTTATAACAAACACAACCCCTAAGTTCCTTGATTTCATCACAAATGCATAAGTTGATGAATGTGATTAGTGCCAATTTGTGAACTTATTATTCACCTAGTTTTGTAAGGACCTATGCTGTGATTTTGGGCAAAATTAACTCATTTCATCTTATGTATTGAGCTTTATTGCATTATTAATTAGTCTTATGCTTCATAGTCTTATCAAGAGTCTTATTACATCATGTATTAGATATTTATGCATCATATTGAGCCTTATTGCATCATATGATAGCCTAATTGCATCATATTGAGCCTTATTACATCATATGATAGCCTAATTGATTTATATTGGAGTTTTATTGCATCGTATGATAGTCTTATTTCATCGCATGATAGTCTTATTACATCACATGATAGTCTTATTGCATCGTACAATAGTCTTATTGCATCATATTGAACCTTATTGCATGATATGATAGCATTATTACAACATTTGATAGTCTTATTGCATCATATTATGGATTTATGCATCATATTATAGTCTTATTGAGTGTTATTGCATCATATTAAATTATTATAGTGGAAAAATGCTTGAATATGAGCCTTTTTGCTTGTTTGTAAAGTATATGCCTATACTTCAAGGAACACGTATGTGTTATAGGAACGCATACATATTCTTATAAAACATATGCATTCCTTAAAGTAAAAACAAAAACTCACTTTTCAACATCTATTTTTATCCCTAATCGAGATTGGTGTCCCCACAAACATTCCCTGCATACTCTACATACTCTGTGTACTTTCTTGGTTGTAGTTTTTTTTTGGACCCCACATTTGAAGTACTTTCTTGGTTGCTTTTGTAAAAATGGGCCCCAGTTCATGTTCAGGGAGGAGGAATAATTTGAACAAAATATAGAATCAATTAGAAGAGTTTATAGAAAAAATAAGGTACGAATGCAAGCAATTTGTTCCATGCAAGGTACAAACACTAACCCTGATGAGCTAAATGCCTTAGATAATGAGGTAATTGACAATAATCAATTGAATAATGATGAAATTTATAATAATGAATTGAATTATGATGAAATTCACTATAATGAATTGAATTATGATGAAATTGACAATAGAAAATTAGATAATGTTGGAAATTCACATTCAAAGTTTAAAGTTTTTTATTATGTTGATGAAGAGCCTATGAAAGATATTTTACCCACAAACAATAAAGAGAATTTAATGGACTCAAATAATGATGAAATTAATAATGAATAAAATTTCATGGAAACATATAATGAAGAAACAAACAATGAAAAATATTTCATGAAAACATTTAATGATTTTGAAACACCCTCTGAATGGATTCCACCAATAAAAATACCTCCAAGAATAATGCGTAGAAAAGATAAGTACTTTGTTGGTGTATTTATTTAATTTATTGAATTTAATTGTATTTATTATTTATTATTTTGGTGCACTAATTACTTATTGTAATTAGTTTATTATGTTTATTAATAATTTGTACTAGATAGGATAAGTATGCTTAGCTAATAGTTAACTTAGACACTTATCCTGTTAGAGTGGAGTTCCGTTCCACTATTCAGGGTAAGATAGAATAAGATTGTTTAACTAATAGTCAACTTGTGTTGATCATTTACACAAGTTGGACACCTATATTATTAGTGTGGAGTTTCACTCCACTATTCATGTAGATAGATATCAGTTGAACTACACGTGTTGTGTGAGTTCTCTGATCTTTATCATACATGCCTTGCTCTATATTAGCAATGGCTATTTATGTATTCCATATCAGATTAATATTGAATTATCAAAATAATTCATCATATTTAAGTTATTTATTCATTTATGTTATTATCTCAGATATACATTTATTGTTTATTACTATTATGTTGTATCTCTTATATATGCTTTCTATTAGACTCACTAGATCCTGTAGCTAATTATAACATGGTACCAGATCTATCTTGAATCTATAGATTGATAAATATTCAAGAGAAAAGTATCTAGATATAGGATCAGTTTTTTAATTTTATATACAGATATAAATTAGAGCTTTGTGGAGAATTTTTGAGCTCACTATTGAGTTCAGTGTGCCCAAGATAGTCAAAATCGTCTACAATTTTGTCCAAATTGGGCATAGGAGGCAAAATTGGAAAGGATTTGATCTAGAAGCACTATGCCCAAATCTATTGGATACCTAAAAATTGAAGCATTTTTGAGCAAAATGGACCTTACAGTTGCGTTCAAAAGACATCAAAACCTATAGATCTATATAAAATTTGTCCAATTTGGACACAATCACTCCAGAAGATTATTTTTTTTGTGCTCCTAGGTAGGGCCATATGGACCATAAAGAATGTACAAACAAATAAAAATAAAAATTGGCAGGCCTCTCGGATCAGTAGGCAGATTTGAAAGGGCAACTTTGGAAGCCCATCATTTGAACACCGAGAGGTATTTTTGAGCGAATGTTTTTTTGAAATAGCTTAAAATTTCATGCTCTTCACTACTTTACTTTAAATGTTTCCCATATTTTTCTAGAATTTTGATTTTTATACATCAGCTCTTTCTCGTCCTCATTTTTTCAACTTCAGAGGCTCATAACTTTCACATATGACCTCGAATTGAGGTCCCATTTTTTTTAAGTTAATATTTTTTCAAGCAAAACACATTGGTGTAGAAATTTTTGTAATAAAGTTCATATTTTTTTTACTTTTAGACTAGAGGGCCTAAATGAGCTTTTTGTAAACCGGAAAAATTATAATCTAGCCTTGTAATTGCACTCAATTATAAAGTGCCAAAAATAGTTGTTAGGTGGGATAAAACTAGTTAATTTAGGGGGGTTTGTGGTGTGTTCTGTACTTTGATTTCTACTAGATGACAGTTTATTTCTGATTGCATCATGGGGAATCCTAAGTTCACACTATTAATAACATACAACTATAATACATAGAAACAAAATGCTTAGAATACATTAATGATGCTAGGATATACGCCTTATATAACAACTCTTCTTATTCCACCTATTGATGCAAAAGAGTTACAAAACTTTCTATTTGAAACTACTAAAGTAATTGGATGCATTCGGTCTTACATGTCTTTAGATTTGAATTTCTATCTTGAAAATGTACAAATCTAAAAGAAGCTTGAGATAAATTAGTATCATTGTTTGGCAAAATAGATGAGGTTCGTGGTTACCAAATTGACAGTGAACTCATTAGTTTGGATCTTAAAAATTATACTGTAATACAAGACTACATCACTAAAATCATAGATCTTAGAGCACAAATTTTTGAATGTAACATTGATAAAAAGGATATTCAATTGATTTTCAGTGCCTTACACAAATTAGGTCCTGATTATTCATCCTTTGTCTCTAGCTTTCAGACTCATTGGCTCACATTGGGCACATCTTATCAAATGCCCACCTTTAAGGTATTCTCTAAGATTCTAATAGTCGAAGAACAAAAATTAATAGCTATGGGTCTGATCAAGTCATCCAAATCTCAAGCTCTAGTTGCAAGTCAACCTCAACATAAGCAAGTTTCAACATCAACATCAAATACAGGTTCAAGTAAAAAGAAGCAAAATAATCAAAATAAGTCACAGAAAGATAAGAATAAAGGGCAACAATCTTCCTCACATGGAGATTATAAATCCACTAATAAGAAAAGGGATTCATAAAAAAAGACTGCCACTCCTTGCCCTTATTGAAAAAATGGGTTTCATAGTGAACAAGATTGTTGGAAGAAAGAGATTGATGAACTTAAGGGTCTACTCAAAAAGAATAACATCGATCAATCCTCTTCAAAGGATTCTTCCACTCCTTCAAATTCATGGAAAGGGAAAGCTACGACACTAGTTGCACTGGCAAATTCTACCAAGTCATGGGTCATTGACTCAGGTGCTTTGCACCATATGGGTTCTGATCAAGAACAATTTTCTAGATTAGAACCAAGTTCCTTGCCTCATATTATCATACGTGATGATTATAAGGTAGATGTTATAGGAAAAGGTATAGTTGATGTTGATAGTGGTGTCTTTTGTTAGGTTGTGGAGCTAAAAGCTTCACTAATGCAAACATGGAGGAGGTTGCTGGGTTGCTGAGTTGCAGAGCGAGTTGCAGAGTGAGTTGTAGAGGAATTGGCATCGGTCAGGCCAATCGATGTCGATCATAATACAGTGTAGAAGCAACCGACGTCAGTTATAAGTCGGCTGACATTGGTCAGGAAGGAGCCAACATCGGCAACCTGTGTGTGCATGCAGTTTGCATGTGGGTTTCGGACTAGTCTATTTTTGGATAGTCAGTTTGCATGTAAAGACTTAATTTAGTCTTGGAGTTGCGAGTCTAATTATTGTAATTAAAAAAGTCTAATTATTGTATGCATGAGATCTATATAATAGACTCATAGGCTATATTGTAAAAGTGTGCTAGAAAGCCATTGTGCTTGAAGAGAGAGCTAGAGTAGCTCCTCCTAGTTCCAAAGGGGTGCTGAGTGTGTATGATCAGGGAGAGTTGCAGGTTGTGCAAGTTCTACTAGGAGATCCATCGGGGTACTGGTTGAAGAATCATGAGGACTTGGTGAAGCAAGGATAAGGGTTCTTCAGGGTGTAGAGACATCTACATGGTAAGTAAGGTATGTTGATCTACAGGTGGCAGCAAGAGAAGGGAAGATCTACTTGGAGTATGGTTATGTACTTGGTGTACTGGCAGTGTTGTTACTGACTGGTGGAGGAGAACAACAACTCTGTATTTGAGTTGATTGTTGTGACCGTGATTGAGAGAGTGAACTATTGGAGGAGAATTACTGGTGAACACTTGAGGTGTGGGAAGCTTCTGAAAGGTGTGAAGAAGAAGTGTGGCATCTTCTTTATTGTATTTTATTCTAAATGATTATTAATACAATTGGGTATTGTCTCTCATATTTTATGTTGTTTCATATTTCTAGTTACTTATTCCTTCTAGTTAAATTTCATGTTTAGTTGCTAATACAAAGGTAATCAAGTGTGTCCTTAGTGGGCAGAGGATCCTGACAGTTGGTATCAGAGCTAAGGTTGTAGGAGCAGGTGGACCAGGTTGGTACCAATCTTGATAAGTTGGTATCAGAAGGTGGTTAAGTTACTAACAAGTTGTATCAGATCTAGTTAGTGTTTGTTGATTACAAGTCACTCTCAAGGGTTTCATATTGAGTGGGAGTATAGCAATGGCAGAAGAAAGTAAGCTACGAATGAAGAAACTGAATAGCATGAATGGTCAGATTGATGGAAAGAAAGAGCATGTAAAGGAAGATTATTGGTCGGTAGAAGATCAGCTTGTAGAAGTAGATGTTGTAGGTGTTGTTGCACAGGTTGCTCTGGATAAAGTAGAATCTTGATCTATAGATTCTGTTGCCTCTTTCCATGCAGCCCAAAATAGAGCATCTTTTCATGAGTATGTCCAGGGAGACTTTGGAGAGATTTATTTAGGGGTTGGTGAGCCTTGTCACATGGTTGGCAAAGGGGAAGTGAAGCTAAAATTGTAGACAGATAACACACGGGTGTTGAATGAGGTCATGCAAGTACCAGTCTTAGAGATGAGTCTAATTTCTTTAGGAAAGTTAGGTGATGAGAGATGCACTGTAACTCTCACAATGGATGCACTTGAATTAGATGGTGGTAAGAAAGTAGGTATCCTTTATCTATCTACTTATATTACTGATTCACCTTCTATTGCAGAGATGTGGCTTTGTAGGCTTGGTTACATATGTAAGAAGGGAATGCATGTTCTTAAGCGGAAGATAGATATCTTTGACAAACTTAAGAACTAGAAAGCCTTGGTGTTCATGGAGGAGATGACGAACAGAGATCAGCTGAGGGGAATAAATTATTCTGAGCAGGGCTGTGTTAATATGGATAAGGGTTTGATCCAAAAGGAGCTTGTGGGTAAAAAGTCATCACTCATAGGAGAACACAGTTACCAGCATCAGTTAGGAGAAATCGACGTCGAACAGACAGGTGCCGATGTCGGTCATGTGCAGACCAGAGGCAATGGTGTCGGTTAGGGTAAGACCGATGTCGGTCAGGAGGACCGACATTAGTGATAGGTAAGACCAACATCGGTCAGATGGAACCAACGTCGGTAGTCAGGGTCAGTCGCAGGGAACTGACGTCGATCGGGTGCAGATTGGGTGGTGATCGAGGTCGGTCACTAGAACAGAGTTTAGGCGGACAACAAGCTGTCAAGGAGTCTCAAACACCCATATGGAGGATTGAAAGGGTAAGTAAGTCTCAAATTCATCATTCACCTTCTTTATTACTTGTTGCTTACTAATGGTCAAGAACTAGGAAGATGTGAAGAAGCAGAGTAGGTAGATCTAAGAAATAGTGGGAGCTTGGCATGGATGAGGAATGTGATTCCTTGAAGAAGAACCAAACAGGGGTTTTTGGGTGGAGTTGCTAGTTGGAAGAAAGCACTGAGAGACGAATGGATGTTCAGGATAAAGAAGAGCGGGAATGGACAGGTGAGACGGAAGGCCAGGGTATATGGTCTTGAGGAAGCTGCAAGGCAATGGAGGTTTGACAGGGATATGACTAAGCATGGCTTTAGTCAAGGTCAATGTGACCATTGTGTTTTTTTATTTACCAGGTTGGATGATGATTGCAACATTATCCTATTACTGTATGTGGTGTGGTTGCTTGTTGTAGGGTTATACATGAAGGGAGTTTTTGAGCTAAAGGTAAAGTTAGTTCAGAGGTATGTCATGAAGAATTTGGGAGCAGCAAAATTCTTTGTCATAAGAGACATGGAAGATCACAGGTTGATTTTGTCTCCAGTGGGAGCTGATGTGAAGAAAGTTATGGCAAAGTTCAAGATGCAGTATGCAGAATCGGTCAGCACACTTATGGCTAAATAGTTTAAGCTGAGCTTAGAACAGTGTTCGAAATCACATGATGTCTGGTGTAAACCTGAGTTTTTCCAAGCAGTGGGAGTTGTCAGAGAGTTTGGGGCCAATTCGGGGAAGGTGGATTCTTAGGTATCTAAGAGGGATCAGCAGCAAGGATTCATGCTATGCAGGGTCAAGGACTTCACTACATGGATATGTAGGTTTGGATGTGGTAGGTTACTTAGATGACAGGTGATGCATCATAGGTTGTGTGGTGGTTGGTCTTCAAGATTGAGCTTGAAGAGGGATACAAGTCAAGAAACAAATTAGACGGTGTATAGGTATAGGTACAGTGCAACTATTTATCTCCAAGTGGGAGATTGTTAGGTTGTGGAGCTAAAAGCTTCACTAATACAAACATGGAGGAGGTTACTGGGTTGCTGAGTTGCAGAGTGAGTTGCAGAGGAACCGACGTCAATCAGGCCAATCGACGTCGATTATAATACAGTGCAGAAGGAATCGACGTCAGTTATAAGTTGGTTGACATTAGTCAAGAAGGAGCCGACATCGGCAACCTGTGTGTGCATGCAGTTTGCATGCGGGTTCTAGACTAGTCTATTTTTGGACAGTCAGTTTGCATGTAAAGACTTAATTTAGTCTTGGAGTTGCGAGTCTAATTATTGTAATTAAGAAAGTCTAATTATTGTATGAATGAGATCTATATAATAGACTCATGGGCTGTATTGTAAAAGTGTGCTAGAAAGCCATTGTGCTTGAAGAGAGAGCTAGAGTAGCTCCTCCTAGTTCCAAAGGGGTGCTGAGTGTGTATGATCAGGGAGAGTTTTAGGTTGTGCAAGTTCTACTAGGAGATCCACCGGGGTACTGGTTAAAGAATCATGAGGACTTGGTGAAGCAAGGACAAGGGTTCTTCAGGGTGTAGAGACATCTACATGGTAAGTAAGGTCTGTTGATCTGCAGGTGGCAGCAAGAAAAGGGAAGATCTACTTGGAGTACGGTTATGTACTTGGTGTACTAGCAGCATTGTTACTGACTGGTGGAGGTGAACAACAACTCTGTATTTGAGTTGATTGTTGTGACTGTGATTGAGAGAGTGAACTGTTGGAGGAGAATTACTGGTGAACACTTGAGGTGTGGGAAGCTTCTAAAAGGTGTGAAGAAGTGTGGCATCTTCTTTATTGTATTTTCTTCTGAATGATTATTAATACAATTGGGTATTGTCTCTCATATTCTGTGTTGTTTCATATTTCTAGTTACTTATTCCTTCTGGTTAAATTCTGTGTTTAGTTGCTAATACAAAGGTAATCAAGTGTGTCCGTAGTGGGCAGAGGATCCTAACATCTTTGAGGATGTCTTATGTGTGCCAGAGTTATCAACTAGCCTTCTTTCTATCTACCAAACCACTCACTTTGATACTGGTAGGAAAGTTTAATTCACACCCGATTCTGTATCAATCAGAAAATTAGAAGATAATGCCTTAATTGTAATGGAAAAAGTCAACAATAATACTCAACTTTATTAATTCTCCCACTTTGTGCCTTAGTCTTCCTCTACAAATTTGCTCTCACACATTGATTCAGTGAACAAGTTATGGCATGAGAAGTTTGGTCATTTGAACTATCGCTATTTACAGTAGCTTAGTCAGCAGGAGATGGTAACAGGGCTTCTACAGATTTAGTTTTTAGGGGGTGTATGTCATGGTTGTGCCTAGACAAACATCTAGAGGATAAATTTGATACAAGGAAGGCTTGTAAGGCTACACAAGTCCTCAAACTTGTTCATAGTGATTTATTGGGTCCATTACCTACTTCATCTTTTAATAAAACCCACTATGTTCTCACATTTATTGATGACTATTTCAAATATACTTGGATTTATTTTATAAAACTCAAGAGTGAATTATTTGATAGATTTCTAGAGTTCAAAGCTCTAGTAGAGAAACAATCTAGGAAGTATGTTAAGATTCTCTGCATAGATAATGGGAGGGAATATGTGAATAATTATATGCTCTTGAAAGAATTGATCTTCAGCATTCAGTTGCATACACACCTCAGTAGAATGGTGTAGCAGAGAGGAAGAATAGATTCTTAAAAGAGATGTCAAGTTGTATGATTCATGCAAAATCATTAGTACCTAAGTACTGGGTGGAAGTGATTAATTGTGTTGCATATATATATAATAGAGTTCCTCACAAAGCTTTAAAGGGGATAACACCTCATGAAGCTTGGTGTAATAGGAAGCCAGATGCACATCATTTTAGAGTCTTCGGTAGTCCAACATGGGCTCACATACCTTCAAATAAGCATCATGCTTTAGAAGAACAAAGTCAAACTTGCATATTTATGGGATATCCTGATGGTGTTAAGGGATATTATCTCATTGATCCATATTCACATGAGCTTATTATAGCGAGAAGTGTTTACTTTGAAGAAAGTCCTTCAGACTTGTCTTCTAACATTTCTCATTCTTCTTCTTTAGAAGAATCAGAGAGCAGTGATGATGATACTCATGTTTTATCTACTCATAAGGATGATGAGGTATTACCTCCCCAACAGGGTTTAGTAGGTCATGTTCTTACTCCTTCTCCAGATCCTTGTCCATTGATGCCTTTGTGGGTTAGATATACTTTGGTGGATGTAGACCCTCTTGTTAGGTATCCATTAGATAGAAGGAGAACACGGTCACAACATGATCTTCCACATTCCTACATTGCCACAACTTCTGATCCATAGTCTTTTCAAGAAGCCATAGGGACAGTTGAGTGGGATTCATCGATGGAAGAAGAGTATGACTCATTGGTTAGGAATAACACTTGGGATTTTGTTCCTCTTCTTAAGGGAAGAAAATTAGTACAATATAGGTGGATATATCAGACTAATTTTGTAGCAGATGGAAATATTGATAAATATAAAGCATGCTTAGTGGCCAAAGGTTTTTACCAAGTAGAAGGCATTAACTATATAGAAACCTTTGTGCCTGTTGTTAAGATGAATTTTATTTGCTTAATACTAGCTATTGGTGAAGCTCATGGTTGGGTTGTACATCAGATGGATTGGAAGAGTGTATTTCTTCATGGGGATCTTCATGAAGAGATTTATATGGAGCAGCCACAAGGGTTCATTCAGAATTCTTCACTAGTATGTTGCTTGAAGAAGTCTCTCTATGGTTTAAAACAAGCCCTTAGAGCTTGGTATTATAAGATGGACACATTTCTTCTCTCAATTAGGTTCTTGAGATGTTACTCATATCTGAATGTCTACTTTCTACGATAGGAGGATTCACTATTTTACTTGGTGCTCTATGTTGACAATCTCATTATTATAGGAAGCATAACATCCATCATCAGTAGTGTTAAGATTGCACTTCATGATAGGTTTTCTATGATAGACATGAGATTATTGCATTATTTTATTGAGATTCAGATAACACAGTCTTCTTGTAGGATTACACTTTCATAGCCCAAGTATGCCATGGACTTGTTAGCTCAGTTTCACATGGCTGATTGTAGGCTTGTATCGACTCCTTTCTTATCTAGAGTTAGACTTGAGGTTCATTGTTCCACTCCCTTGGTTGATGCCACATTATATCGCCAACTTATAGGTAGCCTCATCTATCTGACTCATACATAACCCAACATTTCATATGTAGTTAGCATGGTTTCATGATTTATGTAGACACCACATGAGCTTCATTAGAGGGCTACCACGTGAATTTTGAGCTACATTCATTGAACTATCAGATATAGGATTCACTATATAGTAGGTACATGTTTAGACTTGGTGGGATACATAGATTTTGATTGAATTGGTGATTATGATGATCATAAGTCCACTTATCGTTATAGATTTCACTTTAAATCTATCCCCATTTGTTGGCAGAGTAAGAAACAAATGCTATTGCTCTTTCATCTATATACGTTGAGTATCATGGCACTGCTAATGCCACTATTAAGGCTATTTAGCTTCAAAATATTCTCATTGAGCTTGGTTTTTCATTTTAGAAGCCATCAGTCATCTACTGCGACAACCAAAGCACTATCTAGATCTTGAAAAATTGGGTTCATCATCAGAGAACCAAACACATAGAGATCGATATGCACTTTATCAGGGAGTTGATTTAGGAAGAGATCATTGATCTTTAATATTGTCCTATGGAGGAGCAGATTGCAGATATTTTCACCAAACCTTTCCCTAAGAGCAAGTATCTTCACTTGTAATCTCTTTTGGGGTTGCATAACATCAGTTCTTCAGGGGATATTAGTTCTTAAAGGGGGTCTTCTAGACCTTCATTTTGAGGAGGAGTTTTTTTCCTTTAGTTTTTCTCTTTTCCTCATCTATTTATACAAAGTACCTAGTATGGCTACACATTGTCGGGACTCTTATCTACATAGCCCTACCTAAGCTTCACTTATGAGGGGGTAGTGGTGTATTATTTACTTTATTGCATTTACTTGTATTTATTATTTATTATTTTGGTGCACTAATTACTTATTGTAATTAGTTTATTATGTTTATTAATAATTTGCACCAGATAGGATAAGTTTGCTTAGCTAGCAGTTAACTTAGACACTAATCTTGTTACAGCGGAGTTCCACTCCACTATTCAGGGTAAGATATGATAAGATTATTTAGCTAATAGTCAACTTGTGTTGATCATTTACACAAGTTGGACACCTATCTTGTTAGTGTGGAGTTGCACTCCACTTTTCATGTAGATAGATATCAATTGAACTACATGTGTTGTGTGAGTTCCCTGATCTTTATCATGTATGCCTTGTTCTATATAAACAATGGCTATTTATGTATTTCATATCAGATTAGTATTGAATTATCAGAGTAATTCATCATATTTGAGTTATTTATTCATTTTTGTTATTATTTTAGATATATAATTATTGTTTATTACTATTACTATTTTATCTCTTATTTATGATTTCTATTAGATTCTTTAGATCCTATATCTAATTATAACATACTTAATTGAAGTTGATGAAAATATTTTGAAACCAATGCATAACAAAATGTCTGACCGCCATTCAAGAAGATTGGCTCAATGAATTTGGGATAGTTTCTTTCATAGATTGGAGTATGATAGACAAAGATGTCAATTATTTGTTTCATTGATGAAATTGCTTAAGATGAGACCTATAATGTACACATTAGGATTAAGAACATCTAACATGGATAATGAAAATGATGAAATTGTTGAAAATTTACATTATAAATATCATATTGTAGGCCCAAAATCATGTAACAAAGATTGTAATGCTACTCGATATTAGTGTAGGTTTTTATTTTTCCCTATTTATTAATGAGGGAAATTGTATTTCTTGTGCATACATGGAGTTTTCCTACATTTGTGGAATAGGCTAGCTTATGTGAAGGTGTGTGTCATAGATGTGTCATAAGAATGTCATAAGTAACTCCCTTGATGGGAGTTACTTCTCTATTCTTAGCACCTTGTCACCACCTTTCATGGAGGAGTTACATTCTATTCTTGAGGTGCCTTGTCCACCTTTTGTGGAGGAGTTACTTCCGTACTCTCCTATTTGTATTCCTCACTTTGGCCATCTCATGCTAATCAGATTTTAATTTTCTCTATTTTGTCTTGTGCAATTTCTCTTATTGTATTATTTTCAAATTGCTTTAGCATCTATGTGGTGTGCACTTGCTTCAACTTGTGTGATCACGTCTCCATTGCACTCGCATTATCCGAATTCTGGCAACAAATCCGATATGGTATCAGAGCTAACCCGGTAATCTTGTGTGTGATTATGATTTTAGCTTATCAAGAGAAGTGGAGTTCTGTGTATTTTTTTATTCTAGATTTGGTCTAAAATAATTTTTTTTGTCAATATCATTTCTGGTTAGTTTTTTTGGATCCTTGGCCTTTGGGTGTCTTGGCTATCTTCACGTGTTGGTTTTGATTATGTTCTTGTGGGCCATTATTGTGTGGAGCAGCAGAGGGAGGATCAATCACAACTCCTCACAGTCAGCTCTTCTGGTCAGCAGCTTCCAGTCCAGGTGCCAAACTTCAGTTCTGTGCCAAGCTTCTGTCCTTCAACAAAATTAGCATTTGCGCCTAGCTTCAGCACTCCTTCAGGTGTCCACGCCATAGTCTCCAGCCTGCTACTCCAGTTGTGCCAACTTTTAGCAGCTACGTCCTTCCATCTAGGCGCCTTAGACAGGTCTGCGATTTTTTTTGTTTTTTGCAAAATTTTTAGATTTGCGCCCTCTTTTTTGGGACGCCACTACCTGTTGTGTCTGTTGTTATCCTTCCAGCTTTTGCGCCTAGTTTTTTGAGCTTCAGTTCTGCCACACATCAGGCCGTACAGTTTCAACAGGTTTATATTTAGTTTTTTGTCTTTTTTGAGTCAAAATTCTCCACTGTTTGCTTTTGGACGCCCCTTCCTTACTTGGCATCCTATTTGGCACCCCTTGGACAGGTGGCATCCATTATTCTGTCTATGATTCATTTGTTTTTAGTTAAAATTGACTTGATAAAATAAAAATCAGTCAATTTGACTGAATATTAAAGATTTTAGACAGTTTTGTATTTTTTGGGGTTTGAATTAAAACTTGTATCTTCAACCTACGAAGACGAAGGGTGAGGCCCAGGTTGGCGAGAGGCCAATTTCCCCTCACAAAAACCTCCTTTGGATTCCTCATTCCGTGCCAAATCCAATGAGTGGTTGGAAGGCCACTTTCTCTCCCCATAACAGGCATTTTTATAATGTTTTAGTGCTTTTTTTGCAAAAACACTAGTTTACGAGAAAATTATAACTTTAATATCTTACAAACGGTAGCTCAGTTTTGGGTGCCATTTTTTTCAAAAATACTTGTAATTAAATTTTCCATAGTGTAGACTTTTTATTTTTTAAAAACACACTAGTTTATAAAGTGCCAAAATTTGGGTCACCTGGGACGCATTTTCGGCTGAGTCCGACGTCCTGTTTGCTTTAGTGTTGCACTGATTGCTCTAAGATGCATTTTTGGCTGAGTTCGATGTATTTTGAGCATGCACTTGCATCTTTTGGGGGGGGATCAATATTTTGGGGGGGGGTGTGATTATTTTTCACAACGTACTTTCATTCTCCTTTCTGCATAAATTCACAACTTGTAATCAACACAACTTCACCTAAATTCAGCTAAAAATGGATTCTTTTCAACTTAAACCCTAACACCCTTCAACTATCATGAATGGAAATTTAAAATGTCAATCATTCTTAGAATCAAAGGGTTGTATAGGATCACCATGGGTACAGAAGTGGAACCCAACACAGATGCTGAAAAGGTCAAGTGGTACAACCGTAGTGATGAAGCCTTTGCATTACTGAGCTTGTCTATGTCTCTAGAACTTCTCTTCCACTTATAATCCTTCCAAACTTATAATGACATATGGGACACCTTATAAAATTTGTTTAGAAAGCTTGATGAGATGAGAGGTCATGAGCTCGAAAATGAACTCATAAGTCTAAGTCCTAGCAACTTTGACACCCTATAGGACTTCTTCACTAAGTTTAAGGCCCTTAGATTGCAATTAAAAGAGTACGGGATAGAGAAGAAAGATGATCAACTTATTCTTTCTATTCTCACAAAGTTAGGTCCAAGCTATTCAATCTTTGTCTCCACTTTCCATGCCACAAAAAGTGCCCTTGGCACTACATGGAAAATGCCTTCTTTGGATTCATTCATTGCCGACTTGACTAGAGAGCAAGATAAGATAATTCAAATGGGAAAAATGAAGTATACTCAACCCAAAGCCTTGATAGCTGGAAATGGTAAGGATAAGACTTCAACAAAGGAGAAGAAGAAAAAGAACAAGGACCAGGAGAAGAAGAAAGAAAACACCAATCCTGCCAAAAACAACACTGAGACTTCCTCTTCCAATGCTAAACCTAAGAAGGAGAAGGTTAAGCGTGCCTATTGTAAAAAGACAGGGCATGATGAACAAAAGTGCATGAAGAAACAAATTGACCACCTAACTCATCTTCTAAAGAAGAACAACATAGGTGTTCCAGAGTCCAAGTAGAATTCATCTACCGAAGATTCTACCAAGGCAAAAGGAAAGGGTAAGGAGAAAGAAAAGGGCAAGGCCCTTGTAGCTATAGAAACTTCCACATATTCATGGGTCATTGAATCAAGTGCTTCTCACCACATGGTCTCTTCACTAGTTGAGTTTTCATCTTTAGAGCCTTGTAGCATGACTTCAATTAGTTTGGGTGATGACACATCAATTTCCATTGCAGGGGGAGGGTCAGTTGAAATGGAAGGAGGAACATTCAATATTTTTCTAAGTGTTTCTTATCTTTCAACCAATCTCCTATCAGTGTACCAAATCACTCACATTGGTCAGGGCATGAGAGTTGAGTTTTCACCAGATTTAGTGTCTATCAGGGAGTTGCATAGTGATACTACAGTGGCAGTGGGTAGGGCAGATCACCAAGCTAGGTTATACACCTTCTCACATTTTACATCAAATTCTTCTCCAATAGCATTGCTGACTCATTCAGATGGAGTTAGCAAATTATGGCATGAGCAGTTTGGTCACCTTAACTACTGCTACCTTGAGCAACTTTACAAACATGACATGGTCATTGGCTTACCTCGTGTTCAATTCTCAAAAGGACTTTGTGAAGGGTGTTCCCTTGGGAAGCATCCTGAAGCAAAATTTGACAAAGGCAAAGCTTGGAGGGCTTCACAACCTTTGGAGTTAGTCCACAGTGATGTATCGGGACCCTTTCCCAAACCATCTTTCACAAGGGCCAAGTATATCCTCACTTTCATTGATGATTTCTCTAGGTACACTTGGATATATTTTCTCAAACAAAAGTCTGAAGTGTTTGAAAATTTTCTAGACTTCAAGGCTCTTGTAGAGAAACAGAGTGAGAAATCCATCAAGGTTCTTCAAACTAATAATGGAGGGGAGTATGTCAGCATCAGATTTGAGCAATTTTGCACTACAGGGGGGATTAATTTGTAGCGCATAGTCACTTACAATCCTTCACAGAATGGGGTTGTAGAACGCAAGAATAGGTTATTGAAAGAGATGGGTAGCTGTATGATTCACTCCAAATCCTTAGCACCATAGTACTAGGCCGAAGCCATCAATTGTGCTTGCTACATTCAAAACAGGGTTCCTCACATAGCTTTGAAAGGGATAACACACTTTGAAGCTTGGCATAAAAAGAAACTTGATGTTGAGCACCTTAGAGTTTTTGGATCCCTAGCCATGGCCCACATTCTGAAGAAGAAATGCAAAGCTATGGAACGCCAGTCCAAGCTTTGCATCTTTGTAGGATATCTGGATGGTATTAAGGGATATCACCTTCTAAATCCTATCACTCATGAGTTGTTCATCGAGAGAAGTGTCCATTTTCAGGAGAGTCCTAGAGACTCAACACTTGACACTTCTTCTCCCTCATTGGATCTACTTCTTCATGATGATTCCTCGTCAGATTCAGATCAGCCACAACAGGTTCTTGAGCCAGAGACATCTTCTTCTTCTTTGAGTTCAGACAATGAGGATAGTGATGTAGTGTCATCCACCTCTAGTCAGTCAAAAGATGAGGAGTTAGCACCTGACTCACTCACTTCCAGGCCACTTTGGGCCAGACAGACACTTGAGAGTGCTGGCACTTGGGTAGGATATCTTGTAGATGACAGACGTACTAGGGGGGATTTTTAGAGAGATCCACATGCCTTCTTTGCTTCAATTTTGGATCCACAGACTTTTTGAGAGGCATCGGGGGTACCTAAGTGGGATAGTGCTATGGAGGAAGAATATTCTTTTTTAATCAAAAATCACACTTGGGAATTGACTTCACTTTCAAAGGGAAGAAAGATGGTTCAATGTAGGTGGATATATTAGACCAAGTTTGCAGCAGATGGGTCGATTAATAAGTACAAGCGCGATTGGTCACCAAGGGTTTCTCACAGGTGGTAAGAATTGACTACTCAAAGACCTTTGCATGCATTGCAAAGATGAATTCTATCTGACTCACCTTGGCTATTGCCGCAACACATGGTTGGGATGTGCATCAGATGGATGTGAAGAGTGCCTTTCTTCACAGAGACCTAGAGGAGGAGATCTACATGGAGCAACCACCAAGATTTGTTCAGGATTCTTCCTTAGTATGCAGACTTAAGAAATCTATCTATGGCCTCAAACAGGCCCCTCAGGCTTGGTATGCCAAGATGGATTCCTTCCATCTCACAGTGGGTTTCACTAGGTGCCATTATGATCCCAATGTCTATTTCTTACGGCAGGATGATTCGTTCTTGATTTTGGTTCTATATATTGATGACCTTTTGATCACCGGGAGTTCTTCATCAACTATTATAGTGGTGAAGGCATCTCTTTAGGATAGATTTGACATGACAAACTTGGGTTTGTTGCACTACTTATTTGGCATCGAGATCTCACAGTCAGATTTAGGGATTTCTCTTGCACAACCTAAGTATGCTCTTGACTTATTGGCTCAGTTTCACATGGCTGATTGCAAGCCATCTCCAACTCCCTTTCTATCAAGAGTTAAGCTTGAGGCTGATTGTTCTTCACCATTGGTTGATGCCACTCGGTATCAACAACTTGTTGGTAGTCTCATCTACTTGACTCACACCAGGCCTAACATTTCATATACAGTGGGACTTATCTCCAGATTCATGCAGGAACCTCATGAGTTGTATTGGAAAGCAGCTAAGAGGATCTTACATTACATACAGGGTTTACTTAGATATGGGATTCATTACAGATTTGGCATAGAGGTTGACTTGGTTGGATATGGAAATTCACAGACTCATAAGTCCACTTCTAGTTACAATTTCTCTCTAGGTTCTGGTCTTATCAGTTGGTCTAGCAAGAAGCAGAATGTTATTGCTATATCATCCACAGAGGCAGAGTACAGGGGAGCTGTTAATGCAGTTATTGAGGCTATTTGGCTTCAAGGGATTCTTTCTGAGTTTGGCATTCCCATCAGGTAGCCCACCATCATTTATTGTGACAACCAAAGTACCATTTAGATTTGAAAGAATCTAGTTCAACACCAGCAAACCAAGCACATAGAGATTCACATGCATTTCATTTGGGAGCTTATTCATAGTCAAGTCATTGACTTGATATTTTTCCAGTCTTTAGAGCAGGTTGTAGACATCTTCACCAAAACTTTCACTGAGAGCAAGTTCATTCATCCATGAGCTCTTCTTGGGGTGTGTTCCACATCTGTAGCAACATCATCTTCAGGGGGGCCTTCTAGCCTCTTCTTTCTTTTATGTCTCTCTTTTGGGGGGAGTTTTTTCCTACAGGTTTTCTCCTTTTCTCTATCTTATGGGAGATTGCATTTGTACATGGGTACCTCATCAGACCTAGTTTTCGGGACCCATTTTATATTTCCACACTGCCCACCTAAGCTGTGCTTATGGGGGGTATTAGTGTATGTTTTTATTTTTCCCTATTTATTAATTAGGGAAATTGTATTTCTTGTGCATACATGGAGTTTTCCTACATTTTTGGGATAGGCTAGCTTATGTGGAGGTGTGTGTCATAGATGTGTCATAGGTGTCATAAGAATGTCATAAGTAACTCCCTTGATTGGAGTTACTTCTCTATTCTTAGCACCTTGTCACCACCTTTCATGGAGGAGTTACATTCTATTCTTGGGGCACCTTGTCCACCTTTTGTGGAGGAGTTACTTACGTACTCTCTTATTTTTATTCCTCACTTTGGCCATCTCATGCTAATCAGATTTTAGTTTTCTCCATTTTGTCTTGTGTAATTTCTCTTATTGTATTATTTTCAAATTGCTTTAGCATCTATGTGGTGTGCACTTGCTTCAATTTGTGTGATCACGTCTCCATTGTACCCACATTATCCGAATTCTAGAAATAACTCTGATACTCAACGCATAATGCCAACTTGTGTAGTAAGTGATGAAATAGGGAAAAAATAATTGATTTAAAAAACAAGTTGAAAACTTGATATAAATATAAAAACATTAATGAAAGTAATTGTAAGATGTGAAATACTTAATGAACCTAATACAAAAGATATTTGGGCACTCTTTGGTAGACTTTCATGGAAGGACAAGGCTATAGTCGATGCTTTGAAAGACTTACTTGTAGAATTTTGAAAAGATAATACAAGAGTTTCGCTCAATGCAAGAGATGTAGTGAAAATAAGAGTTGGTTCTCATAATCATGAACCGCATCTAAAATATTTCTTGGATATGACTCAAAAACAATTGTACTCTAAGTTTTTGGCAAAAATCCACAAATTTCTATTTTTTAAATACTTTTTGAGATCTCCAAACCTTTTTATGTAGAAATAAATCACACACGCACCACTTGTTGTTGTAGGCAACATCTTGAATTTTCAATGCACTATGATGTTTTTCACCATATTCATTATACTTTGCATACTACTAACATTTTTTTAGGAGTGTGGAATAGAAGTTTCACCATAATTAGCTAGAAAATTTATTTCAAATATTTTTTGTGAAAGATCAAATGGACAATTCTTTTATAAGAAAGCATGTTTAGATGGAAATTGTAGCATTTGCAGTGGATTGCCAGAATAGAAAAAATATATCCATGAGGAGTGTACAAGTGTAATTGGATAGGAATTAGTTGGTTTGAGAAAGTAAAAATATGTGACTTATTAATTAAAAATATGGAAAATAATATAAAAAGTATGAGCTTGTTACAAAAGAGATACCTATTTCAGAATTTATGATCGAATTCATGGAGAAAATTGTTTATGAGTATGCAAAGCACACACATAGGGCTAAATGGTTGGATGAACATTTCAATCTATGTAAGGACATATTCCCACTTGATTCTATTATTTTAGTATTTGAATTTATAGAAAATTACACATTCAAGCCACAAATGGAAGTTCAACCATAGTATTACAAATCAACACATATTGCCATATGCATGCATATAACATTCATGCATGCACCTGATAGTACAGAGGAAGATCAAAATATTTTAAGGGAGTACCATTTCTATATCAGTGATGATCGATCACATTGTACAGAGTATGTGAAAGGTTGTTTTGATAAGTTATCTGGACTGTTGACTTACAAAAACATTAATTTCAAATGACATTACATTTGGTCAGACAATTACACATCACAATTCAAGAATGCACGGATATTTTATTAGTTGATCAGGATGCATGTTACCACTAGTGTAAAACATATTTAGAGTTTCACTGAGGTTGGCCATGGAAAATGGGAGCATGATGGTGCTGGAGCATGTGTAAAAAGAGCCATTGCAAGGAAGGAGTCAAAATATGACAATGTTGCTAATTTGATTGATGTAAAAACTATGGTTGACTGGTGTAATGAGAACATATGTCATGGTGCTCAAGAAAATTCTACTATTCATATACATTTTTGGTTAATGGAGGAAAAAGACTTGGCAAACTATGAGGATTGTTAAGTGTAACAGGTTCAAGTGTGCTCCACTCATTTCATGGCTCAAATGTAGGTTCTTAGACTATTCATACATGACACTTGGCATGCTTTTGTTCTACATGCATGAAATTTATTTAGAATGAGTGTGAGTCATAAGATTGGATGGATGACAAGAATTTCAAACCTCTAATTCTAATCAACACATCAGGTTCCACCAACATTACAACTTATTGGCATGACATCCTCACATGACTTTGACCATATATTTGATCTAGTAAAAATAGGTAGAAGATTAATCTTTATGTGTTATTTATTCTCATAATCTATCTTCATAATTTCATTAAAAATTCTTTTTTATGATTCAGGCCATGTTTTTTCAATTATTGCAGACAAGGACAATGAAGAGGGAATAGATTACTACTTATGTCAGTGTGTAGATGGAAAGAAAAAAAAGACTTCCCCGGTCATAGATGGAGAAAAAATTAATTATCCCACTGAATCTGTGGTAGTCACTAGAACTTGGATTTGATAATATCCTATAAAAAATTCAAATGTTTGGTTGTTTGAAGACTTTGAAACTCACAGGAAGATTTTACACTATTCAAATTTGGTTCTTGCAACAAATATTCAATTGCAAAAATATCATGGAAGGCCAAGAAATAAGAATCTCTAAAAAGTTCACAAATCAGACCATGAAACTATTCTTGATACTATCAAGATTAGAGAAGATATAAGTGGTTCATTGGATTGAAATGTGCATGTATGTTGACTGTAAAATGTAGATGTAATCAATTTTACCAAATGTTTTTGATTTTTGTAGGTAGTACGTGCATACATTTCATCTTTAATTACTTACTAACATTTTTTTATAGGTTAGTGGTGCAAAATCAGCTTCCACCTTCATGTGGTTGGCATTGTTAGTAAATAATTTTATATTACTCAAGCTAAGAGAAGCTTACTAAAATTACTTGACATTTCCACACTCCTAAATAATTGCTTATGACAAGTTTATTTCTCCTTGTAGCCTTCCAAACACATTTATTGTCAATGTTTCCCTGCTCTAGAATAGTAGTGAAAATGCACTTATGTGTAGAAGTGGGTGTCATGATTGTTGGAACACATGTAATTTGCCTATATAGATGTGCTCAAAGTTCTGGATTGGCACCTGTCAATCTCGGAGGCAAAGTTGCTAGTTGGAGGTCAAGAAGTTGTCTCTTCACTGCCAAAAAGTTACATTTTAGGACCCTTTAGTGCAACTTCTACCATGGATTACTCTTAGAGGTGCATCAAAATAGATTCAAGGTAAAATTAGAGGACTTTACCATGCACATGAGGGATCTTACGGTTCCTACATATGACTTACTATTTTGGTTTTATGCATGCCTAAAGTTAGGCTAAAAATCAACATCTTTCTTGTATTAGGAAGGGCATTCTTGAGCCTAAAATGGGTGGTGGGTTTGTCATTTGAGCCAGATGAAAGGCTAAGAACCTATTCCTAGTGTTATTCTCCCCGCCAAACATGTTGGTAGTGCCATTTTTCAGCCAAAAAGTATAAAAAATTGAGTTCTTAGACTGTAGCTTCAACTTTGACAACATTTATTGTCAATGTTTCCATGCTCTAGAACAATAGTGAAAATGAACTTTTGGGTGGAAGTGGGTGTCACATTTGTTGAAACACATGTAATTTACCTATATAGATGTGTTTGAAGTGGTGGATTTGCACCTACCAGTCCCGGAGGTAAAGTTGCTAGTTGGAGGTCAAGAAGTTGTCTCTTCACTGCCAAAAAGATGCATTTTAGGACCCTTTACTACAACTTCTAACACAATTTGATCTTGGAGGTGATTCTAACTAGATTCAGGGAGAAATTATAGGACTTTACCATGCACACAAGGAATCTTATGGTTCCTTCATATGACTTACAATTTTGGTTTTATGCATACCTAAAGTTAGGCAAAAAATCAACATCTTTCTTGTATTGGAAAGGGCATTCTTGAGCCCAAAATGGGTGGTGGGTTTGTCATTTGGGCTATATGGGAGGCCAAGAACCTAGTTCTATATGGTATTCACCCCTATAGACATGTTGGCAATGCTATTTTCTAACTAACAAGCACCAAAACTTGAGTTCTCAGATCGTAGCTTCAACTTTGACAACATTTATTTTTAGTGTTTCCATGCTCTGGAACAGTATTCAAAATGCACTTGCAGGTGGAAGTGGGTGTCATGGTTGTTAGAACACATGTAATTTACCTATATAGATGCATTTTAAGTATTGGATTTTCACCTACCTATCCCAAAGGCAAAGTTGCTTGTTGGAGGTCAAGAAGTTGTCTCTTCACTGCTAAAAAGTTGCATTTTAAGACCCTTTACTACAACTTTTGCCATGGATTTATCTTAGAGGTGATTCAAACTATATTTATATTGAAATTAGAAAAATTTACCATGCACACAAGGGATCTTATGGTTCTTTCATAAAACTCATAGTTTTGGTTTTATGCATGCTTGAAGTTAGGCTAAAAATCAACATCTTTCTTGTATTGGGAAGGGCATTCTTGAGCCCAAAATGGGTGGTGGGTTTGTCATTTAGGAAAGATAGGAGGTCAATAATTTGGTATTGGATGTTATTCACCCCTCTAGATGTGTTAACAGTGCTAATTTTTAGCTAATAAGCACCAAAAATTGAGTTCTCGAGTTGTAGCTTCAACTTTGACAATATTTGTTGTCAATGTTTCCATGCTCCTGAATAGTAGTGAAAATGCACTTGTGGGTGGAAGTGGGTGTCATGGTTGTTGGAAAACATGTAATTATCTTATATATATGTTCTCTAATTAGTGTATTTACACCTTTCGGTCTCGAAGGCAAAGTTACTAGTTGGAGGTAGAGGATATTATGACAAAACTTTTGGTGAGGATTTGAGCCTTTAAAACATTGTAATATTTTAAATTATGAAAAGGAGGGGATTGTTTGTGGATTTAGACCTAAAATCAAAATTTTCCCCCTTAATTAGCCAAATTAGGTTAACTAGTAGAAAGATGGATTAATTATGCCAATCCATCAAACTTGTACCCATAAACCATCTTTGCACACAACATATAAAGTATTTTGTATTTTGACTTGATTACTTGGTCATTAGGCATAATTGTCTTAAGGAAATGATTTGGTATATTTTAGGATAGTCCTATGAGTATTGGTATGATCAAAAATCCCTTATAAATAGTCATTGTGATAAGACAAGTAACATGTATAGGTGTTTGTTGAGAAGTTTGTAAATTGAGTTTTAATTAGGTTAAGACACCTAGAGTGATAGATTGATTTTATGGGGGGAATCTATAATTGAGCCTTTAAGAGTGCCTAGGACCTTATAAAATAGGTCTCATCAAAATTTAAAGAAACATAGATAAAATAGAACTAAATATTGTAGAGATAAGAGTGAGTGGACAGTCTTCTTTACAAGTGCATGATTTTGGTTACCCTATAGGTGACATTAGGTTGACTATCTATCCTTAGATTGACCTCAATTTTTTCAAGAGAAGGTATATATGTATACAGTGTAATTATATTAAGGTCAACAAAGGGTGCTATAGTCTTGTTGACCCTCAATATTCATTTTAGGGGGACTTTTTGATGAAAGGTGTTATAGTCATATAGAGTCGGCATGTCACTCGAGTGATGAAAGTGCATGGATATAGATAGGACCTCTACCCCAACTAGATATAGTAGGTATTTAAGCCCCCTAAATAGGTGGTGGTAAAAAACTACTCAATCCTATCTATCTATATGGGGTTGAGGTCCCCTATTTGTATATGGTCACAAGGCCTATGCCATGTACATATAGGCTATAGTTTATAGTCAACGCTCTCCCAAAAAACCAATGGGATCTAATGGACACTCTCCCAACAAACCAATGGAATTAAATAGGTAAAATGGGATCAAGAGGCTATTTCATCTAAATTTATAACTCCATAGATAGAGATGAAATTATTATGCTCAGATGGAATCAAGATGGGAATTGAATTGCTAGCTATGACCATTTTGGATATCGATCATAGAGATTAAACCACTATATGTGATTAGGATAAAAAGGAATCAAGTACCTAGATATGAGGCTAGTATTTAAAAGAAAGGAGTGGTGTGCATATTTATGAAGACATGTTATGCTCGATTGGGAAATTGATAGAAATATATTATACCAAACAACTTTTATCAAATAAATTCTATATATATGCATCCAATCCTACTGATTGGGATTGATCCGCTATAAGAAATACATATAATGGGATATCAAGTAAATGTTAAAATTACTATTTTGGTTAATGAAAACATAGTTGAGATGGAGGATGAGTTTCTAACAAGTTACGCCAATCCAGGTTAATACATCAAACAATAAAAAGTCTAATAAAATTATAATAGGTATTTTATATTTTCTTACACAAAATCTACCAAGGATGTAATTAAGGTGTATAAATGTACATCTATAGCATATAAGATTCACTTGAAATTTTACCTCTATAAATTTATATGGTGTCACACTGACATGGATAGATGTAGTAGCCTGGGTTGGCCTTCTACCTAGTTATGATGTCAAAGGCAACGTCTCCTCTTGAAACACAAAAAAATACACATATATTATTCAAATTAAATGTGTAAATTAATTTTTAACTTTTTAATTTGAAAATAAACTTAAAAATTTAACATTAAATTTATATAAAAGATACTTGCATGTATGTAGAGACTCCCAACTTATCCAAACCGAATGGGTGTGCCAACAACTCATCAGTCAAGACCATATCCTCTAATCCCCCTGAAGTGCCACCATCATCATCTGAAGGTCCAATGCATATAGAACCACAACATTTTCATGGGTGGGGTCATGTATGACCACTTCTTGGAGTATCTCAAGCATCTATCTATGAAAGTCTACTCATATGATAAACAAGTGTATCAGTAAGCGCATAAAGCATATGAAAAGTGTCTATCTCCACAACCTCTATCACCGTAGAGGTAATCTACGGATGAAGTGGATTTTGGGTAGGGATCTTTGTAGGCTGATTAGGTGTATGATGTGCACCTAGTCGATCTTGTGTGGATCCTTTCCTTGGCCCTAAAACTCACCATAGTCAAAGTAGTTTGGAATTTGATTGAGGACAAACTCACAATAGAGTTTCCTCAAAAAGTACAAAGGGACCTCATGGTTATTACATGGGGGATAGTCAAACACCATCCACCATCATTTCTAAAAATTGGCCTTAATCAAATTGTGTTGGCATCGGTGGATTGGGAAACATTTGGTCGTTATGGGAAATGGGGCATTGGTGGTCAGGTAGATAAATAAGGCACAAATTTAATCTTTTGTTATATTTTTGTTCTTCACCTCAAATGCTGATAATTGGCCAACATAGTATTCCCTAAAATTATTCTTATATGACTTTCATCTATCAATTTGACTCATTATCAAGTCAACTTGACCTAATACTAACTCTAGGTTATTGGCTAAATAGGTGCAGTGGGTGTTCATAGAAGTGGGCTCCCTCATTCTCCTAATTATTTGCTCAATTTTAATTTTGTTCTCCACTATGTAACTATATCCTCCTAGCTTCTTGGGGGATCTAGGGGAACTATAGGAGGGTTAGGCAGAGGGTTAAGTGGAGGGTTAGGAGGGTTAGGAGGGTTGGGCAGAAGGTTAGGCAAAGGATTAGGTGGAGGGTTAGGCAGAGCATGCTGACCTATTGGAGAAAAATAAAAAAACAAACTAGATGCAATTCACATTCACAAAAAAATAAAAAAATAAAAAAAATAAAAAAATAAAAAAAATGATTTAATAGAGGGAAAAATGAAGATTTGTATGCCAAAATGATAGCTTAAGGGTAAAACATGATCTTGCAGGCAAAAATATGAATGAAAAGCACCAAAACGTGATCGCAAAGTAGGATAAAGTGAAAGAGGATGAGGGTTTTTTTGTTTTATAGTTTGAATAATGTGTAAGCATTATGTTAACTTATAGGAACATGTACATGTTCATATAACACGTACACATTCCTATAATACATATGTATTCCTATAATGCATACACATTTCTATAAGTTAACATATCACATGCCTTATTTTTATAATGTGTATGCATTATGGGTTATGTCCACAAAATTATCCCCAGCTTTGTACACATACCCTATTATAATACATTTTTTTTAATTTTAATAATATTAATATAATAAACTATAATGCTATTACCTATTATATCATGTAATGTATATTTATATTATATTATGTATTGTATATTTATAATATAATTATAATAATATATTAATTTTTTAAATTTAATATTGTAATATAATATATAATAGGTAATATCATATTAGTAAAATCTATTTATCATAATATATTTCTAAATAAAATTTTAATCACGTAATGATACTTGCTCATTCATACATCCAATCCATAGATCAATTCATAGATCACTTTATAACCATTACATAACATTCTAAAACCATGGGCATCGTAAAAACCTTACAAGCAACTAAGGATCAATTCTTGACAATTTGTTAACAAAAAATATGAAAAATGGCATTTATCTATGTTTTGATTGGGTAAAATTATGGAATGTTATTAAGGGGTAGTGTTGACATCATGTATAGTGCCCATCAAGTTTGTTGGCAAGGAGAGTAAATGTGTTGTCAAGGTGAAAGGCATAGGGTGCAATAAATTTGGCAATCCAATTTATGTCTCCATTGCTTCAATTCTTGAGGCATGTGAATGAGAAAATTAGAGAAAAAATATATTATTAGCCTACAAATATTTTGGTAATTTATGTTGGAAGAGAACATAAATGACATCAATTCGTTTACAGAGTCTACAAAGTCTAGTATAGAATTTCTGTTTCATAGTTTTATGATTTGGTAAATATGGGTAAATTTGACAATGAATTTTGACTTAAAAGGTTGTTTTTGTAGGTCTTCCACAAGCATATGCCATTGGAAGATGTTGATCTTGTCTTGTAATCACCAAATATTCATTATACTATTATAAATAGCTATGTCAGATGAGAGGATCTTAAAGATTTGGGATACTAGTTGTTACATATGATGGTAATAGCTTATTTTATTTAAAAAAAAAAGATATTTGATTATTCTAATGTATGTGATATTAGCTTATTCTATTCAGACCTTGTAACTTTTGATATTTGATTACTCTAATGCTATGATGACCCATATTAAAATGTAGCTTGAAGCTTGTGTGCATCCTTTTTGATGAAGTTGGAAATCCTAATATACATCTACCAAATGGTCATCATGTGCATACACTTTATGACTTTAAACCAGATGGTAATTTCAAAAAACTTGTTCTTATGCTTTTCTTATGAATATGCATCTATTCTAATAGGAGTTTCCCAAATTTGATTTTGGTGTCTAGAGTTATTATTTGGTAATAGTTTTATCTATTCACCCTTTATATATTAGTATTATGTATGGTTTTTTGTAGAATTGAGGATGACTTCTGAGCTTCTTTAGTTGTTCATTCCAAAGCATGCAAGGAGGCATTGCCTACAACTTGGACTTAGACTCTAGTTTTTTCTATCTTTCAATTATGATCTTAGTATCTTTTTTGATTTTATGGAGCCTAAATTTTTTTGATGGCTAAGATTTTCATGGGTTGTGGTTCAAAATATAAGGGGATAATAAGGAAAATGTTGGAAGCATTGTCATCATGTTTCCTTATGGTAGATTTTGTTGTACTTAAAAATTGCATCCCTATTGTATTTAATCCTAGTATCTTTTTGTCCCTTATAGAGCCTACAAGTTTTTAATGGATGGATGTTCATTAATGGAAAGTAGATATTTATTTACAAATATCTTTATTAAATGAAATTATAAATTTATTTTTCATATACAAACAAATATTTTTTTATTTTTTTTATTTGTTTCTGTTAAGAATACACCTTTGATTGAAAGGAGATGAGCACAAGAGAAATAAAAAAAACTAGAAACCCTTTATAGTAGGGCTTGGCTATCACCAATCGAAAGTGAGGTTAGTAGATATCAGAAGAGGATGTCTGTACAATAGAAAATGGATTGGTTTTATGACAAAATTTAGAGAAAAGGAGATTGAAGTGCAACAACTAAAAGAGACTTGGAAGGCTCTAGAAGGTCTAGACAATGTTTTAGTTTCTCAACATTTTAAAAACCTAGATGGTAGGATAAAATCTTCAAGCATCAAAGCTAAAACTTCAAGGAGGAAAATGAGTTGTTGGTGTTGAAAGATTCTTCTATTTTGGACTCAAAAGCCCAGGAAGGTTTAAAAATTGGTAAGGATAAAAAGTTTTCTTGGAAATACATGGAAATCATGCACACTATCTTGAGTATGAAGGAAAGGGAATTGATAGACAAATTTGCCAAGAAATGGCCAGTCATAGGAGAAATCAAAACCTGGGTGGAAGGAAATTGGGGTAGGAAGTTACAACTTAAATTTCTACCAAAAGGTTTTTTCATTACCATTTTTAATAGAAAATAACTTAAAGATCAAGTCCTTAATAAACCTTTTGGGCTTTGCGTGGAGTTGGTTTATGGCTCCATCCATGGAAGCCCAACTTTGATGCACTTTTAGAAAATTCAAGAAGGTACCCCATTTGGGTTAGATTTTATGATCTACCAGTGGAATATTGGAGTCATGAATGCATGATGACTCTGGTAAATTTACTTAGATCATTTTAAGAAGTAGATTCAAAAATTGAGGAAGGTTACTTAGCTTATTATGCTAGGAATAGGGTTTTTGATTGATTTGAAGGAGGAGGTTCCAGAAAATATTCTTTACAAATCCAAAGGGTATTTTGGAATTAATCTATTGATTTTGAAAACATCCCATTCTATTGTTTTAAATGTAGATGTACTAGACACATGCTAAAAATTTTCCTAAAAATCAAACCAGTTGCTAGGTCTACCAAGGAAAATTTTCACCATATCTAGAATCTTGTATCTACTTATTTAGTGGCTTTTCACATTCATAATGTTGGGAATTTTTGGTCCATTAAGCAAAGGAATTTGGTGGATGACAATTGGAAAAATCAACTAATATAAGAACATCCTGACAAAGCTCTTCATCCACCTTCAAGGACACAAGGTAATGCTTCACCATTTCCTCAAGATCTTCCTCCTAAAAATTGTAAACCCTCCGAAAACATTGATGTTAAAATTTTTGACATAAAGGCCTTATTGGACAAGCTAGGTAAGCTTGATGCACTTTCTCATAATACAATGATTAAAGGATGTGATTTTATTTTAGAGCAGTCCCAAACTATCAAGATTATAATTTAACACTTTGAGCATAACATGGAGAAATTCAATGCACACCCCAAAGACATTTAAAATATATGATAAGACAATCCTATGATTGAGGCCCTGATCAATGTTTTAGAGGTTGAGGAATCTAAATTAGAAGAAGAGCTAAACTTCATAAAATGTCTGTCTATCTCTCAAATTCAAAGTGGAATTCAGAAACCAAACTATGGTAAATCTAAAAAAAGAGGAAGGAAAAATAAACATTAGCATACTATAGGGGAAGTTTCTATTGGAAAACAAGGTACTCTTTCCAAATATTTTGGTTTTGAAAAGCAGGAGGTGGAAGTCCTCCCTCAGGGATAATGAAAATCATCTCTTAGAATGTTATGGGTCTTAATTCCCCTAACAAAATATGTTTAGTGAAATTTCTACTTTCGATCGAATGTCCTAATGTTTTGTTGATTCAAGAAACCAAGTTAAATTTAGAGGACACAACAAATTTGATGAGAATTGGTTAGAAAAGTTGGAATAGTTCCTTTGTGGAAGATGTTCGGGATTTAGGAGGTTTGGAAATTGTTTTGGTTCCTTACAAAGTTTAGGTGGACATCCTTGAAATGGGTAATCATTGGAATTTTTTCAAAATAACTTGTTTTAGGATAGATCTGAGTTTCTTTGTTTGTAATATTTATGGGCCTAATGATGTAGATAGTAAATCTCTTTTATGGGTTAAGTTAACTAAACTTTTTACACATTTTGATAAATAAAAAATTGTAATGGGAGGGTACTTCAATGCCATTCTATATCCTTCAAAAAAAAAAGGTGGAAAAAGTTATGGAATGTCAAGTAATATTGATTTTTCTCAATTCATTTCAAACATTGAATTCTTAGACATACCTCCCAAATAGGGTAGATTCACTTGGAATAACAAAATATGTGGAAAACATAATATCTTGGAGTGACTAGATAGATTTATAGTTTCAAATTATTGGTTGCCTCAAAAATGGACTTCTAAAAGTTTCATTCTTCTTTTATTGGATCTAATCATTTACCTATTGCTTTGAATGTAAATATTGATCATACACCCCCACATTGTCCTTTCATATTTTTAAAAATGTGGCTCAGAGATCTCTTTCTTCTCGAGCTCATAGAATGATGGTGGAAGAATTATCATATTCATTCTCATTCCCCCATGTTTCACATGGTGAAGAAGTTATGGTTCATTAAGGGTTGTCTTCAGCAGTGGAATACTGATTATTTCAAAAATATCTTTCAAGAGAAAATTAGAGTTGAAGCTGATCTAGAAAATTTGAATCGAACGGTATATCAATTTAGAATGGATCAAGTTTCATATGGTAAATAAAAATCTTTACTTTTTGAATATGAATAATTGATTCAGCATGAAGAATTTTTTTGGAAACAAATATCTAGAACTGAATGGGTAAAAGAAGGGGATATGAACTTAGCCTTTTTCCACAACTAGATCAAGATCAGGTGGAATTTCACTTTTATCTCACAAATCAGATCATCATTAGTAAAATTTTATTCAATCAACATGAAATTAGAAATGAGGTGATCAATTTCTTCAATGATATCCTTAACAGTGATCAAACCTCAGATATTGAAGCTCAGATGTTAGGGTGTGGAGCTAAAAGCTACACCTTAAGGCAAATAGGAGGGTTTCTAGTGTACGCAGTCGCCGGCATTGGCAGGCCACACTGACGTTGGTCAGGGGATGCAGAAGGGAAACCGGCATCGGTAGATGATCGGCCAGCGTTGGTCACCTCCAGGAGGGCAGGGACCGACGTCGGTCACCTGTAGCGGTCTTAACTTCTGTTGACGAACAGTCAGTTAAGTGAACGTGGAGTTTGCATGTTAAAGGCTTGTTCGAAGCCTTGAGCCGCAAGTCTAATCAGTGTATGCATGAGATCTATATAATAGACTCATGGGCTGTATTGTTAAGTGGAGAATTTGGAGAAGAGCTATGTGAAGCTTGGAGAGTTCTTCCCATGGTGGAATCAAGTAGGATTCCCCATGTATGGATAAGTAAGATCAGGTTTGATATGCAGGGGTGTATGGATGCGAGGGTCAGAAAGGAGATCAGCGGGGTAGCTAGATCCAAGGTGACAACAATACATCAGCAGGATCATGGAGAGATCTACTTGGAGTATGGTAGTGTACTCGATTGTACATATGTGCAATGAGGTGAACAACAGCTTGTGTTCACTGTGTGTTGTGACCTATGAGAGAAGATTACTCTGGAGGGAAGTTTACTGTAAGCCCACGAAGTGGAAGAAAGAGTGCCACCTCTTTGTTGTAAATTCCTTTGTAATGAGTTGAATATAATTGTATATTGCCTCTCATATTCTGTGTGTCTTCTCATTGATAGTTATTTGTTCTTCTGGATTCTGCATGTTTAGTTGCTTATACATTGGTAATCATGTGTGCTCTTAAATCTGACAAGTTGTGTCAGAGCTTTGGGGAGTTTCGGTCCTATCAATTGGTATCAGAGCGAGGTTGGACGTTCTCAGAGCGAGCTTGACTAACAGATGGCCCAGATCTGTTAAGTGTTTGTTGATTACAGGTTACTCACAGGGGTTGCTATTTGAGTGGGAGTATAGCAAGGCAGAAGATGGTACGATGAGAATGAAGAAAATCAGGCACAGAATTATCACCACAAAGAGTGTGGTGGGTTGTCTTCGAGTGGGAGCTTGAAGAGGAATACAAGCCAGGATGTAGATTGGACAGAGTACTGGTTTTAGGTACAGGTGCAGCTCTTTATCTCCAAGTGGGAGATTGTTAGGGTGTGGAGCTAAAAGCTACACCTTAAGGCAAATAGGAGGGTTTCCAGTGTATGCAGTCACCGGCGTCGGCAGGCCACACCAACGTCGATCAGGGGACGCAGAAGGGAAACTGGCATCGGCAGATGATCGACCGGCGTCGGTCACCTCCAGGAGGGCAGGGACCGATGTCGGTCACCTGTAGCGGTCTGAACTTTTGTTGACGAACAGTCAGTTAAGTGAACGTAGAGTTTGCATGTTAAAGGCTTGTTCGAAGCCTTGAGCTGCAAGTCTAATCAGTGTATGCATGAGATCTATATAATAGACTCATGGGCTGTATTGTTAAGTGGAGAATTTGGAGAAGAGCTATGTGAAGCTTGGAGAGTTCTTCCCATGGTGGAATCAAGTAGGATTCCCCATGTATGGATAATTAAGATTAGGTTTGATATGCAGGGGTGTATGGATGCGAGGGTCAGAAAGGAGATCAGCGGGGTAGCTAGATCCAAGGTGACAACAATACATCAGCAGGATCATGGAGAGATCTACTTGGAGTATGGTCGTGTACTCAATTATACAGATGTGCAATGAGGTGAACAACAGCTTGTGTTCGCTGTGTGTTGTGACCTATGAGAGAAGATTACTCTGGAGGGAAGTTTACTGTAAGCCCACGAAGTGGAAGAAAGAGTGCCACCTCTTTGTTGTAAATTCCTTTGTAATGAGTTGAATATAATTGTATATTGCCTCTCATATTCTGTGTGTCTTCTCATTGATAGTTATTTGTTCTTCTGGATTCCGCATGTTTAGTTGCTTATACATTGGTAATCATGTGTGCTCTTAAATCTGACAAGTTGTGTCAGAGCTTTGGGGAGTTTCGGTCCTATCAATTGGTATCAGAGCGAGGTTGGACGTTCTCAGAGCGAGCTTGACTAACAGATGGCCCAGATCTGTTAAGTGTTTGTTGATTACAGGTTACTCACAAGGGTTGCTATTTGAGTGGGAGTATAGCAAGGCAGAAGATGGTACGATGAGAATGAAGAAAATCAGGCACAGAATTATCACCACAAAGAGTGTGGTGGGTTGTCTTCGAGTGGGAGCTTGAAGAGGAATACAAGCCAGGATGTAGATTGGACAGAGTACTGGTTTTAGGTACAGGTGCAGCTCTTTATCTCCAAGTGGGAGATTGTTAGGGTGTGGAGCTAAAAGCTACACCTTAAGGCAAATAGGAGGGTTTCCAGTGTATGCAGTCACCGGCGTCGGCAGGCCACACCAACGTCGATCAGGGGACGCAGAAGGGAAACCGGCATCGGCAGATGATCGGCCGGCGTCGGTCACCTCCAGGAGGGCAGGGACCGATGTCGGTCACCTGTAGCGGTCTGAACTTTTGTTGACGAACAGTCAGTTAAGTGAACGTAGAGTTTGCATGTTAAAGGCTTGTTCGAAGCCTTGAGCTGCAAGTCTAATCAGTGTATGCATGAGATCTATATAATAGACTCATGGGCTGTATTGTTAAGTGGAGAATTTGGAGAAGAGCTATGTGAAGCTTGGAGAGTTCTTCCCATGGTGGAATCAAGTAGGATTCCCCATGTATGGATAATTAAGATTAGGTTTGATATGCAGGGGTGTATGGATGCGAGGGTCAGAAAGGAGATCAGCGGGGTAGCTAGATCCAAGGTGACAACAATACATCAGCAGGATCATGGAGAGATCTACTTGGAGTATGGTCGTGTACTCAATTATACAGATGTGCAATGAGGTGAACAACAGCTTGTGTTCGCTGTGTGTTGTGACCTATGAGAGAAGATTACTCTGGAGGGAAGTTTACTGTAAGCCCACGAAGTGGAAGAAAGAGTGCCACCTCTTTGTTGTAAATTCCTTTGTAATGAGTTGAATATAATTGTATATTGCCTCTCATATTCTGTGTGTCTTCTCATTGATAGTTATTTGTTCTTCTGGATTCCGCATGTTTAGTTGCTTATACATTGGTAATCATGTGTGCTCTTAAATCTAACAAGTTGTGTCAGAGCTTTGGGGAGTTTCGGTCCTATCATCAGAATCATAATTTAAGCTTCATCCCACAGCTGGTCTCTCCTAAATTAAATGCAAGATTAATGGCTCCTTTCACTTTAGAGGAAGTTAGAACTATGGTCTTTGATATGGAAAAGGGCAAGGCTCTCAGTCCAGATGGTTTCCCAATTGATTTCTTATAGACCTTCTGGGATTTGATAGGAGATGATGTGCTTCAAATGGTGGAAGAATCTAGAAGGAAGAATAAAGTTTGTACTGATCTTAATGTCACCTTTATCTCACTTATCCAAAAAGAATAAATGCAAGTGTGTTTTAGAGATTTTATTCCTATTTATCTATGTAACACAATCAATAAAATCATCTCCAAAGCAATGATAATGAGGCATAGGTAGATACTTAATAATTTTATTTCGAAGGAACATGCAGGTTTTATTCCTGAAATAAATATTCAAGAAGGTGTTATCATTACACATGAAATCATCCATTCTCTTTATATCATGCACTAAAAGGGTATGATGTCAAAGCTTGACATTAGCAAAGCATATGACAGGGTTAACTGGTACTTTCAATTAAAGATCTTGGAAAATTTTGGTTTTGACAAACAATGGTGTAATTGGGTTTTTAGCTACATCTCTATCCCTAAATACTCTATTCTAGTTAATGGCAGTCCAATAATTTTTTTAAACTTCTAGAAGTATCAGATAAGATGAACCTTTTTCTCCCTTTTTGTTCATTTTGTTGGCTGAAGCTTTGGGTAGGGTAGTAGAATTTGCTAAGGAAACCTCGTTGCTCCATGGAATTCAAGCCTCTTAGGGTATCGATAATATTACTCATTAGCAATTTTCCGATTACACTTTCCTTTTTAGCCAAGCTTCAGTAGGGGAAGCACAATATTTCAAAGCTATTTTGAATAGTAATGAAGCAATGTCAGGATAATGGGCGAACACTAGGAAATTTGATTTTTTGTTAAATTATTCTGAGTAAGAGCAATAGGCTATTTCTTTAGTTTTGGGCTTTAACATTGGAAAAATACCTTTCAAATACTTAGGGATTCATCTCTTCTTTGGGTTATCACAAACTGTTCATTGGGATGGTTTAGTTCATTCTTTTAAATCCCAATTGGGTTCTTGGCAAGGATGATGGTTGACTCTAGTTAGATGAATCACTCTCATCAAATCAGTCTTGAGCTCCCTTTAGATATATTATTTTTCTATACTTCAACCTCCTTGCCATATTGTCAAATAAATCAATAATATTATGAAAGACTTCTTGTGGCAAGGATCTTAGAATCAAAAAAAAAATCCCATGCTTAAAATGGGAAAGGGTCTGCAAAATTAAGAAAATGGGAGGAGCGGGAGTTAAGAATTTAAATCTTCAAAACAAGGATCTTGGGGATAAATTGGTTTGAGGGAATGATTGACAAAACTGATGCCCTATGGTCTAAATTGATAAGAAGTAAATATTTAATTTTAGATGATCCCTAAAGTATAATTTCTATCTCTAATCCCCCCGAAAAGGTTGCATTTTTGGATTTTTCTATTAAATTATAGCACTATTATTGTTGAGCATGTTTCTTGGACAATCAACAATGGAAGGTTAACCAATTTTTGGGAGGATTTTTTAATGGACAAAATCCAATTGGTGAGTTGTCACATATGGAGGAAGTTAAGCATATTCTATCTGCAACTTAGGGCACCTCAATCACCAATTATGTGGAATTACAACATAGTAATGGTTTACCTTTCTGAGGGTGGAAAAGTATGGAAGGTCTCGACATTTCAATGGAGCATTGCATAAGATTAATCGAATGCCTAAATAATAGGAAAATATTCCTAAATGATAAGGAAGACACTCTTCACTGGATCGATGCCAAATATAGAGTTTACATAGTCAACCTTGGTTATTAGATGGTGGATGCTACAGATGATTTAATGTCTTGGGAAATATTTCTTTATTGGGATGAAATTGGGCTTTAGAAAGCTGGTGCTTTTACATGGTTGGCTATTCAAAATCACATTTTAACTCAAGATTGGTTTAATAAAATTGGATTTGTTGGTTCATCTTAGTGCTATGTCTGTAAAAATAATGAAGAAATGACAAACCATCTACTATTTGACTACCTTTTGCAACGTGGTGTTGGGTATGGTTATGATTTAAGTTAGAATGGTCTTGGGCCTAGCTACCATCATTAAATTTTGCTTTCTCTTCTTGGCCAATCATTGATTATAAAAAATCTCTCTTTATCCTGTGGCATGTCAGCATTGCAATCCTTTTTTATACCCTTTGGAAGGAAAAAAACCAATGCATTTTTGAAGGTAAAGAAAATCCCCTTGCTGTGATTTTAAAATAACTTGAGGTGAAAATTTCTAAAGTCATCACATCTCAGGTTAAAAGGAGGAATGGTTTTCTTTCAAGCTAAGACATGAGAATGAGTGTGAAGTGTAGACTTATCTCTCTTCCCCCAATTAATGGGTTAACAATAGTTGCAAGAAAAAAAGTAAGAAAGGGTAAGTGCTCTTGGATTCCTCTACACTAGGGTGGTTCAAGTTAAATTTTGATAGGGCTCCTAAAGGAAATTTGGGGGCATCTAGGGCTGGTTGTATTATCCATGATTATAGCATATCTTTGATCATAACAATGTCCAAGAAACTTCCAGACGACACCAATAATGAATCAAAGGCTTGGCACTTGTTAATGGAATTGAACTTGCAATCCAATGTAATATCGATAAGCTCATCATCGAAAGGGACTCATATATTATCATTTCCAATCTTCAAAAAAAGGTTACTATTTTTTGGAAGCTAGAAAATATTTTGTCAAGTGTTTGGGAAAGATTATTTTATGTTTGCTTCCCTAGAGTCTAACCATTGCTATCATGAAGCCAATGTTACAACCGACTTCTTGGCCAATTATGGCATCAATCAAATTGAAATAAGTTGATGTGGATAATTTGTGGGAAACATGGGAGTATTTTTCATTCGTTATCTCTATCGATTAGGGATGTTAATTTTTATCATCATTATTTTTGTTTTCTTTAAAAAAACAATTACAAATATGGGAAGTCTTGGTATATTGACAATCTAGTGGAGTTGTTGCAAAGTTTATCAGTGTTTTTAGTAGATGGGTCTAATATTATACTAAATCTTTCACCATAATCACCCATAATGATTACTCTCATGGTGATGATTTTTCCATAAATGCAAAGAATGCCTATTCATTATTTCACATGATGGTAATCTTGTGGTATGTGTGCCTTGAGATATTTCCATTATGTCATTTGATTGCTCTTAATGGATTTGATATGGCCTATTTTCCTCAAGCTGAATGGTGTCTTTTGTTCTCCTCTACCTCTCCACTTGGATGTCCACCTAGTTTGTGGTGTGTCCTCTCTGGGTGCTGTTGGGCTTATCATGGACCATGGGGTTGTAATTGCGCTCACCACTCTTAATGTATATGACATAAGTTCCATTTGAGAGATGGAATTTAAAGGGAGAATATCTCAGGTGAGACTAAAAACATTTTATAGGTGCCAATGGAGGAGTTTCTCAAGGTTATTTCATTGGTGTTGGAAACTAATTATTTGGAGTAGGGCATCCACAGTTGCGTCAACTCAAAGGTGGTTGCCTTATTTACTTTGAATATCACAGTGTTGATTTTTGACATCAAGGTGGTTTCTAATTTAGTATCTTTCTTTATCAAGTTGGAACATCGCATTGGCCTCTTAGGGGACATTGCCAAGCATGATTTGGGTCCTCTCCCCAAATTTCCATTCACTAGTTTGGATGGTTTTGGGCTAGTCTTAGTGTCAACCTTTGTGCTTTGGAAACTCATTTTATGTTCCTAGTGATCTTTGTTGAAGATTTGAAATAAAATATATTCTATTAAAACTCTTTACAAGGACACTTTATAACAATGCCACTCATGGCATAGATAAAAATCCCAATTTTGGAAATAACTCAATAGAGGGAAAGTCATCATAATAGAGCTAAGGTGGAAGCAATTAAAAATTTGACTTAAATGGTGGCCTATGGCTTGGTTTCAACTCCTCATTGGCTCAAGAAATCACTAAAAATGGTAGTTTTGAAGGAGATGCAAGGCAAAATTGATAGCAACAATGTAGTTGCTTCTATGGGAGGTTTCAAAGTGTCTTCATAGGAACACAAGTGTTTGGTTTTTGGTGAGGTCTCTACAAATGACTTTAAGGGCAAGGAAATTATTTTTGTTGAAGACCTGGATGATATAGATCTACCTTGAGTAAGGTTTTAGTATCTCTATCATATGGTTTCTCTTTGGTTTACTAGTTTTTGTTGGTTGGCCTTGGGGCTTGTTTGGGTTGTTCTCTCAAATCCATTTCTGTACTTTCCATTTTTGTTTGTCTTTTATGGCCTTTGTTTGGCTTGTCACCATGTTGGTTGTGCAGGTCTTTGTTTTCAGCCATATCTTGTAATCTCTGCGGCTATTCTTTTGTAAAAATTTTTTATATGGATGGGAGCCACACAAAACCTTGTGTCTATCTAAAAAAGAATACACCTTTGATGCAATAATTTAAATTTATTAAGATTTATAAATACATATCTATGTATAAAATATTCATTAATTTAACTTTAACATTCTTTTCAACATTTCATTGTGAACCTTTTGAATTACAACTAAAGAATTCAAATCCATAGGTTGTGGGATAATGCAACCCCAATACACCATTTTCAAACATAGAACTAGTATTGGTTTATATTATTGTATTGTCAATGGATGGCTCATGAGCCATATTGTAACATGTTATACTAGAGATCCTTAATGAAATCATCATTCCTTCATATCAATGATAAAAAAGGAATTGATCTTGAACTAATTTGGGTAAGAAAAACTGATCTCTAAATAAGATTCAATCAAACGACTTTCTTATAAAAAAAAATCTTTATTCATTTCACTAATACATTTTTAATTTTTTGTACTTCTTGATGTGTTAAAATAAATTTTCATATATCAACATGACAAACTATTTATTTCCCTTTGTGCTCTCTCTCCTCTCTACATACATACATACATACATCCACCTAGTCCTAAAATGATGTTGGATTTATACTTCCATATTTTCAATGGACACGGTATTTAAATGTTTATCATTTCAACTATTATGCATTTGTATATTGTGATGTTATTCTTACACTATGGGAAACACAATGAAATAGATAAATGTTAAGGCTCAAATGTTTCTTTTCAATGGCTTTATTTCTTAATACTATTTTCAAATCCTTAGTCTCAAGTTTTAATAAAGAGTTTTTTTTTACTCTTCCAATGTCACACCCAATTTATACATACTTGTTTAGATCATTATGGTTTGTTTAATTAGAATTTTCTTAGAATAAATGAAAATTTATTTATTTTATATTTATAAACAACTAATTATTTTTTATAAGTACAATAATATTTGTTACTACGATGGACTTTACATTACATTTTGTGAACAATGTTCACTTGACTATATTTTTCATTGACGATGCTTAAGAGGGTTTTTTAAGTAGATGTAGAATTTACATCACTATTCTAAATTGATTTTGCATTTACATTCACATAATTCTAATGAATATGGCATTCAAATGTTTCTCATTTCAACTAATTAGTAAATGGACCAACAAATGTTAAAGTTGAATTCTTGCTAAAATTCAATAAATTTATTTCTTAATGTTATTTCTATATCCTTATTGTCAAGGTTTAGCAAGTTTTTTTTCACTACATCAATTTTACATCAAATTCATGCATGATTGTTTTGACAATGGGTTTGACATTGCATTTTTATGATTAATTTACACTAGTCTTGATTGGGAGATGAGATGGCTTTTAGTTTTTTCCATCTTTTTATATTTATGAACTAATCCTAGAACAATAGTGCACATGCCTATTTTAAAAAAAGCTCCATACTTCATCACCAGTTTACAACTAGTTATTTTCTCTATAAAAATTTCTTAGCAACTAAGATCAATTTCAAAAATATCTAACAAAATATGCTTTCACTATTGTATATGTGGGCCAAGTAGTGAATACTAGAAATCTCAAAAGCAACATCAATTTGTTTTATAAAATAGTTAGAAACAATTTTCAGTTCTACAACGTCTTCTCAATGTATATGTGAAAGACTCAATTGTACAATGTTGTTTGTCTTAACATTAAATAAATAACTAATTTTCTTAAGTTGTAGAAAAAAATTCTTTATCTAAAACACTATAGATCCTTCTTTTACAAAATTCAAAACTTACAATTCGATATATAAACAAAAAAATGAAATTTTCCTACTTCCAATCCACACATCACATATTCGATGTAATTTTATATTCTTCAAGTATATATAGAATGATTACAAAATATATTCATCGACAATAAAAAATAATTCAATATTTACTATCCAACTAACATTACTTATTTTATCCTCTTCCAAAATCTCATCTTTACTCATCTTTAAAAACTTAACACATAACACTCTTATTAATATATTAAATTTACTCATAATTATTAATATATTGAAAAAAAACTTTTTTTTAAAATTATTTAACTTTTAAACATTCACTTTACTAATAATAGTTGTAATAATAGTTTTATTTATTTATTTTTGAATCAATTAATTATTTAAGTTTTTAATGTTATTTATACGAACTAATTTTTTTGGTTAGTCAAATAATTATTTGATCATCTTAATATTTTTATATAATTTTCATCAATTTTTTCAGAATTGTTATTAGCTTCCTTTTTCAGGTTCAACTTGTACAAAAACTCAATTTGTGTGGATTAGCACGTTATCCAACAATGTATGTAACTGCATATGGACAACAATATTGTGTATGACTATTTTTTTAATTCCTTAAAAGATACTTGTAATTATAATTTTCATATTTTAATCAAATGAGAAATTATCTATATATTTTTTATGTATGTAATTAAATAAAAAAATATATTCAATTAATTGATTGTATATAAAAATGAAGAAAGATGAGAGTATTATTACTTAAAGTATAAGTGAGTGTGTGTGTGTGTGTCTCTCTCTCTCTCTCTAGACACACACACACACACACACACACACACACACACACACACACACACACACACACACACACACACACACACACACACACACACACACAATATTTTAAGATTATTTTGTATATAAATTTATTTGAGATATGTATGTTAGTTTATATCATTTTTATTAATTGATTTTTTAAGATTAGTTGACCATCTTAATATTTTTATACATTTTTTTTACATTTTACATCATAAAAAATAATAGTAACATATTTTCAAAAGCATTTAAGATTTATATTATTTAATATTGAAAGATGTGAAATATTATAATTATATATATATATATATATATATATATATATATATATAAACAAACAAACAAATATTACATTAATTTATATTAATAGTTAATTTTTTAATATTTTCATTAATTGTCCATCTTAATATTTTTATATTAATAGTTGTTAATTTTACTTTTATGTTTGGGATTTGATTGTATTTGATGCAGAGTCATGAATAATTTTGAATTTATTCTTTTGATGATGTCAAACATGGGAGAAAACCTATGAAGTTTCATTAAGATTTGTTCAAGTACAATCCAAAACTATAATAGGAGGTGGAGATTGGTTATATACATCTAATGCCAAGTCAAAATTATTTGTTGTTTTCTTGTTGAAATTAAATTAAATATATATTTTTAGAAATTTTATGTGCTCTAAATGTTAGGTTGTGGAGCTAAAAGCTTCACCAGGATGCAAACAAGAGGAGTTAAGGAGGTTGCAGAGTGTTTGTTGAGTGTTACAGTCACCGGCGTCAGTCAGAGAAACCGACGTTGGTAGGGTACAGACAGAAGGAAACCGATGTCGGTCAGAAGTCAGCCGGTGTCGGCACCCCAGGCAGACAGGGACCGACGTCGGTCACCTGTGTGGTTCGAGCTGCGAGTATGTTACGGGTAGTTAGCTAACGAACCAAGTGTTTGCATGTCAAGAGCCAAATTTAGACTAGAAGCTGCGGATATAATTATTATAATTAGGTGTCTAATTATTGTTTGTGTGAGATCTATTTAAGAGACTCATTGGTTGTATTGTAAACTAGTGCTAGAGAGTAAGAGAGCAATAATATAAGCTCCTTCTGTGTGTGAGGTGAGCAATGGTGTGTTCCTCCTAGTGCCACAGTACCAAGTGTGGGTGCTGGTTGGGAGAATCAGAAGGGTTCTTCGTGTTTGTATGATCTTGTTCAACATGTGTGCATGGCTTCTTTTGGAGATCTACAATGGTGAGTAAGGTTTAGTGATTTGCAGGTAACAACAGAGAGCAGGAGATCTACTTGGAGTACAGTTGTGTACTTGGTGTACTGGCAGCGTGTTACTGACTGGTTGGAGAGGTGAACATCAATTCTATATTTGAGTTGATTGTTGGGACCGAGAGAGAGAGAGAAGAAGGTCTTGAGGTGTGGCAAGCCTTTGAGGTGGAAGAAGAAGTGGTATCTTCTTTATTGTATTTTCTTCTATGTATTTAATATAATTGTGTATTGTCTCGCAAATCTTGTGTTGTTTCAAATTTTCTAGTTACTTATTGATTCTGGTATAATTTTGTGCTTAGTTGCTAATACAAGAAGTAATCATATGTGCTCTAATTGCGGAGCAAGATCCTGATAGTTGGTATCAGAGCTTTTAGTTGGGTTGACTAACAGGTGGTTTCAGATCTGGTTAGTGTTTGTTGATTACAGGTCACTCTCAGGGGTTTCAGATTGAGTGGGAGTATAGCAATGGCAAAAGAAAGTAGGCTATGAATGGAGAAATTGAATAGCACGAATGGTTTGATTGATGGAAAGAAAGAGCAGGTAAAGAAAGATTGTTGGTTGGTAGCATATCAGCAGGGAGAAGCAGATGTTGCAGGGGATGTTATGCAGGATGCTCTGGATAAAGTAGAATCTTGGTTTACAGATTCTTTTGCCTCTTTCCATGCAGCTCGAAATAGAGCATCTTTTCATGGGTATGTCTTTGGAGACTTTGGAGAGATTTATTTAGGAGCTGGAGAGCCTTGTCAAATGATTGGCAAAGGGAAAGTGAAGCTGAAATTGCAGACGGATAACACATAGGTGTTGAATGAGGTTATGCAGGTACCAGTCTTGGAGATGAGTCTAATTTCTTCAGGAAAGTTAGGTGATGAGAGATGCACAGTAACTCTCACAGTGGATGCACTTGAATTAGATAGTGGTAAGAAAGTAGGTATCCTTTATCTATCTACTTATATTACTGATTCACCTTATGTTACAGAGATGTGGGGTTGTAGGCTTGGTTACATATGTAGGAGGGGAATGCATGTTCTTAAGTGAAAGACAAATATATTTGACAAACTTAAGAACTGGAAAGCCTTGGTGTTCATGGAGGAGATGGCAGACATAGATCAGCTGAGGGGACTGAATTATTCTATGCAGGGTTGTGTTGATATGAACAAGGGTTTGACCCAAAAGGAGCTCGCGAGTAAAAATTCATCACTCACAGGTGAACACAGGTACCGGCATCGGTCAGGAGGAATTGACGTTGAACAGATAGGCACCGACATCGATCATGTGTAGATCAACAGATTCGGTGGTGTCGAGAAGCAGGAATCGACATTAGTCATACAATGACCGACGTTGATAATAGGTACACCGGCATTGGTCATGAGACCGAAGTTGGCAAACAGGGTCAGTCGCAGGGAACCGACGTCGGTCAGGAGCAGATTGGGAGATGGCCGAGATCGGTCACTGGAACAGATATTAGGTGGACATCAAGCTGTCAACAAGTCTCAAATGCCCATATGGAGGTCAGAAAGGGTAAGTGAACCTCATATCCATTGTTCAACTTCTTTATATTGCTTACTGATGGTCGAGAACTAGGAAGATGTGAAGATGCAATGCAGGTAGAATCCAGATACAGTGGGAGCTTGGCATGGATGAGGAGTGTGAGTCTTTGGAGAAGAAACAAATAGGTGTTTGTTGGTAGAGTTTTCAGCTGGAAGAAAGCACTAAGAGATGGATGGATTCCCAAGTTAAATAAGAGAGTGGATGGATACGTGAGACAGAAGGCCAAGGTATATGGTCTTGAGGAAGCTGCAGGACAGTGGTACATGTTTTGACAGGTGGATGACAAAGCAGGGCTTCAGTCAATATCAGTGTAACTATTGTGTTTGTTCTTACCAGGTGGATGATGAGTCATGACATTATCCTGTTATTGTATGTGGATGGTTTGCTAGCAGATTTGTACATACAGGGTTTTGCTGAGCTAAGGGTAAGGTTAGTTTAGAGGTATGTCAGGGGGAATTTAGAGCAGCAAAATTCTTTGGCATAAGAGACATGGAGATTTTTTGTCTCTAGTGGGAGCTGATGTGAATCAGGTGTTGGTGAGGTTCAAGATGCAAAATCGGTAAGCACACCAATGGTTGGACAGTTCAAGAAGAGCTTAGAACAGGGTTCGAAGTCACATAAGGTCTAGTACAAGCCTGAGTTTTCCCAAGCAGTGGGAGTTGTCAGATAGTTTGGAGCCAATTCGTGGAAGAAGTACTGGAGGGCAATTCAGTGGATTCTTAGGTATCTGAGAGGGACCAGCAGCAAGTCAACATGTGATGCAGGGTCAAGGTCTTCACTACATGTATTTGTAGGTTTGGATGTGGCAGGTTACTTGGATGATAGGAAAGGCATCACAGGGTGTGTGATGGTTGGTCTTCAGGGTTGAGCTTGAAGAGGGATACAAGCCAGAAAATAGATTAGATGGGGTATAGATACAGGTACAGGTGCAGTTGTTTATCTCCAAGTGGGAGATTGTTAGGTTGTGGAGCTAAAATCTTTACCAGGATGCAAACAGGAGGAGTTAAGGAGGTTGCAGAGTGTTTGCTGAGTGTTACAGTCACCGGCGTCGGTCAGGCAAATTGACGTCGGTAAGGTATAGACAGAAGGCAATCGATGTCGGTCAGAAGTCGGCCGGTGTTGGCACCCCAGGTAGACAGGGACCGACGTCGGTCACCTGTGTGGTTCGAGCTGCGAGTATGTTACGAGTAGTTAGCTAACGAACCAAGTGTTTGCATGTCAAGAGCCAAATTTAGACTAGAAGTTGTGGATCTAATTATTGTTTGTGTGAGATCTATTTAAGAGACTCATTGGTTGTATTTTAAATTAGTGCTAGAGGGTAAGAGAGCAATAATATAAGCTCCTTCTGTGTGTGAGGTGAGCAATGGTGTGTTCCTCCTAGTGCCATAGTACCAAGTGTGGGTGCTGGTTGGGAGAATCAGAAGGGTTCTTAATGTTTGTATGATCTTGGTCAGCATGTGTGCATGGCTTCTTTTGGAGATCTACAATGGTGAGTAAGGTTTAGTGATTTGCAGGTAGTAGTAAAGAGCAGGAGATCTACTTGGAGTATGGTTGTGTACTTGGTGTACTGGCAGCGTGTTACTGATTGGTTGGAGAGGTGAACATCAATTCTATATTTGAGTTGATTGTTGGGATCGAGAGAGAAAGAGAAGAAGGTCTTGAGGTGTGGCAAGCCTTTGAGGTGGAAGAAGAAGTGGCATCTTCTTTATTGTATTTTCTTCTGTGTATTTAATACAATTGTGTATTGTCTCTCAAATCTTGTGTTGTTTCATATTTTTAGTTACTTATTGATTATGGTATAATTTCGTGCTTAGTTGTTAATAGAAGAAGTAATCATATGTGCTCTAATTGAGGAGCAAGATCCTGACACTAAATGGGATGCCATTGTGATTGTTAGATATGTACAATTTTAGGTTTGTTGAAAAGGGTTATGAGTTTTTTGAGCCAATACAATTTGTAGGTGTAAAGTGAATGCCAAGATCTTTGAAGCATCTTCCTTGCCTACACCCAGACCATCCATCCATTTCATGGAGTCATTTTTTCAACTACTTCGTATGCATCCCCTAAGCATCTTACTCCTGCAACATAGTATAAAGAAAGAACTACCGCGTCAAACTAAAATCCCTATGAATCTCAAATATAAAGGCACTTAGGTAAAATTATTCATCATTGGTAGTCAATGCATCAATTCATTCAGTATCTATGGTGTTTTTTATCCATTTTTAATAAGAGTTTTTAGCATTTCTTTTTAATAGTTGACAAGTTTTCAAGAGGAAATAAGCAATTTTGTTGTTAAAGATTGCTTGGATGGTGTGTATTTGCATTATGCATTTCAAAAGAAAAGTAAGGGTTTCATCTTAGTGAAAGGTACAATGATTTTTTAAATGTTGTTTTGTTAGAAAATAATCTATCAATGTATTTCAAATCTTGGGGTCTTTTTTAAAAACTATTGTAATGTATGCAGATCTTGTAATGATAGTTGCCTACTAAAAATTATGATTTTATTATTTTATTCTTATTAATTTGATTGATCTGTGAGTATATAACTTCTAGAATTTGTTGTGGCTTCTTATTTATATTATTGGAATCCATGTCATTGTACTACTTAATGTATCAACACCGACAAAAAATTGGAAAATTTTAGAAATTTCTATAGTAAAGTTCAAAACACATACTTATAAGATATGCTATATATAATCAATTTTCCATAATTACCAACACATAATTTGTTGTATTATATTATAGTTATTGTTGACCATTTTTGGTCCTGCAAGCCAAAATCGGTCTCCTTCTTCCCTTCTTGTTCTGAGCCAGTTCAATTTTGGTTGCACAAGTCTTTCAGCAGAAGATGAACCAATTCAAAGAATGCAAGGGATTTTAAAAATCTTCTTCAGACATTTCATCCGAATAAATTCACAAGGAAAGAGAGCTAAAATGATTCAAGACACTTTTCCTTAAGGTTGGAAAAAGTGGTTCAACATTGGGGTTCAACGACATGATCTTTCCAAGAGTTTTGAATTTTGAAATTTGAACCATTGAACCATTCAATCATTTGGATCAATCAGTTAGTTCAATCATTTGGTTCAATCAGTTGGTTCAATCATTTGGTTCAATGTCTTGGTTCAATCAGTCATTTCAAGTGGAAGGTTCAGTCGGTTTGGTTCAACAAGTTGGTTCAACATTTGGTTCAATGAGTTGGTTCAACGTTTGGTTTAAAGGGATGGTTCAAGAAATGGTTCAATAAAAAATTTCAAAGGAGTCTTCCAAAATCCTGAAGGACAAGTGCCCTTGCGGAGGGCAGTCAGGCACAAACTAGACCATTCCAGCAGGCTGTGGAGGGCACTTAGGCGACAAAAGGACCTTTGTGACTTTTCCAAAAGGCAATTTTGGAGACCAAATAGCCCTTGCGGAGGGAACTTGGTTAGTGACATGACCATGGTCACTTTTCCAAAGGGCACATTTCAAAGGACAAGACCCCTTCAATAAAATTTGAAGGGCTTCAGAAAAGTTGAAAGGCAGGAAATGACTTTCTTCGGACTTTTGTCTGAAGGAATTCCTTCAAACAAAAAGTCTAAAGAAATTTAGAGAAAGAGCCACGAGGAAAAAACCTAAAGAAGGATTTCGAAGGTCAAAGGAAGTGATCGAGATAATTCTTGTGGACATTTTATCCACGGGAAAAATGGCAAAAAAGAAAAGCCCGATCGAAGGGGAAAACCGACCTGAAAGCAAGCGGGAAAAATGTGAAGGAACATTTCCTTTAGACATTTTGTTTGAAGGAATTCTTTCAGACATTTTATTTGAAGGATTTGAGGAGCAAGGCCACCAAAGGACCCTGAAGGGTAGGTGCCCTTGCGGGGGACTCTTGACTGCCGAAAGACGGACCTCCCCTAAGTCCCAAAAGGACACCTTCCCTTCAGAAGGATTCAAAGACTAAGCTCGGTCAAAGGAAATTTGAAGGAAATAAAGCTGAAGGAATTAACCAAGGGGTGATAGGCCCATGAACGTCAAAGTTTGGCACCATGAACTAGCCGTTAGAATCCAGACATCTGGTGACATCCTTGAAGCCGTCAAATTCAGGGAAATAAACTAGCCATTGGCTTTCAAATGGTGATCGGCATGCGAACATCAACTTTATGGAAATAAAATAGCCATTGATATTTAAAGGCTTGAGTGCATACCTAAATGCATTCAAAGGCCTTAAGGCCAAAAGGAAGAACTGCTGAGAGAAGAGCACAAGGAGCCAACAAAGCTGGGAAGATAACCCCGAGAGCTCAAATTCCAAGAAAAGACAAAACTAGGAAGAGACAAAGCTGGGAAAGGACAAAAGTCAAGAGTGAACTCAGCAACCCACCAAAAAGGGAGCCCAAAGAGCCAAGTGTAGAAATAGACAAAACAACCCAGGTGGCAAAGGGGAGGCGAGTTATTCCTACAATTGGAATAGTCTCTGCCAAGTGGTCATCAAGGAGCACAAACAGTAAACGGTGTGACCTATTTTCTCTACTTTGCATTGATGAGCAGAAAATCCATGTAAATATATTGAAGGAGGAATCTTGTTTATAAAACAAGAGGCACGGCCCATGCTTTCACATTAATGTTTGAATGCCAAAGTCAAGACTGAGAACCAACACAACATTCTCTTTTAACATTTTTCTCTTCCCGATGATCTCAATGCACATGGGCCAACTTGTAAAAAGGCTCCAAGGTCTTTTCCAAAAGGGTGCCTTTACTTCCTTTCTCTCTCTCTCTATATATATATATTATAATCTCTCATTTGAGAAGGATCTCTTGGCTTGTAAGGTGGACCTCTGCCAGATTTTACCTTGAATCAAGACATAGCATTTTTACCCCCATTTGAGCTTACACTTTTGCATATGTCTATGGCTTTGTTTTGTGTTAAGTCATTTTTCTTTTATGATTTCACATAATGATTCCAACATGTCTAGTGTATTATGAAGTTTCTTCTTTTGTAGTTCTGCAAGAAGTGTCTACAATAGAGTATAGGTGCATGTGAATAGGCTGCCATAGTGTATGTCAGAACACCTCTGATAGTTATTCCTCCCTGTATCTCTAGAGGACCCCTAGCTCACTAATGTAAAAGAGTTTCTCATATCAAATGAAGTGTATATCAGCTTGTTCTTGGTGGAAAGTCTATTTTCAAGCTAAGTAGATCAACTTTTTTGGTGTATCACCGTTTAGTTTAGGTTCTATTTTCATCATCCTTCTCCCTTTTCACCCCCCATTATTAACAGTAGGAAATCCAGGACCTCAGAGATACATCAAAGGGAGCTAGCCCTTATCTAGAGACTCTCCCCCTAGTTTTGTCAGGCCCACAAGCAAGAGGGGAGTTTCCATTGTGATGCGTGGAAGACAAGAGCTCAGCGTCCTGTCAAGGGTGCAATCCACTACATCAACAATTTTTGGCACACCTGGTGGGACCATGTTTTAACACTTAGAAAATTTATAGGATTGGTGATGGCCCTATTACAGTAGAATGAACCATTAATACAACATCTAACCTTTAATCAAGTGATTGTGGGATAAGTTTTGTCCAAAGAGTTGAATAATTTTGGTGTGTCCTTCAACCAACCAGCCTTTGGAGGCTTTTTCATCAACACTAATGGCAACTCTGAGTTGAATCATCTGGTTAAGCAGTTCTGGTGCCATCAAGAAATAACATTTTTTGTATGTATAATCCCATCGCATAGCATAATGGGCCTTTTATTCCTTCATTTAATTATGATCAAGCTCAGGTTGTTCATAGAATCACCTCAAGCAACTCTCCTAGTTATCCTTCAACAATAAGGGAACTAATGCTAGAGTTTGAGAAGTAAGTGATGGAGATAGAGAGATTGCATGAGTAGTATAGATATCAGCAAGAGCTTATGTACAAGGAAGAGTGTTTGTTTAGGCAAGCTCAAGCCTTGTAATCCATGGAGGAGGAGGTAGAAAAATGGAAGATTCCATTCATTCAAGGCAGTCAGCCTTGTGTGCCCCCTCCTATTCTAAAGAAATCCCCTTCTTGTACACCAAATCATTTCTACCAGATAACACTTGCTCACTCTAGCTCATCTGATGCATTAATCAATCCTACTCTGAATCCCTTGCACCTAGCTTTTCAGCATCAAAGGGAACTAGAGAAACCCCCCATGGAGATGAACCTTCTCAATTCCTTAGATTGTGAATCCTCTTTTAAAGGAAATACCATGAACTAACACATCTCTCTTCAGGAATTTCTTCCAATGCATGAATAGACCCTTCCTAGTCTTCCTCAACTTCCTCAGGTCTTTCAACCTGATGTCAAGATTCCAAGTTGGAGGAGTGCCAATCATTAACCGGCTCAGGACCTTGAAGAAGATAAAGCTGATCCTAATCATCATGATGATGCTTGTGACCTCCAAGAAAGGCTCTTTCAATAAAATCTAGCCCAGTGAATTGTAGAGTTGGAGTCCAGAATGAGATTCCTTAGCCAATTCTGAACACACCCCATCTACACACCTCCAAGAAATCTATTAGAACACATCTGATATAGATGAGGTGCTGGCCAAATGGAAGGAGGAGAATCATTTTATTCTAGCTCAGGGACTGCCTCCTCTTCCACATGGGTTTAATCTTCAGCCTTCAACTTCATCCCTTCTCAGAGAGGAACCTATTTTGAAAGAGGCAAGTGAAGAAGAAAGGATCCAATTTGTAGCTGATCAAGAAGCTCTCATGGATGTTAATGAGGAATAAATCATCATGGATGCTCCTTTTAAAGACATCATCAATAATGGAGGAGATGCGGGTCATGCATACATGATGATGTTCCAGCAATATGAAGAGGAAAGTAAGCATGGTGAGCTCTCTCCTCCCTTGTTTGATGAACTTCCTTGTTGCTTTGATGAGGAGAATGACCATGCCATAGAGCCTGAGTTGGAGGAGGATTAGGAGGATGTCTTTGAACAACTAGAAACTCTAGTCTTTAAGTAAGAAAAGGAGAGGCCTTTCTATCTTGAGGAAAGCTTTGAAGAAGAGAGCCTTAAACAAGAAGGTGATATTCTGTGGGATGAGCAATCAGTCTGTGATTCCATTTCAGACATCAAAACAATCACCCTTCTTCAAGAAAGCCATGAAGAAGTAGAAGATGAGTTTGATAGGGTCTTCAAAAAAGTAGAAGGGAATGAGTCAAACCATGATGCACTACAAAGGGACTATGCATATCAAAGGGCTTATGGTGATGAGCCAACAGCCATCGATTTCTTAGTAAAACATGCCAGCATGAAGGACCAACATTTGACAAGCTTCCAAGATCAAAATGAATACATATATGTTGGAAGCATGTTTGAACCTGATCCACTCGGATGCAAGCCAATCAGGGTGGCAAGCAAGAGGAGCAGGTCACCAAATCTCCATTCCATTTAGCCACTTGTCTGGCACCATAAGTTTCCTTGCCATGAAGGATACTTAAGAAGTTTTCCCTTTGATATAGGAGGGCGGAAAATATACCTGGTTAGCTGTACATAGTAGTTGGCTTTCAATTTTCTTTTCCTATTTTCCCTAAGTGTTGTTTGCACAAGTAATGATTTTAGCCTTGTGTGTGTTTTCCTTTGTGTTTGGGGTAAAAGCTTCATGATTGATTATTGGATCTATCGAGGCTATTGCTAAATTTTTTCAAGTTGCATTCTAACTTCGTGCCTAATGGACTTTAAGGCAACTGGATTCTAAGCACATCAGACATGCTTCCCCTGGGAATCGCCAAATTGTTGACCATTTTTGGTCCTACAGGCCAAAATCGGTCTCCTTCTTCCCTTGTTGTTTTGAGCCAGTTCAATTTTGGTTTCACAAGTCTTTCGACAGAAGATGAAATAGTTTAAATAATGCAAGGGATTTTACAAAGCTTCTTCAAACATTTCTTCTGAATAAATTCACAAGGAAAGAGAGCTAAAATGATTCAAGACACTTTTCCTTAAGGTTAGAAAAAGTGGTTCAACATTGGCATTCAACGACATGATCTTTCCAAGAGTTTTGAATTTTGAACTTTGAACCATTCAATCAGTTGGTTTAATTAGTTGGTTCAATCAGATGGTTTAATCATTTGGTTCAATTAGTTAGTTCAATCATTTGGTTCAATGTCTTGGTTCAATCAGTCAGTTCAAGTGGAAGGTTCAGTCGGTTTGGTTCAATGAGTTGGTTCAATGTTTGGTTCAAAGGGATGGTTCAATCAAAAAGTTCAAAGGAGTCTTCCAAAATCCTGAAGGACAAGTGCCCTTGCAGAGGGCAGTTATGCACAAACTGGACCATTCCAATAGGCTATAGAGGGAACTTAGGCGACAAAAGGACCTTTGTGACTTTTCCAAAAGGTAATTTTGGAGACCAAACAACCATTGCAGAGGGAACTTGGTCGGTGATAGGACCACGATCACTTTTTGAATGGCACATTTCAAAGGACAAGACCCCTTAAATAAAATCTGAAGGACTTTAGAAAAGTTGAAAGGCAGGAAATGACTTTCTTCAGACAAAAAGTCTAAAGAAATTTAGAGAAAGATCCATAGGAAAAAAACTCAAAGAAGGATTCTGAAGGTCAAAGGAAGTGATTGATATAATTCTTTCAGACATTTTGTCTGCGAAAAAAATAGTCAAAAGGAAAAGCTCGACTGAAGGAGAAAACTGACCCGAAAGCAAGCGAGAAAAATGTAAAGGAACATTTCCTTTAGACATTTTGTCTGAAGGAATTCCTTCAGACATTTTGTCCAAAGGATTTGAGGAGCAAGGCCACTGAAGGACCCCGAAGGGTAGGTGCCCTTGCGGGGGACTCTCGGTTGTCAAAAGAAGGACCTCCCCCAAGTCTCGAAAGGACACCTTCCCTTTGGAAGGATTTAAAAACTAAGCTCAGTCAAAGGAAATTCAAAAGAAATAAAGCTAAAGGAATTAACCAATGAGTGATGGGCCCGTGGACATCAAATTTGGGCACCATAAACTAGCCATTGGAATCTAGACGTCTGGTGATGTCCCTAAAGTCGTCAAATTCAAGGCAATAAACTAGTCGTTGGCTTTCAAATGGTGATGGGCATGTGAGCGTCAACTTTACGACAATGAAATAGTCATTGATCTTTAAATGCTTAAGCGCATACCTGAATATATTCAAAGGCCTTAAGGCCAAAAGGAAGAACTACTGAGAGAAGATCACAAGGAGCCAGCAAAGCTGGGAAGATAGTCCCAAGAGCTCAAATTCTAGGAAAAGACAAAACTAGGAAGAGACAAAGCTAGGAAAGGACAAAAGTCAAGAGTGAACTCAATGACCCACCAAAAAGAGAGCCCAAAGAGTGCCAAGCATAGAAATAAACAAAATAGCCCAGGTGGCAAAGGGGAGGTGAGTTATTCCTGCAGTTGGAACAGTCTCTGCCAAGTGGTCATCAAGGAGCGCAAACAGTAAATGACGCAACTTATTTTCTCCACTTTGCATTGACGAGTAGACAAACTGCATGAATATCTTGAAGGAGCATTCCTATTTTTATAAAAAGAGGTGCAGCCCATGCTTTCACATTAATGTTTGAATGCCAAAGTCAAGACTCACAGCCAACACAACATTCTCTTTCAATGTTTTTCTCTTCCCAATGCTCTCAACGCA